>JAVGVS010000273.1:0-407500 GCA_032718565.1 Distichodus sexfasciatus
GTAGCCTTTATCAATAATGAATTTAATGCAAATATCTAAAAACTAATAGAATATAGAAAGTTGAACCAAAGTTTGGCTAGATGGGCCTATTGCGCAGGTCACGTTTCGTTGTGCTGTTCTGTGGTGTGTTCACGATAACAACCACTCACTTTACTCCCCACCCCCTTCAAGTCGCATATCTTGTGGCAGTTGCAGCTGCGCCATTGGCTTTCATTAATTTTTAGCCACATTAACAGTTTTGGATTGAGTGTAATGCTCCTGTAAGATAATGTGGGACGATATCAGCTCTTACAGCATGAGAAATATTTATGAGCACAAATGAAAACCCTGACTCTGATACTCGTCACACAAAGTGCTGGACTTGAGCTCTATTAAGCGATTGAATGCCTTGTAGGAGCTAATGGTGCTGTTAAAGCAGCAATAAGCCGAGAAGAAAAGAACAGTCTCAATAATTGTTCTGGGAATAATTACTCCGCCCAAAAACCCCAAATGGTTCTTTCATTTAATGCATGGAGTTCCCTTTTAATGTGGGTGTCATTTTATTTCCTTTGCATGCTAAATTGGGTTTGAATCTCGGGACTTAAAAGCGTTTCACCTCTTATTTCGGACCAGCTCCTCGGTTAAGTGTGCTGTCAGTTGGAGGTTGGGGGCTGAAGGGCAGTTATTGAACTTCTGGCAGGAGAATTTGGGTGCTTAGTCTGTTATGTGCTTTTTATTATTTTAAAGAAAGTGATTTATTCTGCTGCTGGCTTCTCTATAAAGAGCAGTGAGCTGGTTGCAGAAACGCTCACTCACCACGGCGCCGCCTTTGTTCACAAACCCTTTGACTCAGACTTTGTGCTTCTTTGCTAAGTTCCAGTTTTGCCCTTCTGTTCCTGCCGCTGTCTGTATGTTGCGTTGTAGCATCCCCTCTCCTCTAAAAGTCACGATTGCATTCTTTTTCACCCCAACGTCTTGCACTCTCGATTCATAGCAATTTTCATCAGTTTCAAGTAGGGCTGCAACAAATGACTGTTTTTGTAATCGAGTAATCTATCAATTATTTTAGCGGATAAAAAAATGTAAATAAAAATGACAATACACGCCACGGAGCCGCGTCACAATAAAGGGTTCAGCGCGTTCCGGAACGAACTATGAAAAAAAAATCGATGGGAAAATCTTAATAAATGGCTGTATTGTGAGTGGAACGCTGGTTGATGTGGTTATTTATCAGCTAAAATATGCGTTTTGTCTGTAATAAAGGGGATGTTTTGACGGAAACGGAGTGTTTTAGAGAGTAATGGCGCTTACAAACAGCGTGCGTGTTTACATCACAAAAAAAGGTGTGCGTTTTTATGCATTTACTTCTGTTTTTGTGCACGCAATATCTCACAAATACGTTCACATACAGAGGGATCTATTCTCACCTTGATCGCGCCACTGAAGATATTGTGTGTCATTAATAAGCGTCTGTGTGAAACACAAGCGGAGCATGCTGTAGCAAATGAAATGACTTAAACGAAGCTTTGATTCTAGAAAAATTGCCTCGACCATTTTTTGTAATTGAATTATTCGAGTTGTTCGAATAATCGTTTCAGCTCTAGTTTCAAGACACTTGGCACTGGTTCTGAAACTTGCGAACATCACTCATCCCTCACTTTACCCACCTACCCCTGCTCTACAATCTGACAGATGATTTCACTTAGCCTAGCCTAGCTCTTTACTGCGCCAACAACAGCTAGATAGCACTAGCGACGGTTTACACTGTGTTGATCAAAAGAACGCCACTTACCTTTCCTTTAGCCAAAAAGATGATGTTCTGGTTGAGATGCTGGATTTATATGAGGATGTCTTATGTACCAGGTAGATGTAAATATGGTGGAAGGGAAAGTCAGGTAGTGTGTCAGCGGATGTGAGCTGATGGAAGAACACGTCTGGAGGGACTCCTTACAGACCACATCCAATAATAGTGATCTTTTCGTGGTATCGCTTAAGTTCTCGAGCATCAAAATGACAAATATTCATACGTAGCCTAATTGAAATAAACGCCTTACAGGTAATGTTAGCTAGAGCGTCCAGCGGTCAGTCTGGAGCGGATTTGGTACTTGCAATGACGGCAACAAGGTCAGATGACTCTGACGTCATTCAACGTAATCGTGATGGACAGCTTGATAGATTGATTTCATTGGACACAAGCGCAGTGCTTGATATGCCTGGTAATCAATATTGTGGTGGTGGCTACAGGTTTGGGACATCACTGCAAGGCATGAATATTAAATCAACAAATTATTTGATTAATAAAAAAAACCTGATCAATTAATTAATTATAAAAATAATCATTAGTTGCTGCCGTAAAAAACAAGCAAATTAGCCTTAGTCAGACACACATAGAGGTGGGTTCAAATCTGACCTCTGGCGTTACCAACACTGGGTCCCTGAGCAAGACCCTTAACCCTAAGTTGCTCTCAGGGGAACTGTCCCTGAAATTAGGAAAATGTAAGTCTCTCTGGATAAGAGCGCCTGCTAAATGCTGTAAATGTAAAGGTATGTGTTGTGTCTGATATAACGTTAACCTTCTGCTCAGGGTTGTTCTTGTCCTTTTTTCTCTTCGTGGTCTTTGTGTTGCTGCTTTGTCAGATAAAATGTGATGTGTTTTCTCCAGACCACCATCTCCAGCACCTTGTCAAACCCTTCAACCTTTACATGTCAGTTTTTAAATGGTAAACGACAGTAAAGGATTTGTTTTAGTCCCACAGTGAACCTGAAACAAGCTACTGACAACATACAGGGAACTGCCTTTCACAATGCTGGAAAAAGTCATATCAAGCTAAACCTTATGATGAATTTATTATTTTCCAGCAGAGCTCAGCTCAGATTTCAGCTCTCTGTTGTTGGTTATTACATTACTCTTACCAAAAAGCTCACAAACTCCCACTAAATTTGGCAGCGTGCAACTTCAGCAGACATGGAACCCAAGAGGTTAATTTTTAAAATGTATTTTAATTAGGAGGCTTATGAAATGACAAATTTCGCGCAGCCGCAAATCGCTTTTGGAGGGGGTGGGTGGGCTGGCGGAGAGCGCGACAGAGAGTTGGAGAGGTTACAGAGGTGAAGCAATAAACGAGAGGTGCGCATAGAGAAGATGAGAGGAGAGAAAAGACGGGAGAGGAGGGACGGGCAGATGGTGAGGGGGAGAGCTAGTGGGAGGAATTTGATGGTTGCGTGTATAATTTGTGTGTGTGTGTGTGTTCCAGGATGTGGATGCGTCTGAGATAAAGGTGCAGGTGTGTGTGTATGCCTTCGACCTCCTCTACTTGAACGGAGAGGTAAGAACACAATGCTGATGAAGATAACAAATCTTTTTTTGTCACAGGAGCCTAAAACTGGTGTTAAGAAGCCATCATCCTGGGGAAGCGTTGGTCTAGATATGTGGTCATGATGACCAGAGACTGAAATTTGTGTAGCAATACGGTCCTTTTAGTAGAACGATTAGATCTATGTAGTGTTGTAGGCCTGTAATGATGCGACAGTCTACATCAATATCAATTCTATGGAAGCCCATTTCCGCCACTAAAAGAAAAAAATACGAACGAAAAAAGTCGAAATTATGAGATAAAAAGTGTCGAAATTATGAGATAAAAAAAGTCGAAATTACGAGATAAAAAAAGTCGAAATTACGAGATAAAAAAGTCGAAATTATGAGATTAAAAAGTCGAAATTTTCGACTTGTGGTGGGCTTGGCATAGGACTGCAATACCACACACTGAGTGTCATAGAAATCCGGCTCTGGGTGGGCTACAGCTTTGAAATTTGGCAGGTAGGTCTGGTACCCCTCCCACTACTCAGGCAAAAACAATTGCACCACTCTGCCAGTTGGTGGCGCTATAATAAGCTATTTTGCGTTTTGCCTCATAAGTTTGGAACCGTAGCACCCTAGATAAAAGGATGAAACGTGTCATTTTTCAACGTCTGTCCACTTCGATTCGTCATGGCCCCCGTAATCACTGCTTGCAGTTATATTATTTATTATTTTATTCTTTATATAAAAACCCATTTAAGCTCAAGAACAAAAATGTCAAAATATATTTTAGTTGCTTTTTGTGATTTGATATAAATGTGTTAAAACAGCATATGATATTGTCTCATTGCTCGCTAGCTCCTTAATTTAAATGATGAATGGTATTGTATTGCACTATATAATATCTAAATATTTGATGATCATAATGGAAATAATGGCAGGGCGGTGATGGTGAGGTAGGACATCAGTTTGGGACCCGGCGAAGGACCAATTTGCCTTTAGATTAACCTTCTAATACGTTAATTTGATTTCAGTTTCCGTATATATACACACTGCCCTCCAAAAGTTTGGAAACGCCCCTGGCAGAGTGGGGTTTTGCACAGTATTGCCATGAATCCTTTTTAATTTGTGATAATGTTGCACTGATAAGGGACAACACAAACTACCAAAACACAGTTTATACATAGAAAATAGTTAAATTTTGGATTCATCAAAATATCCATCCGAGCTGTCAATGAAGTGCTGACCCAAAAATCTTTTAAAATGATGGATTTATGCTGATATCGTCCAAAACTCCACTTTGCCAGGCGTGTTTCCAGACTTTTGGAGGGCAGTGAATTGGTTTGTGAAATTATTTTATGTTAGGGGTTAAACGCTAGCAGAACATTGATGGTAGTTTCAGCTTGTCTGCTCGTATCTGTAGTGCAAAGGAAGGATCTGTTCATCACATTGTTTAGAAGTTGAGTGGTTCCTTCTAGTAGACGATACGCTGTAGACCCCAGAGGTAAGAGCAGCACTGCGTTATGTAGTCAGAATGCAGAGCTAGAAACGGAGATTGACTCTGCGTGGAGAAGGCATTCATCATCCATATCTGTATTGATCAGCTGAAGACGAATTCTGAAGCACTCTTGAGAAGAAACACGAGGAATGTGTCTGTTCCTTTCTGTAATAAGTTGTGTTGTGCGGAAGATGTTTTCTTGCGAGCTGCTCATTTTTAAAGACTAAGACAAAGAACTTGTTAAAGGTTAGATTTGGTATTCATGATATTCAAGCTCCGTTCCGTCTGTTATTTAGTTAACTACAAACTACTATTCTCCCTCTCTCTTCCTCGTCCTTCCTCTCCCACACATCTGGGTCTGTCCGTTTGTCCCTCTCTGCAGTCTCTGGTGCGGGAGCCTCTGAGTAGGCGTCGAGCTCTGCTGAGGGAGAGCTTTGTGGAGAAAGAGGGAGAGTTTGTCTTCGCCCGCTCCATCGACTCCAGCGATACAGAATCCATCGCCGAGTTCCTGGAGCAGTCTGTACGAGGTTTGTGGCTCTGAAATTTAGTTGCTGGCCGATTTTGATGAATTTTTACCACAGTCGTAGTAAGGGTGTTAGTTAAACATCGATGCATCGATTCACTGATTAACAGTTCCAGTGGATCCAAAATGAAAACATCTATCAACCATCATAGATATTGTGATGCTTCTTTATATTGACCTGGAGGTCTGTTCATATTGAGGGGCTGATTACACGTATGCGGATAATTTTTATAAACACACATTTTTTATCTTTGTTTTTTAAATTGCGTTTTCACAACATTGGGTTAAAAAATCTCAAATGATTCCAAACTCCAGTGTTTACCACTTGTCTGCGTCATGTTTTTTTCCTTCAGAGAATTGCAGGCGACATGTCTAGCGTGGATCACGATACAGCAGCCCTCTTCATGGTTGCCATAGGCACTTGTGGTTATGTGAGGAATTTGAGGTGTTTAAGGCACGTGCACAGTAGAATTAAACACGTCATTGTTTTAAGAAAACCTAGATAAACCTGCAGCTTACATATCAACCCGATGCCGCTGATACCTGATCTAGTTATGAGTCGTTATCGGACTGATATCTGATCCACGTATTGGATCGGTGTGTCCCTAGAGTGAGAGATTGTCATTGTGAGCACAGCACAGCACAGTGCACCACAGCGAAATATGACCTCTGCATTGGCTTCATCCATGAAGGAGCACTGAGCAGCTTTTCGAGGCCATGTCCACACGTACATGGGTACTTCTGAAAACAAAGATTTTCCCTTTTTTTTTTTTCTTTAAAGTCACGTACACAAGAGCACATTTTCAAAAATATCTCTGTCAACACGCAGTCGCAAAAAACGCCTTCAAAAGCATACCAAGGCAGCATTGTAGATGAAAACCTAATGTAGACACGGCGCATACTGTGAGGTCATATGAGTGGTGCACAGCGTGATGCGAAACGGTCCGTTTTTCAAAATCTTCGTTTTTCTTGTCCCCACCTAAAAGCAGAAACAGAGTTTTCAAAAACCTCCATTTTCACTGACCCAAAACGCCGTTTGCGTGTGGACAAAAGGCCAAAACACATAGAAAAACCTCCGTTTCCAGAAATACGTGTACGTGTGGACATGGCCTGACAGTGCTTGGGGACAGCACCTTGCTCATGAGCGGCCTACTGGCAACCCTCGGGGCGAACTCCCTCACCATTACGTTACCAGAGTGCGGTGATTCTTCGGTTTTTAAAAGGTTACGTGTTAAGATAATGCAGACGTGTGCTGAACTGACCTTTGCTTTTCCTGTTTCCTCATTTGTCGTTTTATGATCATTGCATTCCTTCTGTCTTGTAGACTCTTGTGAAGGCCTGATGGTGAAGACCCTGGATAAGGATGCTACGTACGAAATAGCCAAGCGCTCTCACAACTGGCTGAAGGTAGCACACAAATACAGTTTCCGTCATTCAACCTCGAGATATGTAGTACAGCATGAACACTTCACATGATCCTCAGTCTCTCCCTGACTTCTTTTTCCTTTTTCATTGTGTTTCTCTTTGCCCTTCCCGTCTTCTTCCGTCTGCGCAGCTGAAGAAGGACTATTTGGAGGGCGTGGGGGACACTGTGGACCTGTGTGTGATTGGAGCCTACCTGGGTAAAGGGAAGAGGGCCGGCAGCTACGGTGGCTACCTGCTGGCCTGCTACGACGAGGAGAATGAGGAGTTCCAGTCCGTCTGTAAGGTAGGGCCGGCAGCGTTGGGGCAGCTACTCTTAAACAGTCGCTTTTCGAGCTACGAGCTGCTGTGATTAAGAAAAGCTATGCTAATATAGTAGTTGGCTGCACTACAAGAGAAGAAGTAGCAGCCAACTGCATCAAAGCCGTGTCTGTGATCATAAGCACCAGTGGTTTAGGGCGTTCAGCTCCTCACTGATCGTTTCATTGTGTGAAGTATAAACCAGGGCTGCAGCCAGTTAAAACAAGATGTTTATTTCAGCAGAAACCGCTGTGTCGAACATCCTGTTGTGATGTTTTAGTAATAGTGATGATAATTTAATTTTCACGCCTTTCTCAAACACGAGGACACTTTACAAAGTAGCAACAAAGATATTATTCAAATAATCTCACCAAATTTACTACACAGCAGCAGGACAAGACTGACAATGTGACTCCTCAATCCCAGAGGTAAAATTATTCCACACGCATACAGGTCAACGTTGCCTTTAATTCATGCTTCACATTCTTTCCGAACCCTGAAGCGGTATCTTTGTGTCATGGTACGTTACACCACTGATTAATCAAAAGAAAGCTGCTTACTCATTGCTTAAAAGGTAACAAATGCATACTGACCAGCTTTCTGCTTGCATCATTTGTGACCCTCCACGGCAAAAACAGTCGCTTGTCGCAAATTTTCAAAATTGAGTTATGTTTTCATGAAAGGGCATAAATCAAGCTTCAAAACGATACCTATATGGAAGGAATGTGACGACATATGACTGAGATATCAACATTCAAAGGAGTCGGGTTTCTCCTGTCACGCCAAGTGAGAAATGGAGAAATCTGCCTTTGAAGTTGACTATCGTCGTAGCACTCACAGACGCTTGGTGCGGTCGCGGCTACGTTTGCATTTACGCTAGCCTACGCTGCATTCACAGCCACACGGATAGCCTACCTGCGTTAGGTTAACTGAACTCGGGAGACGAAGATGGATTCCAGAGAAATATCTTCACGCTAGTCAACCAGTGGATTTAGCGTAAATATTGAAGTAGAGCGGTCAAAACACAAACTTTTAACATTCTGCTGGAATTGAATTCCTCACCTCAAGAAAGTCACGTTTTTAGGATGGAAAGGGTAAGTTTTTCAGCCAAATTTATTCACAACAGTACAGTATAGACCTTCCACTGTTTCAAAACACTAAAAACTAAAAATCCAACATTTTACCCCACGCAACATAAACGCTCGTTTTTCTCGGAAACCTCGGTTGCGACAAGCGACTGGTTTTGCTGTGGAGGGTCACAATTGAGATCAAACGTCAAGGGCTAATTTCCTGAACATGGATTAAGCTTAGTCTTAGACTAAATTGCACTACCAATGAAGAATCACCTTTAAAACTCAAAGCAAGTCCAGGCATAAGCTTAATCATAGCTGGGGAAACTGGCCCCGAAAGTATATTCCTTAAGTGTCTTCTGACTTTTAAGGTGTGTGCGTCTGTGTGTGCGTCTGTGTGTGCGTCTGTGTGTGCGTCTGTGTGTGCGTCTGTGTGTGTAGATAGGAACAGGCTTTAAGGATGAAGATCTGGAGCAACATTACAACTTCCTGAAGGTACACACTACTGTTTCCTCCTTCTAAATACTAATCTTTTATCCTAGTGGATGACATGGCAGCTGCTCATATCATCTCTTTATTAGTCATAATTACCATCTAATCTCACATTCTGTGTCATTCAGGAGCATGTCCTCCCCAAGCCCCGGCCCTATTACCGCGCGGACCAATCGGCCGAGCCGGACGTCTGGCTGGACGCAGTGCAAGTGTGGGAGGTCAAATGCGCCGACCTGTCACTGTCTCCGGTCTACAAAGCAGCGATGGGATTGGTTAGTATCGCCGTGTGTGAGGCGACAGTGTCTCATTTGCCTCTATCCAAACACATTTCTCTCGGAATCGGGGCTTTTAATTCCTCTCACTGTCACATCCTCACCGTTCAGACTTATTGCCTTGCCACGAAAACCGACTGGGAGCTCGGGCCCGAAGCCCAGAAAAGCAGATTGGAAACAATATGCACATAATCTGCATACATTAGCTTGGAACTGAAATGCCTGTTCTGTCCACCAGGTGGACCCAGAGAAGGGGATTTCTCTGCGCTTCCCCAGATTCCTCCGCATCAGAGACGACAAAAAGTCCGAGGACGCCACCACAGGGACGCAGGTAATGTCGAGAGCGACGAAACGTCTAATCAGTTACGCAACAAATGCGAGCGTAACGGTGCACTGAGAGCGCCAGCGCGCACAACTGCTTGTCCAGATAGCGAGCCGACAATGCAGCTGACGTCACACACACACACAGATAACGCAAGTCCTGCATCACGCAGGTGCCTCCGATAGCAAGGGTAATGGTTTCACAAAGGTGAAGAAATAAAGCGGATTAACCCCCTCCCCCAGAAGACCCACTGGTGGACGGACTTGCTTGCAAACGTTTGCGTCACTGTCGCCGTTTCCACGCGTTCTGCATTTTTTTTATATGACAGAACCCAAACCGTTTGGAAGCGTTTGCTGGAACACATCTCATTACTTTCGTCTCCTCCCTTCTCCTTGTGTCTCTTACATCCACCATTTTCCTGTTTCACTTCAGTAGACGCTGTCACAGAGCGGCTTCACAAATGTCTCACGTTGTGGGTTTTTCTCTCTCCCACACTTTCACATTCTGTTGCTTCTGAAAGTTGTCTTGTGGTTCACATCATGGGGCAAATGCAGCCCAATAAATCTGATGGGCAAAACGCTTGCAGTGGCCCTTTTGCTGTTTCACATCAGTTGTTTTTTCTTACCCTTGTTCTGTCTCTCCCTCTGCTCCAGATTGCTGATCTTTACAGAAAGCAGCAGCAGATTCAGAACCAGGGAGACAAACCCGAGCTGGAGGATTACTACTAGTTTTTACATTCTGATTCTGATTTTGCCTGAGTCTGAAGCAGCTGTTTGAGGTTTTTGAATGAGATGCAGTACAGATTGTACAATTGAATGAGCCGTTTTCTCCATTTGTAGGTGGATTTTATATGAAAATGAAAATGAAAATGGAAAAAAATTGTAAATAGACAGTTGAAATAAAAAATTCTTCTCAAATGTCACTGTGTGAACGTATGAAGTGAGTTTTTGTCATTGTGAACACAGCACAGCACACAATGCTCCACAACCTGCATTTGACCCATCCATGAAGGAGCAGTGGGCAGCTCCTGGAGAGCAGCGCTTGGGGACGGTACCTTGCTCATGAGTACCTTAGTGGTACCTTTACCAGTCCGGGGTTCAAATCGGCAACCTTCCAATCACAGGGCAAATGCCCTACCCATTACGCTACCAACTGCCCCAGAGTGCATGATGAAATAATCATCCAAAAATTATTCTCAAGCAGGTGCTTGGTTCCATTTCTTCAGCCGATTAATATCACTCGCATCTAGGTGTACCATTAATCTCATGGTCATTCATTATCCAAACCGCTTAATCCCAACTGGGGTCGCAGGTGGACCGCAGCCTATCCTGGGAGCTGGGCGCCAGACACACGCCCACACAACCACACTCACATTCACAGCGTACAGGGCCAATTTAGAGTCGCCAATTGACCTATAGTGCATGCTTTTGGACTGTGGGAGGAAACCAGAAAACCCCCACGGCCGACCCGGGGATCCAACCCAGGACCTTCTTGCTGTGAGGCGGCAGCACTAACCACTAGGGCTGGGTATCGTTGCTGATTTCCTGAATCGATTCGATTCCGATTCACAAGGTCATTTGATATTGATTTATTTAGAGATTTCTTTGCGTCAATACTAGTTTTGCTTGGTTATAAAATAACTTGTTTTAAAACCGAAGTGTTGCCAAACATCAGCCTTTAGGCCAGACGGTGATTTGAGCGGAGCAGCTTCAGCCATGGCTCTATTTGGTTTGGGTTTCGCCGCTCTCATGTTTTTATAGCTCTCCTTGCGCGGTCGCGAGAAGTAGTGCATAGCCGCAGGAAAAGATTGATCCGCAAATTTTTGAATCGATATTGTATTTTTCGAATAAGAATCAATACTGATCGGTGAATCGATTTTTTGAACCCAGCCCTACTAACCACTGTGCCAGAGCTAATCATATACACTTCATTACAACCTGTACACGACCTGTCATTGCTGTGCTTGATGCCTGTTAATTGGTTGAAATGTAAATTTTTAAAAACATCCTTTGTGCTGTCTGTGGGCTGTAATCAGATTTGTACCCTTCTACACAGTAGTGGTGAGGAGGGAATATACAGCACGTGAAAACTGTCACGGCCTCCTTGTGTCACAGCGTGTATCAGAACAAGCGAGCGTCTTTCTGGTGTAACTGCGCAGCTCCTTTGCGCATGCATCAATAACACCGTTACCGGGCCAGCGTGTATGTCTGTATATATCAATACAAAGGAGAAATCAAGTATGCTAGAACATTGGAGCCTGCACAGTATGGGGTGGGTGAGGTATGGTTCCTGCATGCCAATCGGGAACTCGCCCTTCCTGGAGGCATTAAAACACTGGGCCTAAGTTTTTTTTAAAGTTTTTTTCTGAAATTTACTCTTAAGAAAGTTCCTAAAGTAGCAGATTTGTTCTCGTTACGATGATTATCCATGTCCTCCTAAACTTAGAGATTATGCACATCATTCCCCACGAAACTGCAGGTTGTGTACAAAAAATGCCTAAATGTAATTGTCAAGAGGGTGGAGGACCGGATGCCAGACGAAAACACTTCAGCAGGTCTGAAATAGGAAAAATATTATTGTAGTGTTATTTATTTTAAATTATTTTTTTTCTCAAATAATTATGGACAATGGTAAAAATTGCTAATATTACACAACTTAGAATGAAGGTTGTCTGGTATGTTAGGGCAGGGGTTTTCATTTTTGTTGAACACCAGTGGTGAAAGAATTATGGACCCCATGGTACCCCAGGGTATTGCACCCCATTTATTTCCTCGTGTGAGAAAGGGATCAGGAGTTTCATCCAGGATTTTTATGGATGAAAAGGTATTTGTAACCTCTTTGATGCTGCCTTGTCCATGTTCTGAGATCTGAGGTCTTCATCTGGGTTTCTTTCAAGCAGTCAGAAGGTTTCATTCTGTTCTTGGGCATCTAAATCGACATCCACTCTGACCAAGCAACCCTGACCCGACCTACGTAGAGATGACTACACCAGTTGGTCACTGGGACAGTACTTATCAGTTGTACACGAAGGGATTACACACATTTCTGTAACATCTGCATGCATTCTTTGGAAGTTTTTGGAATTTTTGGATGTATCTTCTGTACTAAAGACTATTGTGGTAACAAGTGGGGTCCAAGCACAATTCACAAAAGGCAGCGCAACAGGGTCAGCACTGACCATCAACACCGTCTATGTATATGTGTGTAGAACAATAAAGTGACCACATAACTACATTAATCATATCAAGACATAAGGAGTTAGAACATAGAAAGAGTAAAATAAGGAAAAATCATTAAAGATGTGAACAGAAATGGATGACTTAGTAGTGAAGCAATACTTGTTTACCCTCCGTCTCTTCACTTAACGTCACTTTCTTACTGTATTTATTGTGTTCGTTCTGTATTTATTGTGTTGCTTGTTGCACCTTTTGCCCTGTTGAATGTAATGTTCAGTGTTGCTATATGTTGCACCGGGGCCATGGGGAAACGCTGTCTCATCACACATTGTACATGTATAAAGCGACTGATGACAATAAAGCACCTTGAACCTTGAAACCTTGAAGCATCTTTTTTGCTTTCACAGCTTCAATGAGTAAACTGTACGTATATACAGAAAATCGTATATAAGATTTGGGTGGTTTTCTATGATTTCATGTAAATTATATAAGCTCAGTTATGACATCACATACATTTATGTAGTGTTTTATTGCCCCATAGAGGTCAAAACGTGGTTTTCTTTGCTATAGCACCAATTATAGGCCGTTCATGATGATGTTTGGCCTATGGCGAGATGCACACCATTCCTACTTAACCTGTGACTCGCAGTTCAAGCTGCACAACTCGTTTTGTAGGAGAAAATAATAATAATAATAATAAAGAAGCACAGTGAAGAGAGGAATGTAATCTTATGCCGCAGCATCCTCACTTGATGTTTTAACAGCTTCATAGTGCAGACCGCAGGCTTGTTTTCTGTTATTACTCTTTGTATGTTTGATAAAATTTTTTCCTCAAAATTCCTTTTTGTAAAGAGTTTCTTTAAATCAAGAGAGATCCAGAGTTCTTCATTACGCCCCCAGTCTTCAGAAACTTCTTAGCGAGCGTCTGAAAAAGTGTGTTGCTAGTTGTTTTTTGAGGTTGGTGTGGGCTTTTGGGTTTCGTTGAAAGTGGCCATTGGCAGAATGGGCACGTTGCTTGGCGTCGGAGAACGTTTTGCGAGACGCAATTAATAGGAAAATGTGTTGTGCTGGCGTGCGTCTACCCATTTACATGCCCATAAATATTCACACGTGCTGCGGCCCGGGTCAGCTGGCAATTCCGCTCGGGTCTTCCTTCTCCCCGTCTGCTGAAACTAGAGCGAGAGCGGCCATTTTTTCGGCATGACGAACCCGCTTCTGTCTTCCCTCTGCCTGTGTGGTAACGTGTGTTCGGTACCATAATTCGCTGAAGTGTGTGTGTGTGTGTGTGTGTAGGCCTCGCCTCGGGAGCTGTCTGTGTGAATGCGATGAAAAGAAGAGAGAAGCTGCATTGTGCAAGTCTGAGGACGGAAAATTAAATTATCCTCCCTTTCTCCTACTCTCGTCTTCTCTTTTGTTCTCTCGCCTCCTTCCATCGCTTCCTCCCATTAAACCCCTCTCTCTCTTTCTCTCTCTCTCTCTCTCCCTGCATTTCTACGGTGAAAAGTCAAGCTTGCAAAGCAGAGGAGTAAAAGGCCCTCAATAGCCGGCGATGAAAAAAGCATCAAAGTTTAGCCTTTTCATAACGAGGAACCTTTATGCTTTGGCAAAGAAAATAATCAATTTAAATTGAGCCTAATTAGACTTCATGATATTAACGGCTTAAAGTATGAATTAATTCACTCTAATTGAGAGTAATTGACTCTCACAAAGGATAGGATATGGACCGAGTCGGGTTGTGGCGGCGTGCCCTCGAATTTCTGACCAATCGAATGCTTTGTGTTTGCACAAACCTGTGAAAGGAAATGTGGCGTACATCTTTACAGCTGGTGTGTGTGTGTGTGTGTGTTCGTTGTGGAGTTCTGACATTTCTGTGTAAGCATCCTACATGTTCCTCTCAGGTATGTGAATTTGTATTACCTGTGTGGGCGTCCGGTTGCTTGAATGTCATCATGCAGAGCCTTTTCCTTCGGCAGTTCTTACAGGTGTGTGTGAGTGTGTGTTTGTGCGTGCAAGCGTTGTGAGAGTGTGTGTGTGTGTGTTTGCTTAAAAGAGAAAGAGTGTGTGTGAGAAAGAGACGCCCTGCATTTCAATTAGTATCTTTTGTGTCTGTGTGTATGGGTAGCTGAAAGAACATTCGCTGTCCAAGAGACTGTAATGACAGACTAGTCCAAGGCCGAGAAGAGTGAGTGAATGTGTGTGCGTGTCAGAAAGTGACAGAGTGAAACATTTCTGCAGATGTTGCTTTTAGCAGTCGAGCTCTTTTCTTAGAGATCACACCTACATCATTTCACCATTTCTCGAATCAGGCAACAAAACCTGGAGAACAACAGCTTCCACCTTTTTACTTTTCTAGCTTGTCTTTGAAGAGCTCTGTCTCTCTCTCTCTCTCTCTCTCTCTCCCTATCTCTGTATTTTCCCTCTTCATCCCCCCATCCCCTCCTCTCCCGTCACTCTCTCCCGTCACTCCCACACCAGCGCGAGGCCGTGCGCGGAAAAACAATAAGTTGCCTTTCACCGCCGGAACAATGGCCATTCTCCTCTCTGGCCTTCTCTCCCCCATCCCTTCATCTCTCCGTCTTCATCCCTCGCTCCGTGCTCCCTGTGACATCCCTGCCATGTGAGGGAGAGAAGGATGAGGAGAGAGAGGGACAGACAGATCCGTCCTTTGTCCTCAGCCGACCCTGCTGAATGTCAGCGCTGTTGTTGGGCGTGTGCTTTGTGCAGAGGCGCAAAAACACACACACACACACAGACACAGACACATAGACACACACACACACACACATAGACACACACACAACCACACACACTGCACCATTTGCCAGTGACCCTTGACTTTTGGACTTTGATGATGTCAGCCTCGCTCAACCACACCAATAACTCTTGTGGAAGGGAGCTGTTGTTGTGGGGTGTGTGTGTGTGTGTATTGAGAGCGGGTCTGTGAGTGTGTGTGTGTGTTGTGGCAGTGTCAGCATCAGTGTGTGTGTACATGTGTGCGTTGACAACTTGAGAAATTGCTACTGAACAGTATCAGTTTTTCCTCTCTGTCCACCAGTGTGTGTGTGTGTGTGTGTGTGAATGCATTTGATACTGTGTAATGTGTGTGTATGAAGTTGTGTCCTGGACTCCTCTTGCTCACGTGTACAGTAAATCCTAATTGGTCACTAGTGCACACCCAAAATGCACCAAAACACCCATGATGTGTGTGTGTGTGTGTGTGTGTAGTAGCTCTATTGTGTCTCTTGGTTGTGAGTTGTGTGACCCAATAGCTCTATTAGTTCAGTGTCCACTTCTCATAGAGGCCTCTCTTATCGGACTGGAAAACACTCATCGTCCAAGACTCAGAAACACACACACACACACACACAGAGCTGAAGCGTGGCATGATGAGCATGGCATTGGCTTGAGAGTCTTTTCCTCTCTGTCATCATACTGATGTACATATTTATTAGTGATGCTCGAGTTATCGGCCGATGTCTGATGTTTTCATGCTTAACATCTGCAGATAAACGAGGAGGACATTTAAATCTCTCTCTTTACCTCTACTCTCTCCTCTTTCTCCATCTCTCTCTCATCCCTCTCTTCCCATCTCCCCTGCCCTCTTCTCTCTCTCCCTCTCTGTCTCGCTCCCATTGTCTTTTTTTCTCTCTTTCCCTTTCCATTTCTTTGTCCCCCTGCTCTCTCCATCTTTTTCACTCCCTCTCTATCTATCTCTTACTCTCTCTCATCCCTCTGTCCCTGCGTTCCCTTCCTCACTCTTTCCTTGAGCTCTCCTTCTTCGTGTCCTTCTTTCTTCCTTTTCTCTTTTTCTGTCCCCCTACTCTCTCCATCTTTCTCCATTTCTCTCTCTCTCTCTCTCCCCATCTCTTCCTGTCCACGTCTTCCTGTCCATCTCTCTCTCTCTCTCCATCTCTCTCTCTCTCTCTCCCCACCTCTTCCTCTCCATCTCTCTCTCTCTCTCTCTCTCTCTCTCTCTCCCCACCTCTTCCTCTCCATCTCTCTCTCTCTCTCTTTCTCTCTCCGCACCTCTTCCTCTCCATCTCTCTCTCTCTCCTTCCTTTCCTTTTCTCTTTTTCTGTCCCCCTACTCTCTCCATCTTTCTCCATTTTCCTGTCTGTCTGTCTGTCTGTCTGTCTCTCTCTCTCTCTCTCTCTCCCCACCTCTTCCTGTCCATCTCTCTCTCCCTCTTTTGCTAGTAGTGGTGTTTAAGTTATGTTTAGGTTCATGGTATAAAAGGCATCAGTTGGTATACATTACAAACTCTCTCTCTCTCTCTCTCTCTCTCTCTCTCTCTGTGTTGTTATTTTTGGTGGAGAGTTTGAGGGTTTAGGGTCGACGGGGTAAAGGCCTCTCTGCTGTCTCCGTCCTCATCTCAACCCCTCTATTTATAGCTGCTTCTCTCTGTCTTTTTATTCTTCCCTTTTTTCTGGATGAGGAGAAGTGGGAGAACCACCGGGGGAGGAAAGAAGAATGCAGAGCTTTGTCTGGAGAAGAGGGGTGCGCTCGGAGTCTCTCTCTCTTTCTCTTCTTCTGCTCTCTCGCTCCCTCTGTATTGTTTTGAGTGGCAGACGTCAGCAGAGGAGAGGAATCTGGAGAGAGGGGAGAGATGGAGGGATGAAGAAAGAGGAGTCTGTCCCTCCTCTTTGTTTGTGTCCCGGTGAAAGGGCAGCGAGAGGAGAAATGGGCCGGGGTGAGGAGGTGACTGTCTCGTTCTCTCTATCATCACACACACACACACACACACACACACTCTCTCTCTCTATCTCTCTCTCTCTCTCTCCCCCTGTCTCTCTGTTACACACACACTCAAACACCTCTCTTTCTCTCGCTCTGTTAACACATATACTGTCTCTCGCTCTCTCACTCCCTCATTCTCTGTCCTACACACACACACACAATCTCACCCATATTCTGCAGTAACACACTCTCTATAGAAGGTAACTATGTTCTCACACACACATCCATGACGTTGATATTTGTTTGTCATCCCGAGAGCAGCAGAAAGAAAGAAATCCTCACACATCCTCTTCATGTAGCTATGTACACACACACACACACACACATACACATACACACACACACACACATACACACACACACACACACACATACACACACACACACACACACACACACACACACACACTCTTGCAGCAGGAAATGGCATCAATTAGAACTGAGTCCCAGTCTTCTGACGACACATCAAGGGAACAGATATAATGATGTGTCAATTAAAAGCACCAGTATGTACTCTCTCCCCTTCACCGAGTCTCTCTCTCTCTCACACACACACACACACAGAGTGGTCTGACTTTACACTGGCTTAGTCTCATATAACTAAGCCTTTTTATCTGTCTCACTCACTATGGCTTTTTAAATTGCGGCCTTGTCTTGTCAAATGGATACAATCCTTTTATTAAAAAAGGACGAGGGAGAGAGAGCGTGAGAGCGTGAGAGTGTGTGTGGGCGTGTGTGTGTGTGTACCATGTTTTTATGTGTTGTGGGGACCTTTTTGGGCCTTCTTGTCCCATAAAATCACTTCATATTCATTTTTTATGGCTTTGTGGGGACATTTGCAAGGTCCCCATGAGGAGCAGTGACTTTATAGAAAATGTGTTTGTTTTATTTGAGAAACTAAAAGAGGTAAAAGATGTGCTTTTGGTTACTGAGGTTAAGGTTAGGGTTAGGATTAGGTGTAGCTGTAAAATTATATACATCTAGTCATTATGGGAGTCTCTGGAAGGACCTCACAAAGATAGTAATACAAGACTCTGTGTGTGTGTGTGTGTGTGTGTGTGTAAGTGTGTGTGTGTAAGTGTGTGTGTGTGTGTGTAAGTGTGTGTGTGTGTGTGTGTGTAAAGCTTTGCTAATGTTTCCTCTTCTTAATGCTTTGTCTTCATACCCTTATTGGATGGGATTTTAGAAAAGAGAAAGGAGAGTTGAGAGGACATACAGGAAGAAAGCGGTCAGTACGCAGGTCCAGGAGTAGTGAGTGAGAGAACGCAAGAGTGAGTGATGGATGGATTTTGAAAGGAGAGAGAGCGAGAGAGTTATGGTTCTGGGGCAGGGCCTGCGCGGGGTGGAGGAAAAGGGGCAGAAGGCTGATGGGCAGATGGATGGAAGAAAGGAAGAAAAAAGCGAGCGGGTCCAGGGCAGGGCCTGGCTGAGGGGTGTGGTTGGGTATAAACAGGGAGTCTTGTGTCCACTGGTCCGCATGTCCCTCCACCTCACTCCCTCCATCCCTTCATTTCCCCGCTCGTTCTGCTCTCTGCTCTTCCACAAGCTGTTCGGCGAGGACGAGGACGTCAGGCAGGAACCATGCTGAACCTACTGGTGCTCACCACTGCCGTGCTGCTCGGAGCAGGTACAACTGCAGCGCTCCTGCTGACCTCTCTGACCGGCGTTTTTGTGCTTGTTTGCTTTGTTCTTGTTTTTTGTTTACTTTTTAAGATTTTTTTTGCAATTCAGAAGCATTTCCCCAATGAAAATGCCGACTTTGCTTTAATACGAGCTAAACAGCTTGTCAATACAGAAAAAATTAGCTTTATTTATTTATTTGCATATATAAACAAATTTGTTGATTTGCATTGAAGTGATCTCACTGGAAACCTTTTTGTTTGTTTACTTAAATTTTTAAAAAACGTTTTGTTAGTTGGAAAAAGTTTGCAAAGTGTATTAGAATTTTTTCAAACTAACAATGAAGATTTTTTAACATTATATATATTTGATAATAAAACTTTTTGATAATTATTATTAGATCAAAACAAAATAAGATTGTTTGTAAAGTTGAGTTTTACTGAGAATACACTTTTTGTGCCATGTGAGCATTTAAAAAGCTTAATTTTTCCAAATTAATCTAGATTTTCTATGTTAATTAGATTAAGATTATTTATTTGTTATTTAATTACATCTAATATGTTTATCTGATTTATAGACAAAGTAGCCACAGATTTATTGTTGTTGAAACTTCTATTCATTTCCACCATCATATAGTTTCTCATTTTTTCCTTGAAATGTGTGAATTTCCAAAGAGACAGCACAGCTTGTTTCATTTTTAAAAAATGACTATTAGTTCCGTTAAATGGAATATCAGCTACAATGACTTTTACAGCGATCATACAGTAATTAATATCACACACACACACACACACACACACTAGATTGCCCTGCTGGTAGTCTGTGTAAAAGAGGAGAATCCCTGCCTTGTCTTGAGAGTGATATCAGCGCTGCAGCTCCTCCCGTGTGTGTTCTGTTCTGTAAAGCTCCAGCTTTAGCTCTAATCCCCCGGTTGTTCTGCTCGGCTGCGTTTCGGGGCTGTAATGAGGAGAAGGTTTGCTGCTTTCGTTTTTAATGACTGTGATCTTTTACTAGTTAATTGGCTTTTTTGCGTCCAGCACCTATTAGCTTTGTGCACTTCCACAAAGGAAGTGTGCAAGTTGTAACGCATCGATGGTGTGTGTTGTTGTGTGTGTGTGTGTGTGTGTTTCAGTGCCCCAGTCGAAGGCTATAGTGATATATACCGGCTGGGAGAGACATGCTCTCGTAGGCTCCGATATCCGACTGTCCTGCTCTTTCTTCTCCTGGAGATGGACCTCTGAAGACGTCACTTTCTCCTGGAGCTACAGGCCAGATGGAGCCAAAGACAGTATCTCAGTATGTACACAACACACACACACTACCGCTTGTCCTTAAACAATAGATCTCATATTGTGTACTAGCAGGCACTTGTTTTAGAACACTTCTTATATATCTTCACACACGTAGACACACACATCTTCTTAAACATCTCATAGGACAGCCTTATTTTAGAGCCTCACACCTGTCTGGGCAACATTTTATTCCATTAAAGACACAGAACATGTTCATCGCATCGCAGCTGCTAAAATATGATTGACAAATCTTCTTAAACATGTCAAATCCAAGCATCAAAAGTAGCTCGGCTCAACACGTTTACCAGACCGCTTTGGTTTCTGTGAGTTTTGGATCTTCAGCTTTGTAGCACTGCAGTAGTTAACTGCCTACAGGGCTTCATGTGCTGATCAAACTGCTCAAAATCAAGACAACAGCAGCATCCAGGCAATTAGGACGCATCTGGCATGAAAAACAGCAAGCAGCCAAGCTGGGAGCATCGTCCTCTGAATATATTCACAATTCGAGACAAACGTGAGAGCTGTTTGAGGTGTAGTGCATGTGTGTATCGTACACAAACTTAGGGAGATCAGATTTAAGTCTGTGAAAAAGAGGACACTTGGCAGGGGGCTGGGGGGTGGGAAGTATGGGGGACGGCGGTAACTAGTAACTAGTTACTAGGGGCTAGGGTGGGGGGGTGACTAGTAACGAAGTAATTAGTTACTTCACCCTCCCCTCCACTTACTTCCACTCGATTTATGCTGTAAGGCTACAAGAGAAGCGAGTGGAAGTGAGCAGGGGAAGGGCGAAGCAACTCGCTTGGGAAGGCCCCAGGGAAACACAACGCAAATGTAAGAGGCTGAGGCTGAGGCTGATGTTTGAGGCTGAGGTAGAACCAAATTCCGGACGATTTTAGAATCCTGGCCACACATTTTTTAGGTCTTAAGAGGATGTCTGGTCATCCTACACAAACTAGTGATGTGTTGGTCACGAACGAAACAGCCCTTAGAGCCGGCTCTTTGAAGAGAATGATCTGAGGCTGGGAGCCGGAGCTGCTTGTTTTCCTCAAACCACATGTGATTGGTCAAGCACATGATGTGTCGTGGCGTCTGTGTGTCCGCACACGTGCAGAGAGTGAGAGAGAGGTTTCACATGTTCCGCAAGTCTATAAATATTATACATACAATCAGAGATTGGATCTTTTTGGGTATTTGTTTTTGTAAATTAATTTTTTGGAGTACTGTAGTTCCATGTTGAGTATAATAAGCAGTATAAATGATAAACATTTGATCAGATGTACATTAGTAATTCATTTTACACATAATTTTACTTTATTTGGGTAATAAATTTGCTTAATGGCGTGTGTACGTTGGCATCTGTGCAATTGTTTTAAGTGAGTAGCTCCACAAGGGCAAGTGTAGAGCAGTGAAATACATTACACTCTGTATGTAAATTCTACTACATGCTGTCTAACACTGTGCGTCCAAAATGCTTGTATTATTCAGAACCTTCTAAAAATGTAGTCGATGTTCGCTGCGTTAATGTCCGCCAGCATTGTAGAACTATATTTTTATTTAGTGCTTGATTGTCGCACTTCATTTGTGATTCATCATTTATCTTTTAAAGTGCATTAGAACAGCGAAGCTCCACTGGGATCAAGCTCTGGCTTTTATGGAACCCTCACTTTTACATTCATGCTCATTAGCTCGATGATCTTTCCCCACCCCAGCTAAACAGATACAAAACCTTTTGAACAGAGAGCGAGTGTAAAATAACCAGCTCTGGGTGATGTTTAAACGGTTCAGTGAGATGTGGTTTTTTGAAAAGCTATTTCTCATGTGGTCAGTTTTTCAACTTTGGTTCAAGCTCATATTTGAGAATATAAGGGAGTGTTTGAAGGGTTTAGGTGGTCTTCTTTTTCACACTCAGTGCTTGCTCGGTCTCCTTGGTAGTTTTGGAGTGTTAGATATGAGGTTTTATTTTATTTTATTCAAATTAAATAGCCAAAGTGACAGCTTTACATGAATGTGGATCAACCAGAGATGATCAAACTTCTGTTAAATTCTGATTTGCCTTATTATCATTATTTCCCCTGTGTTTGGTCAGATCTTCCACTACACTGGCGGCGCTGCCTATGTAGATAACAAGGGCCCGTTCCGGGACCGGCTGGAGTTCGTGGGGAACCCGGCCCGGCGTGACGGCTCCATCCTGATCCGGAACCTGGACTTTAGCGACAATGGAACTTTCACCTGCGATGCCAAGAACCCTCCCGACATAGTGGGCCGCCCTTCCAGCGTCCGCCTGCTGGTGTTTGAGAAAGGTAGGATGACACTGAGGCCTCAGTCAAAGTGAAACATTTGAATATTTGCTGATTTCACAGTTAGCTAATGTTTGTTAGAAATAATTTTCCATTTGCATATTGCTACAGAAACTAAAGTGATTGACGTTGGATTGTAGAGTATTTATTTATTTTTTAAACATCAAAATGTTTGCTTTCCTTCACAATACAGAATTGGACTTTAATTGGAGTGATGCAGTTATTGTTCAGTGTTTCAATAATGTACTTAGGCACAGAAAAAGGGGGGAAATCCATCTATTATTTACTGTGTTTTTTCTTTAATTAAGACAAAATACGTATGTATATTTCTATATGTATGTGTTTTTTTATTTTCGGTTTTTCATGAAAAAATATATATTGGATTCCTTTTATTTTCTTCTATGTATGTATACTACTTATGTATGTGTGTTTTTGCTGTCATATGTTGTAACAATATATTTTTTCATTTATCTTAAGTATATTTTTTAATTTACTCTCAACCCAACATGTACAGCTTCATTCCATTCAAGTCCAACTTTCTATTCTTTTGTATTTGTCAGACACGAGAAAAGCACAACATAGCCTCACACATAGAGTAATGTAGAGCTCTAACGAGCAAAACCACCATCCATTCCTGTTGGCATGGTACCCAACATCAGTGAGTTGCAGATAGAATTGATATTATTGTCACTGACATCATCGTCCCCTCACACTCTCTCTCTCTCTCCGTCTTTCTTTCACTCTTTCTCTCTCCTCCCGTTAGTCCCCATTCAGGCCGGCGTGATCACGGGCGCCATCATCGGCGTGGTTCTGGGTCTGCTGATCCTGGTGGTGGCCATTTACTATCTGATGCGCTTCCTGGTGGCCCGCCGCGTCTTCAGCCTGAGTGTGAGGTCAGTGTGGGAAGCTGTGCTGCCCCGAGCGCGTCCCGAACCCCTCCCCGGCTTTGAAACCCCATCCCAAGTTCGCACCTACACCTTTAGAAAAATCTCACCCCCAAAAACCCCTCGGATATCCCACGAGCGCCAGCGCGTTCACCCTCACACCTTCACCAAAGCCAAAGCCCGGCCATTCCCCGGCCCCCCCGAGACCGCCTCCGAGCCCCTGCTGCCCCCCCTCCTGGTCCTTTTCTCGGGGACTGGTGTCGTTAAAACCCGGTGCTAGTCGGCGGCGTTGCGCTTCACTTCACTTCTCCAGCCAGCAGAGGGCCACAGCGCTCACTCTCTTTGTGTTTCTGTTCCCTCAGCAAACATGGCAAGAAGGGCAAAGGAAAAGAGGGATCACAGCAAAGACAGGCAAGTGCCCACCTGCGGTCGGACACACACTTTTACACGCTCACTCACTCACACACACACATTCATATACACACCTAGTAGTACTGCGCTCCTCCTCTCTTCTGTCCTCCTTCCTGCTTCGCCCTCTCCATTTTTTTTTAGAATGTTGTAGCCAGAACAAAGGTCAGCTCATTTTTGAGATTTACTTCCTCCCTCAACATCAAGATGAGACGGCAGGTAGAGGTCAGGGTCAAAAGGTTTAAGGTCTACCTCAGCGTTCGAGCTCCTTCATGCATGCCAGCTATCATTCTCAGTGAAATGCCATTTCTCCTTTAAGAATATCATAATCTGTGGACCTAAATAACACACGATTTCCGCTAAAGCACCATCCACTGAACTCCAACAGAGCTCCATTACTATCTCTTTAATAATCTGTGTAGCTAATTAAGATATATTTTCCCATACTGCACTGCTTGCTAAACTCAAGCCTAAATGCCTAGTTACCTTCTTAATAATCCATGTAGATAAAAGCAATATCGTCTTTCTTGAGACATTTTTTAGAGCTTCTATTTTGTGGATAGTTAGACTGGGATCATACACAATTTATAAAAATTATAGTTTGAACAGACTGCAGAGTTCAACAATTTACAGGTCAGCAGTGCAGATTTTTGTGCAGATTTGGCAACTGGGAGCTTAAAGACATTTTTTTTGTGATTAGTCGATTGGTTAAGGATTATTTCTGTCACACTCCATCTCTGCTTGCTGGGGATGTGGCTCCAGGGGATGTTTGACATCACCTGCTTAAGTCTGCACACCTGCGAATATAGCAAATCAAATATCAATTAAAAAATAGCAATAAAAATGATCATATGAAACTGCTCTATGAACATCATACTTGAAGCTTGGTAGCTCAATCAAGAGTGTTTATTACACTACACATGTGGTAGCGTAGCGGTTATGACATTCGTCTCTTGATCAGAACGTTGCTGGTTCAAATCCTGGACTTGTAAAGGTACCACTGAGGTACTCATGAGCAAGGTTCCGTCCCCAAGCACTGCCCATGTCAGCTGCCCACTGCTTCTTGACGGATGGGTCAAATCCAGAGCTTACATTTGCTATGGTGCACTGTGCTGTGCTGTGGTGTGTTCACAAAGACAATCACTCACCTTCATTTAAGCCCTTTACATGATGAGACAATGTACATTTAGCAGACCTTATAGAATTCAAATGTTTAACTACGATAAACTATGACCGTCTGTCCCGACTCCGGCGAAATCTACAGACATCGGGGTTAAAATCGGGCAAAAAGTAGTGTAGCGTTTATCAGCTTTTACCTGCGTTAGCTATAACAGTTGGATTGCGTAGGAGTGAGATATTGCGAATAAGATTTTAATATTGACTGCGTCTTTATGAAATTTACATAGTATAAATATCAGCTGAGTGCACTGAGCTGTCATATGCTGGCATGCAAATGGAGCTCGGCGTCCACACACTCACACACACACACACACACACACACACATCCTTTCTTGTCTGTCTCTTTTTCCCCATTTGCCATCCCTCACATTCTCACATCCCGCCATTTGTCCGTCTCTCTTTTAGTGTCTCCGTTCCATCCACCCCCCTCCTCTTTCTCCCTCTCTTTTCTCCGCAGGTGAACATTGAGATGCTGTTGAGATTGTTTTGTTGTTTCACTTATGACTTGATCATTTGTAGCCAGAATGCCACATCTCTCCTGAGCTGCACAGGAATAAAAATCAAATCGACTCTCAAGGCTCGGTACTATAATGTAGCCCCTGTTCTTCTGCAGCAGTCTGTCTATCCGTGTATCTGTCTATCCATCTATCAATCAATCTAGAAACCTGTCTGTTTCACCTCGACTGTTTGTGTGTATATTGCCTCCAGTCAGCCGTTCCTTCTCTCTTCCTTTCTTCCTTCCTTCCTTCTTTTCCTTCGGTTTGCCAAAGTACAATCTCTGTCCATTTTCACAGTTCAAGGACAGCGTCGGCTGACTCGCAATGGCCGAGAGATTTCTGCAATGCAGACGAGAAATTGTGTCTGGGGTTTTACCAACTTTGAAGCTGTGAAAGCAGTTTGTGACAACCATGGGGTTAATGCATTAGGACTGAAATGGATGGAATTAATTTTAAAAAATGATTCAAGAGAATGAATTTCTGTTTAACCAGAAGGAACTGCTTACAACAGAGCTACAATCTAGAAGCCTTGTTTAAAACCCCTTTTCTCCAGCTTCATACCGCACAAAAGTGTGACGGAGAGATCAGATCTCTTACTTGATGGTAATATCTCATGATTTATGACCCCTGGCGCCTTGGTGCTCGTTTCGTAAAGTATCAGAGGTCAGGGGTGTGTGAGCGTTCTCTTGTTGTTTAGGTGCTGTGATGTCATGCTGCCACTCTCTCTCTCTCTGACTGACTGACGGCTTCCTGTTTTGTCCTCCCTTCCAGAAACCGAGAGTTCCCCTCGTTTACCTCTCCTTCTAACCGCTCGTTTCCCTTTCTCTCCCCGCCTTTCCCCATTACCTCTTTTCCATCTCTCTCCCTCTTTCTCCCTCTTTCTCTCTCTCTCTCTCTCTCTCTCTCTCCTCCCCCCTTCCGCTCTGACTGCAGTAACAAAGGCCGCCTCGTTCCACTTCTGCATTTCCGTTAATCATCACACACTTAACAGCCCTCTTCTTTTCTTCCCTTCTCCTCTCCTCTCTTCTTCTCTTCTCTTTTCTCTCACACTCCTGCCATAGTGACTCTATCCTCCCCTCCCCACACTCCCTCTCTCTCCCCCCAGGCTTCTGTTCTGGCGGATCCGGCCAAGCAGAAAGCGGCGGCGGCCTCCGAGAAGAAAAAGCAGGAGTCGCGCAAGGATAAGAAATAGGGGTCGGGAAGCAGAGAGCTAGAGGCGCGGGGGGGCCGCGGGGGGGACAGGGTCCTTATGACCATCGAGCTGGAGCTCATGAAACAAGAGCAGGTGGGCGAAAGAGGAGGAGAGGAAGAAGAGAAGAAGGCGAAACGTAGCGCCGTTCCTCTCCTCCCCTTCCTCTCCGACCTGGCCAGCAGAATCGCCCTGCGCTGAGCCAGCCGGCGGAGGGCGGATGGAGGGAGGGGAGGAAGGCTTTTTTTTTGGAGAGGTGGAGGAAGAGGAGGAGGAGGAGGAGGATGGATGGAGGAGGAGGTGTAATCTCTAGATGGAGGGATGTGGGGTTTATTAAGTCGGGACACACAGGAGCTTATGAAAGTTGGCCGTCGGCATAAAAATTCACAGCGGTGTAAAGTTTAAAAGAAGGGAATATTGCAAAGCCCAGTGTTGGAGCTAGTGAAATATTACACACACACACACACAACCACACACACGACCACACACACACGACCACACACACACACAACCACACACACACACACACAACCACACACACACAACCACACACACACACACACACACTTACTTGGAGAGACATCCAAGAGAAGCTGAAGTGACAGAACAGTGGAATGTAATATTCTGCTCTCTCTCTTACTCTCTCCCACCTCTCTCCTTCTCTCCTTCTCTTCATCTCTATCTATCTCGTTCTTTTTCTCTCTCCATTTCTCACTTTTCTCCCTCTTTCTTTCCTCTTCTCGCTCTCTCCTTGTCTCCCTCTCTCTTCCTCTTTCTCTCTCCCCCCTCTCTATCTCTGAATCTCGCTTTCTGTCCCTCTTTCTTCTCTCTCTCTCTCTCTCTCTCTCATCCACAATCCTTCTTGCACAATCGTTCAGCATCGTACCACACAATTCAAATCCACACACAGACGCACGCCACTGTTTTCATTTGACTTTTCCGTACTGATCTTTTCTCTTTTTCTGACTGTTTTGGATGTTTTATATTAACTGTCTGTTTCTTCTTTCTCTCTCATACCCACACTGTCTCATCCCCTCCCTCTCTTTTCACTTTCTTTCTTTTTTTCTTTCTTACTCCGTTCCAACCTTTTTTCTCATTTTTGTTTGGTTTCCGTCTTGCACGTCGTCGTCATGTTCATCTGATCCACATTCGCTATGACATCACTTCCTGTTGGTCTCCAGGCTGGCCCTTCAAAGTAACCATGCCAACCATTTTCCTGCACATTAATTAAAGGTCTAAACAAAACAAACACACACACACACACACACACACTATGAAAAGCTTTCCACACATCTACAGTCAAATCAGGATTGGGCAAATATATTTCACACACACTTACTCTCACACACACACACACAGCTCGAGACTCATGTTTCTTCCAGCACATTCCACATTCTAGAGCAATGTGCACCTGCAGAACGAATTTGAAATCCATGTGCACCACTAAAAAAAGACCCGTCTCCATCCCTCTCTCCCTCCCCCTCTCTCTCTCTCACACCCTCTCTCTCTCTTTCTCTCTCTCTGGGTCTCTCTGTCTCTCTCGCTGAGGAGATGAGGATATATTTGGCTCGTCTGGATGTAAGGCAGCACACAGCAGCTGCACCCATGACTTAGGGAGAAGTGTGTGTTAGTGTGTGTGTGTGTGTGTGTGTTGGAGTGTGTGTGCCACTCTGACTGCAGCGACTGAACCCCCCAGAATGACGTCGAGACTGCTGGCAGAGTGTGTGAACACACCAATGTTCACACACACACACACACACACACACAAGTGGAGACTGCAGTGGTCACTCTCTATAAAACTTGTAGCCCGTGCACACACGTTAACACCAATTTTAGCCTTTCAGTCCCTCATCCCTCCTTCTCGCTCTCATTCTCCTTCTCTCCTTTCTTTCATTCTCATTTACACTCCCCCTCTCCCTCTCCTGAGGTGAGTGTCTCGCCCCAGCTCCATCGCCATGCATTTTCGAGTCGTTCATCACTCCATCCCGAGCTCAGGTTCTTATCCTCCTCCCCATCGCTCCGCTCGCCCTAAAACCTCCTCCTCTTCCTCCTCCTCCACCTCCACCTCTCCTCTCATCTCTTCTCCTCTCCTCCATTCATCCCTCACTCCTGCTGGTTTTGAAAGAAGCACTGCTCGCTCCTGCCACCTCCTGCCCGGCAACGGGAAACTCTCATTCGGCCTCTTCGTCGCCGCGATGTCCATGAGACCCCCCCACACCCCACCAAAAAACAAAACGCTAATCCACCTAGCTCTCTGCTGACCGTGAAACTCCGTCCCCGTCTTTGTGTACGCAAGTTTCTTCCGACAAAGCGTCTGTAACCCCTTCGAGATGTTAAGAGAAGAAAAAAAGGTAAACGCAACGGTCCCCAGTGCCATTGACGACCGTCGTTGTAGTTTTTCTGCTAATTTTTTCATGCAATGGCACACTGGACTTTTTGTGTTGGAGAACAAAAACCAAGGGAATTGTAATTGTATTTAATGATTATTCATATTCCGCTATTCTGACTGACGTGGTTGGTGGCATGTGGCCATTTCTTCGCCAGCTCTTTTCCCAACGGCAGAGTTAGCACGCTAGGCTACAGGAAGTACTCCCTCTAGGAGGGGGACGTAACAAACGATGGCGAAATGAGAAACTGGAAGTATTTGAAAATGAGGATTCGTAGAGTGAATGTGGACCAGGATTTGGAGTGGACTCATATCTGAGTGAAAAGTCAAGCCAAAGTCCATGAAACATCACCATCGCTCAAGATGTGACTTTTATGTCAAATCTCGGTCCTCAAAACAACTTTGGAACTGCTATAGTTGGACAAATTGTAGGGTTTGAATGTGTTGAAGTGCTTAGGGGAAAGAGGGAAAAGTAAACGCTAAACACTGGCGTTTTTTAGCTCAGACGTTGAACGGCCACGTGCTTCCTTCCATTAAAACCACATTAAAATTCGGGACAGTTTCCACGTTGTATGTATCGTGTACCTGTATATTGGTATATTGGATTTTCTGATAACCTCCCCACCTCCCCTTTCCCCTCAGATGCCATTTACAGTGTCTAACTGTTTTCTTTTTTTACATTTATTTTTGATGTTAACCCGACTAGGCCATTCACTTTTGTGTTCTGTAAAATGTGTAAAAAGACAATAAATCTAGAGTTAAAGTCATAGTCATGTAAGGAAAACATCAATAAAAATCAGATTGACTTATCTCTAGTTTCTTTTCCCACCTGGTCCATGTGTGCTGTGAGAGTGTGTGTGTTTCTGATCTAGACTGTATTTGGGTACAGACCTAACTTTTAGGACACTAATGGCGTCCCCGTTTGCATTTCGCTAAGATATGTTTTGTATTAAAATAAATGTAAGGTAACTAAAATAGCAGAAACGGTGCATTTTTATCACTGAGGTGATGGTTAGG
Organism: Distichodus sexfasciatus; assembly: GCA_032718565.1. NCBI lineage: Eukaryota > Metazoa > Chordata > Actinopteri > Characiformes > Distichodontidae > Distichodus > Distichodus sexfasciatus. The sequence goes on from JAVGVS010000273.1 coordinate 29,859, forward strand.
GTTGGGTTAAGGAACAGGCATAGGCTTATTTAGCTCCAATAATCATTATCTCTATGGAATGTTTCCAAAAGTAAAGTGAAGTAAACGTGGGTGTGAATTATAGGTCGAAGAAGTAAACATGTGGTTTAACTTTGCTATATTTTATATAAACTTTTCTAAACTGCTATTTAATAAGCTTAGTTTACAAATGGTTTAGAAATTATTTTGTAGACCGCACGCAGTGTGTCTACACAGAAGGTTACAGATCTGGATTTCTTTAAATCATCAAAGGTGTCCCCCAGGGCTCTATATTAGGACCTATTTTATTTACTATTTTTATAAATGTAGCTAAAATACACCTCTATACTGATGACACTGTTGTTTACACATGTGCACCTTCTATAATGAAGGCAATGCAGGAGCTTCAGATTGCATTTCAGTTATTACAGCTTAATTTGTTGGACTTAAAACTGATTTTAAACGCTCAGAAAATAAAGTTTTGTGTTTTGTAACTTGATAATCTCAGGATTAACACAATGGATGATAAGCCCATTGAAAGGACATCCTCATACAAGTATTTGAGCATACGGACAGATGATAAGTTTTTATTTAAGTTTAATCAGGAAGTTGAAAGTGAAAATTGGTTTTTATTTCAGAAATAAATCATGCTTTACTTTCAATGCTAAGAAAAGACGTGTGGAAGCTACCTCCCTGTCTGTAACAGTGATGTACTGTATATGAATGCATCATCTTCTGTGTTAAGGAAACTTGATTCAGTGTACCTCGCGTCCTTGGTATTACTAATATTGTTTGGTAATACCATTATTACTAAATAACGCAGCACGTTTACATTATTACTAATGCAAAGTCTCTTACTCATCATACTCCTTATTACTGGTGGGATGGACATCATTAAAGACTCGTAGAAAACAGCATGCGTATGTTTTTATTTACAAAGCGATTCTGGGTAAATTTTCAGCATATCTCAGTAAATTACCTTGTCTATGTTCTGGTAGTTAACAATTACGCTCTACTAAGCTGTTGCTTCTTATTGTACCCCAGGTGTAGATGGAATTTTCTTACTATGCACCAGCAGCCTGGAATAATTTGCAAAGCAGTTGAAGCTAGAATCATTTTTATCCATTGATGAATTTAAGGGCCTTAGTGGACATACGTGAGGCTGGTAGTTTTTCTGGAGAAATCAACGTGCTTATATGTGGTCCGATTGTGTATTTGTGTATTTGTATATTGCATATGCCGTGTGCAACATGTGCTTGAGCTTGTATGGCTGCTGTCTTGGCCAGCTCTCTCTTGTTAAAGAGATTTTAATCTCAATGGGACTTCCTGGTAAGATAAAGGTACAAAATGTTGCCTGTTGCATCAATTTCATTCTGATATGATTTTAAATTGCATGTGGCATACGTAACACTGTGTATTTTGACCCTTTTAGGATGCTATCTGCTCTGCGTAATCAGGATCTAGTTTACAATCGTCTGCAGCCCCTTTCTTGATTGCATTAACTGTTACAATATGAGACCTCTTAACTATCAGCCCTGTCTTATCAACTGTGACACAGCTAGTGATTAGGTTTGGTAAGCAGACAAGAAAAAGCATATAGTAACCTTTTGTTATGTAAGGGTTTTGCCTAATCATTTCAGAGCAAATGAGTTTTACGTGCTTACAGTTTCGATCCGCCCTTACAGTACGCCCACTAGCCAGTATAAACTAATCATGAGCACAAAAGTTAGTTAAAACACTGAAAAAGCATTAAGATGATTTAATGAAGATTTAAAAAAAATAGTTAAAAGATTCACAATGAACAGTTTTGGAAAGTTTTGAACAGTTGAATTCTGTGTGTGCGGGAGGGTGTGTGTGCATGTGTGTTTCTGGGGCAGACTCTACACCTAAAAAATGGGTGACATCTGAATGTCATAAAATGACATTTATGCTTGATATTTTTTTGTTTTAAAGTGAACTTAGGAAAACTAAAAGAGCTGAAACGTTTCATGTTCATTACTGAGGTTATGATTTGGGTTAAGGTTTAGGGCAGGTGTTCATGTATTTATTGCATTGTGGGGACCTTTTTGTCCCCTAAAATCACTTTTATCTGTTTTTTTGGGCTTTGTGGGACATTTGAGAGGTCCCCATGAGGAGAAATGACTTTATAGAAAATGTGCTTGTTTTATTTGAGAAACTAAAAGAGGTAAAAGATGTGCTTTTGGTTACTGAGGTTAAGGTTAGGGTTAGGATTAGGTGTAGCTGTAAAATTATGTACTTTAGTCATTATGGGAGTCTATGGAAAGACCTCACAAAGATAGTAATACAAGACTGTGTGTGTGTGTGTGCTTGTGCAAGCATAAGATTAAACACAGGCTTCGGGTTACCCTGTGGCAGAAGAAGGGGGCGATGTGTGAAGGGGTGTGCGCGTGAGAGAGAGAAAGGGGAGGTCAAGGGGTAGAAGGGAGGAGGTGGCGGTCCCAATAAAGTCACCAGTGTTGTACACACGTGTGTTGGGAGAGAGAGAACTCTGTCCTTTATATTTCCACCATTGGAGACCATGGGCAAAGGGGTGAGTCTGTCTCCTTTCTTTATATATAAGATCCAACTCCTCCTTTTATTTCTCTAATATAATAACTCAAATACAGTCTCATTGTGTAAAGTCCTGTATTATCAATATGTTTATTATTAATGTATTGAAGTCTTGTTTGCCTAAAACTGGCGATGGAATCAGATATACTGTCGAATGTGTTAGATTTAGAGCAATCTCGTTCTACCGGCCTGAAATGGCATGTGTGTTTGAGACGTTTAGAGCTGCATCTCTGCTGTCAAACTGTAAACCCCTAAGAGGATACACAGTGTGAGCTTTTCATGATCTGTTTGACAAATGAGGGGTCTTATTCTTTCATTTTGACACTCTCTTTATGTGCCGTGAACACATGTTTCTCTGTCTGTCTCTCCCTCTCTCTCACACACATGCACACACACCAAAGAGCAAGGCGAGAGTGACAGGAGCAGATGATTTCCACTGGCCTTTCAGTTAGGACAGTTAGAGAATGTATCTCTCTCTGCCTCTCTCTCTACAGCTGGCTACTTGATTAGAAAAGCTCCAAAGAAACAGCTCTTATCTGAGTGGAGTCAGCTTATTGAGTCAATAATCAATATTATCAATAGTAATATTATTCAGCCAGTGTTTAACACTGTCACCACACAGCAAGAAGGTCCTGGGTTCGATCCCTGGGTCGGCCGTGGGGTCTTTGTGTTTCCTCCTACAGTTCCAAAGCATTCAGTTTAGGGTGAGTGGTCACTGTAAATTGACCCCATAAGGTATAACGGTGAGTGTGAGTGTGTGAGCCCTGCAGTGAGTTGGCACCCGCCCAGGACTGGTCCCCGCCCGGAATAGGCTCCGGTCCCCGCGACCCCAATAGGGAATTTAAGCAGTTCAGATGAATGAATAAATGAATGATTTGGTCAACAATGTAATATCCAAAAATATCCGTTCGTCTGTGATTATGTGATCACAGAATGATCAGTGGTGCACAGGCTTGTGGGTAGCAGAAAAGCTGTGCAACAGAAGGCTTCTAGTCTCTCTACCCCTCCAGCATATTGCACCTTTAAGATAGGGGCATCTTCTGTAGGAGCTAGTAAGGAAGTGTAGAAGGTAAGTGTTTCCTCTCAAGTGACTGTTGGGTTTAAAGTGTGTGTCGCGTATATAGCCCTCTGCATATCTCGCTCCCCCTCAGCACACACATAAACACACACAAACACACGGCGCAGCAACAGAGGACAGAATGCACCCTAAATAAACTCATTACCAGCAACCCCTGCAGCACACACTCCCACACACATTATGGCTATTATGTGCTGTTTTCTCCCGTTCGCCATCGGATTTCGTGGCGGCGAGGCCGAATTAGACTTCGCCGCTAGTTGCAGGCAAAACCATCATATAGGAGGTCATGACTGCTTCCAATTAAGGGACAGGTAGAGCTGTCACCTCTCTCCCTTTCTCCCTCTCTCTCTCTCTCTCTCTCTCTGTATGTAGCCGGTAACTGGCTGGATTGAGAGGAAACTGGGCTCTAGAGAATTTAGCATTTTTCCCCTTCACGCAGGAAGATTTATCTCTAAAACCCTGTTGTGCAAATGGCCCTCCCTTGTTTAGATTTTCCTGTCAGATGCAGTGATCCTTGACCCACCGCCTTCCTCTCACCCTGTATTATTCATCAGGAGTGAACACACCGGTGATGCATGTTATTTTATGTCTTTACCATCATAAAAATAAAATATAGCTGCATGCGGGGTCCAAGCAAAAGTCACAAGAAGCAGCACAAAAGGGTCACCACTGATTATCAGCAGTGTCTGTGTACGTGTATGTCATAGACACACATCCACACACTGCTGACTGACCGAGTTTCAGCTTTGTGCGACTTGCAATTTAGGCTACATAAATGTATTTAGCATTTTTAGTAGCCCCTTTGTTCAAATAGCAGCGTTGTATAATTAGTGCCTCAGACTGACTGTGAATTTCAGAACCTCTAGAGGTAAAAACGCATTTTACTTTGCTATAGTGCCAATTATAGACCAATCACTATGCTTTTAGCTCACCATGCACACCATTTCTACTTACCTTAAAAAATTCAGCTTTCTGCGACTTACGGTTCAAGCTGCGAAATCCATTTTGTAGGAAAATAAATAAATAAATAAACAACAATAATAATAATAATAATAAAGAAAAAAGAGAAGAATTACAATAGGATTCCATAGCACCTTGTACTTGGACTACTAATGAACGCTATTTGGTGATAACTGGATGTTTGGTCTTCCCAAACCGACCAATATGAGTGGCATTAGATCTAGGGTGAGATTTATACATTTCAGAACATTTTCTGTTCATTGTTCAGCCCTAGTTTAGCAGACCATTTCACACCATCTGTACTGCTGTGCTACTCGTCCAGTCTCTGGTAATCTCTGTGCTGGACTACTGCAATTTCCGACTTGATTGAACTTCCAACAGAGGTGACAAGACTGCATGAACTGATTCAGAATGCAGCTGTGAGATTTGTCTTCGATGTCCCTAAATTCTCACATACCGCCCTGGCTCCCTGTGGCCGCTTGCATTAGGTTCAAATCTGTAGCACCTGTCTACAAGGCCAAGAATGGACTTCCACCTCCTAATTTTTGCCACAGACAACAACAGGTCACTTCTAGTCCTCTTAGAACATCAGGTCTTAAACTTCTTCTACTCAAAAGTAGAGGAAGACAGGCATCAAAGCCCTTCCTACTTAGAATGTCCAACTTCGTGTTGCTATAGAAATGCTGTGAGTGCCTTGCTGTCATTAAATGTCATCTGAAGACCCACCTCTTCAAGATGTACCAAGTGGACTAGCTAGCTTTGCTGGATGTATTCTTGTTGACTGTGTGGTTACCCTTGACTTGTACTATAAATGGTTTGGAAAGGTGTGTGACTCAGCTGGCAGCAACCAACTTGAACAGCAGCTGTTGGTTTAAGCCTTGGTTTTAAAGTATAAAACAGCTTGCTCAGGATAAAATGTAAATGTATTTCTAAATGTAAATGTATTTTTTACCCAAAATAATAACAGTTATTTCCAGTGAATGATTTGATAATTTATTTGGCCAGTCTTTTCCAGCTCTGATTTGACATCACAGTCAAGAATCAACTTTTTGACATTGTAAATGCAGTAAAAATATATTCTTGAAAGTAAACAGATTTAAGTCATGAATCATTTTTGTAATCATTATGTGTAAACCACATAATGTAGCATATGTAAAAATGCAAATCTACAATGACAGCGAGACATCCATGGAATGACTTATACTAAGAAAGCATAATTTATTACATAATCTCCACCAGGCAATTTTCTGTAATATTATGGGCTGACATGAAGCGAATTATATCTTGTGTGATGAGTTTTAATTTCCTGACTTTCATACTGTCATTGTGCTTTTTTGAGATATGATCTCGCTCTGGCATGATAAAATCAACGGTTTAATTTACAAGGATTTCAGCCCCCCTTCCCTCTCTGTCTGTCTCTCTCTCTCTCAGTATGGAAGAGACTGGACCCCCGAGCGTCCTCAGAACAATGGAAAAAAGAAAAAGAAAGAGAAAGACTTGGACGAGCTGAAAAAAGAGGTTGCTCTGGTAAGAAAACGCACATAGATGTTGTGGAAAATTTTCATTTGCATCAGTGATTTCTGTGACTCCACTGCAAGCTCTGTATATGTTTATGTATGTGTGTGTTTGTGCTTGTGTGTGTCTACAGGACGATCATAGACTAACCTTGGAAGAATTATCCTCTCGCTATGGGGTGGATCTGTCTAAAGTAAGACATCTCATTTCATCGCACCTGACACATAGCACTGATGCAGCGTCGAACACACTCTTTCACAAATTAAACTGTTATTTAGCCGAGTCTGATGCTCAAGCACAAATCTCCAACCTAAACTCACAGGCCAATTCAGTCTATAGGTCTGATCTATTCCGACTCCAGTTTCCCGGTCAAGTGCTGTTGACCTGTTTCGTGAGTGTCGGGAAGTGGCTTAGAATAAAAATGAGGCCCTGCTCGGTAAAGCTGCCGCCTGTCGTGCTGTTTGTTCATTCCAATCCAATTGATATTCCAGTTAATAGGGGTGGAGCAAATGTTTTTGAATCAGGATTGACAGAACGTTCTGGCAACGTTAAATGGTCTTCATCAACAGCTCAGATTATTCGGAGCAAACATCTGGAAGGTGAAATCGATGGACCGCCTTTACAACACTTTACTCCGATTCCATAAATTGATCTCCCAGTTAACAAGGATGGAGCAGATGTTTTTGAATCAGGATTGACAGAACATTCAGGCAACGTTAAATGGTCTTCATCAACAGCCTCAGATGATTATGAGCAAACATCTGTTAGATGCTACTGATGAATTAGCGTTGTAACGCTTTAAAACACCTTTGTTACACGAATGTTATAACGTCTTCATCAAAGGTGAAGCTGTTCTGTCTCCATTTCACATGAGGCTGCACTTACAGTATATTTGCAGCATTTAGCAGATGCTCTTATCCAAAGATACTTGCAGTTCCTAATTATGGAGTCACTCTCCCTGAAGCAACTTGGGGTTAAGTGTCTTGCTCAGGCGCTTACTGGTGGTAGTTCTGACATTTGGATAGAGATCTGAACCTACAAACAATTGTTCCATAAGCAAGTATCCGACCTCTAGACTGCCATGATATACTGAAACATCTTTATGACATAATATATGGCCCGTGAGTAGCCAATGGCAATATACAATGCAAATATAAAATAGTAGAGTTGTTGAAATTAATCACATAATCAACGCATTGCAATGTGGATGATTCTGCATCGATGCAGTGGCAGACCATAAACCATTATATTGTGGGTTTTCAACCGTCCCTGGTGATGCGCGGCAGCATTGCAGGTGGTAATCAAATCGAATTGTGAGACCAGTGAAGGTTCACACCCTCTAGTACTTATATACATTACATATAGATACAAAGATATATACATCACATTATAACCACTCACCTAATATTGAGTACGGCATATTAAGAATATTTACAACATTACTAAAGCAAACATCATGTAACATCATGAGAATGAGCGTTTTCTTAGAATGTTTTTTAATATCAGTAGATTTATACTAAGAACTGTACACTTGGTGTGGTCAGACCTATTAATGGCATATTTTTGGTAGATACTGTTTGCAGAAGATGTATATAACCTATAGAATCTTTAATGATTTCAAAGTGTGGGCAGTATCTATTTTGGTAATAGCAGATGGCTAGTTCTGGCTTTTATTGTTAATAAGGATCATTTCCAAACAATCTGATTTGTCTGTCAAAAGGTATCATGAAGGATAACATGTCAGAGCATTATTACATTAATTTAAGCTTTTCTGCTTGGTCTTTCTTCCTCAGGGTCTGACAGGCAGGAAGGCAATGGAGATCCTGTCTCGAGATGGACCAAACGCTCTGACTCCACCCCCCACCACCCCGGAATGGGTGAAGTTCTGCAAGCAGTTGTTTGGCGGCTTCTCCATCCTCCTGTGGATCGGAGCCATTCTCTGTTTCCTTGCGTACAGCATCCAGGTTGCAACCGAGGACGAACCAGCCAATGACAATGTGGGTCCAAGTGGTGATCATCCAGAGAAGTGTAGAGAGCAAATCTGAAATGTAGCCATTTAGCCTTCCCAACTGCCAAGTAATGATTACACCACAATTAAACCAACAGCCAGTGAATTGTGGTGTGCAATTCTGAATTAGCCAAGACGATTTTAGTTCAATTATGTAATCACTGACATATCAGTCCAGCACTAAAAGCTAAGTAATAATTTTCTATTTAATGAAGTCTGGAAAATTAATCGTGCCAAAGAATGGCCTACAGTGGCCTCCACAGCACAATGAGAAAATGTTTACCAGCTAACCAAAGAAACTTTCCTAGGTCTGATATGTGAAAAAAAAATGAGAGCGTTAAATACTAAAATATATCTCCCCTCTCTTTTCCCACTGCCCATTACTGCTACAGTTATATCTGGGAGTGGTTTTGGCTGCTGTAGTCATCATCACTGGCTGCTTTTCCTATTACCAAGAGGCTAAGAGTTCGCGCATTATGGACTCCTTCAAGAACATGGTGCCACAGGTCAGTAGCTTGGGCATGGTGCCAGACAGGGCACAGTGCAGACACTTCCGATTACATGCTAAACTTGTACAGCTGTACTCTTCTAAATCATCCTAACCCTCCACTTGTTTAAAGGGCACTCTACGGGAAGAAGCTAATGAGGCTGACAGTGAGCAAAAAGCTAATGGTACATTAGTTAGCCGTAATGTGTTTTAGAGCAGGACAAATTCTAAATTGGGCAGTGATGTGCCACCGTCATGTCGGCGTTTGAGGCCCATGTTCATCGACTTGATGCCTGGAGACTTTACTGCAGGGATTATAAATGAAATGTGTTTTGCATTTAGCGTTGTTCAGAGCGGAAATGTTATTTCTATGGTCGCCCTCAAAGTAATTACCAGTTATCATGTTAATGAAGAATGGGTTCTTTTTAAAATAACACAGACATTAGAAAATAACGTATATATCAATATATCAAGCCTATATCTAAAGGATGCTTCTACTTATTTTTCTCTTGGTCACCTAGTAATGTGTTTGTTGGGATATTACGACTGTAAAATTGGCTCAAATCTGTTCAAAAACTGAGTAATTTCTGGTGGTAAGGGTGAAAACAGCTTTTCAAAGGGGAAAAGCATATCTGGTATTGCTAGCTAGTATGCTAATGCCAGGATAGCATGCTAATAGCAGGAAATATATCTTTTCTTTTAAATACACAGGTATGTTTTAGGGTTTAAATGTAGCCCCCTAAGCCATCCAGCCACAAATGTATGTGTAGTAATGTACATTTTGACCACTGCTTGTCCAGTCACATTTTTACGCAAATATACATTACATGGCATCTACAAATAAATACCAGTCCAAGACTAGGCTTAATCTTGTTCAAGAAGTCAGTCCTCAAAGTGGAAAGTAGAAAAATGCTTGTTTAAATTCACTGATGTAATTAATTGACCCGTTCTGTAAATTTAATTTGTTTACTTACATGTTCATTTGTTCATTCTTATTTTTGTTGAGATCTAAAGTTCTGTAATGGGTTAATGTTAAATAAGAAATGCATACGCACACACGCCATACACACACAACGCCCCAAAACAGAAATCTCAGTGCCACCGTGGAGGGTGAAGGGTAAAATAACAGCAACAAAATGTTCAGTTCTGCCAAGTTTAATTAGCAGCAGAGGTTAAATATCTATGTATAGTAATAGCAAGAATATTAATCAAACAGATGAACAGATGTAGAATGAAATAAATAAATAAGTAAGTAAATAAATAAACCATTTAATCCCTTCTAATTATGTTGGAAAAACAGAATACTAATAGGATTACTAGCATTTTTGAAAAGTGCAGAGGTTTGTCCTCGAGTAAAATTCATGACTTTTCTTTTTTACAAGGACAAGGTGCAGGGTAATATGGATTTTAAAGTAGAGCTCTCTTTACTGCAAGAGAATATGAGAAAAGAATCCTAAACCCTGCCACAATAATGGGAATTAGACTGTCAGCAGCATAGAAACTTCCCGGATTTAGACGTCTATATTAGCCCCGAGGTAAACCATTTAAAATTGAAAATGAATGCCTGGCACATATTGAGCCATTCTTTAGATGAATGTGCTTTACCGGGTACTGATTCTTTGGAATATGATACGGATTAGATTAAGATGCTGTAATCTGTACCAGAATGTAACCTTCCAACTATGGGTCTTAAAAACAAAAAGATATTTTGTGATGAATTTTAGAACTAATAGTACATATCTGTGTCACTTTTAAATATTTTTTTTCCTTATCTGTCATTCTTAGGGTCATCGTCACGGACAAACATGTCCTCTGAAATATATCTTTTTAGGGCACAATTGAATCCTGAAAATATCAGAAATCTCCTCACACACAAAATGGTTCTGCTATATAGTTATTATACTGAGTTAGATTAATAAGGTACAACAAATAATTAGAAGAAAGATTAGAAGAAGCAGATTAATATTCGTCTTTTCTTTACCGCTTCACCTGTCATCAAATTACTCCCTCATTCTGCCTCTCTCTCTCTCTCTCTCTCTCTCAGCAAGCGATGGTGATCCGGGACGGAGAGAAGCGGCAGATCAATGCAGAAGAAGTAGTGGCGGGAGATCTGGTGGAGATAAAGGGAGGCGATCGCATCCCAGCTGACCTCCGCATCATCTCCTCCAGCGGCTGCAAGGTACACGGGTGTAAGAGCTAGAAAGCTGATCGAAGGATGGAGTGAGAAGAAAGAGATAGAGAGAGCAAGACTGCCGGAGAGAGATAGAGAGGTGAAGAAGTCCCCACTTCCTCAGAAGTTTCTCACTTGCAGTCAAAGTGAATAGAGAACTACTTTCTGCAAACGTAGCCTAAATGTGACACACTTACACATTTTATTTTGTACATATACAGGATAAAATTGCTGTCGTTCTAAAGCAAGATTTATGAGTTAGTAGCCAGATGAAAGTCCCCTGTAACGCTATAAAGGGGGCCACAATAGGGAAGCAATGCATCAAAGTAATTTTTCGTGACCCTTATTTAATTTAGGGCAGCTGACTTTGAGGCTTTTTAATGCCAGGCGTATACTGTGTGTAATTGCTACTGCCAACGCCAGTCACTGCTCTTTTCATCCTTTGCTTATGATGTGACAGAATTTGGACCTTTTTTATGTTTATGGCAATTAGCTTGGGAATATATGGTATTTGACTTTGGTAGAGATGAAAAAGCTGAGAGAGAAAGAAGGAGTTGATACAGCATGAGTTATTCTACTGGTAGGCACACCACATCCAAACCAGGTCAGCTATTGGCCAGATTGACCAGAGTCCAGTGGTATAATGGTAGATGTTCCCAGACAGGTTGTGCACAACAGGAGATGGTTAGGGTTCCATGGTAAGCATGAAAAAGTGACATATATTGTATGTATAACTTTCATTGTTAGTTATAATATTATTTGTACTTGAAATGCACATTTGGTGTTTAACTTCTTTAATTAGTACTGGAGCTGTCAGGCTAAAAAAACTAGAAAGTAATGTAATTTTATGGGCACAATATGTGTTTCTAAGCATCAACTCCTAATTAACACCACAGCTGTAGTGATATTTGCAGTCATTTGAGGGGACTGAGGATTAAGACTATTCTCCAGTTCATTCATCTAAAACACATATTGTGTAAGTAATTTGACAATTTTCATGCCGGTAGAGCTGCTAAAGCTGGCAGATGGTAGCGTAGCAGTAAGAGAGTTCGCCTTGTGATCGGAACGTCGCCGGTTTGGATCCCGGACTTGAATACCACTGAACAAGGCACCGTCCCCAAACACTGCTCCTCAGGTGCTGCCCGTCAGCTGCCTGCTGCTCCTTCACGGATGGGTCAAATGCAGAGGTCACATTTGGTTGTGGTGCACTGTATGCTGTGCTGTGGTGTGTTCACAGTGACAAATAATCACTCACTTTCACAAAATGTAACCAGATGCTTATTCTTCATTTTTAAAAATTGGAAATAGTTCATATTCCCCTGCCTAGCATCATAATATTATACACGGTGTTACTTGTAAAGGTCACGGTGTCTCTGTGGCGCCGCCATAACCTCTAGTGGCCATTTATCTTGTCTTCCCTGTTCCAGTCTGTCCCTCAGTGCTGCTAATATGCTGCACTCTTGTCTGCTCTTATTTAAGCCTACACTCCCCCTCCTCCTTTGATTCCCCACTGTTTGGATTTTGGTTTGTAGCCCAGTTTCAGCCTGTAGTGATTACAGTCTGTGTTTACCTGGACGGAACCCTGCACACGTCCAACCTCTCCTGCCTTAAGCCTGACAGTAACAGTCCACGTATATTAACAGACTCAACCCTCAGTGGGCAATAGTTTTCAAAGCACAAACAATTGAGGAATGAGCATTTTGTCAAAATCGCATTACAATTATGCAGATGTGTCAAAGTTAAGTTTATTGTCATCTCTGATATATACTGTACAGATAAACAGAGAGACGAGACGACGTGGCTCCAGTTTTTACAGTGCAGTAGGAAATAGAGAACAAAGAACAAATAAGGCACATAGTATAACAATATATAAACAAAATACAAAATATACATTTTAAACTAGACATGGAATATTAAATATAACTTTAAGCTAGAACTAGAAATAGAGGTAGATAGAGAGACAGTTTGGATGCAGTATTACCTACAAAAGTGGAAATTGATTTTTACACTGGATGTGCAAGAGGTTAGAAACAGTTATAACATGAAGAGTGCTATATCCAATCTATTTATACATTAAATCAATATTCAATGTTTGTGCAAACAAGTAGCGGCCGTGCAAAAATTATTATAACAGTGTGGTAGCAACAGTCATTTGTGGAGGAAATAGTCCGTATAGCAGCATGTGCATCACAGCGACGGTGATGTGTAAAGTGCAGAGGTGCAACAGAGTCAGTTAGTTCACAGTCCGGGTGTGTGTGTGGGGGGAAGTGTGAGGGCAGGAAGTGTGTTCAGGAGTAAAGGCCACCAGGTTTTAGGTTGATTCTTGACTCAAAGTCTTAAAGGTAGCCATTTTATATAATGTACAGTATCACCAATTCTCAAATAGCTTTAATTAAAAAAATGGACCAGACTGTGGCACGAAACACCATTTTTGTTGGCACAGAGTTCCACGAGCATGCCTGCTATACTTGTTACACACATTCAGTTTGTGGAGTTGGTGGCCTAGTAGTAGGATATTTGCCAACAGACTGAGAACTCATGGGTTCAAGACAAGGCATATAGTCTCCAGGGACGCTCTCCCTGTATTTAGGAAATATATGTGGCTCTGGATAAGACTGCCGGTAAATGCAAGTTATAGTATTTTGCTGTCAGTTACATAAAAGCCTGCGGGTGGTAGTATCAGTCATTCAGTATAATTTTTCAAAAGACAATTTTTGTTGTGTCACTGCAGGCAAGATTAGAGTGCAAAATATAACAGTTATCAATACAAACATACTGGAGTAAAGAGTATATTAATCTCATATAGTTTTGTTTAGTAGATAGAGGTAGATAGAGAGACAGTTTGGATGCAGTATTACCTACAATGTGGAAATTGCAATGATGGTATTTGGCCACTGCTGATAGTAGTAATGTTTTTTTCTTAATTCATACCCAAATTAAACCATCAATACCATGTCTATACCACTGTTTAAAATAAATAATGAAGTACAATAAAGTGGATTTAAATAATATTTGAAAACATGAGCTGCAATGTTCATTTTGGTAGCGTCTACTTGACAAAAGTAGTTACGTTTTAGTCAACTTTTAGTAATTACTTTTAGACAACTTTGTGTGATTTCAGACAAAAGGCTATAAATAATGCTTATAGAGAGCTAGAGAACTGAAGTTCAGACAAGGCAGACAACGTTACCCTGGTTAGTTCTTTGTGTGTGTGTGTGTTTGACTCAAGTCATTTTTGACATTTAAGTTGATTCGGCCGACTGCCCTTTAACACTAACTAGCAAATTCTATATACACTATATGGACAACAATATTGACACACACGTCTTAATTATCAAATTCAGTTGTTTTATTCACAAGTGTATAAAATCAAGCACCGAGCCGCACAGCCTCCATTTACAAACACTTGTGAAACAAAATGGGTCGTTCTGACTTCAAGCGTGGTACTGTGATAGGATACTACCTCTGCAATAAGACGATTTGTGAATTTGAAACCCTTCTAGATATTCTACGGTCAGCTGTTAATGGTGGAACTGGCAAGTGGAAGCATTTAGAAACAACAGCAACTCGGCCACATCACTGAAGACCCTATAAAGTCACAGATCGGGATCAATGACTGCTGACTGCCATGGTGCATAAAGCGGCAGAAAAAGACAAGCAGATAATGTATCAATAAAACACTGCTTTTCCCTTTGAGGTGGACAACTCGTCGTTGACTGGAGAGTCCGAACCCCAGACCCGCTCTCCAGACTTCACCCATGAAAACCCCCTCGAGACCAGAAACATCGGCTTCTTCTCCACCAACTGCGTGGAAGGTCAGACTTTCATTTATTTATTGCAAATGAAAAGCAAATGAGAGCAATTTACTCCCCCATATACTCACAGACACACTCAGTCATGTATTCATTCATTCATTCACTTTCTTTGATATCATCATGAACAATTTCTATCCTTCACTCTCACTTTCACATACACCACATGCTAATATTCATTCATTCATTCATGCATTCACTCACACACTTAGTTCATCCATTTGATTAATATATTCTCTCTCTCACTCTCTCTCTCACCCTCTCAAACACTAATTCATTCATTCACTCACTCATTCACACATTTAATCCATCCACTGGATGGTGGAAGTTCATGCATTCACTTACGTAGTTGTAACCAGAAACAGCTTGCTTACACCTCCCTCTATTTCTTTCCCCTTTCTGTCTTTTCTCTGTGTGACTTATTCATTAACGTATTCATTCATCTATTGAAACCTCATTCTCACATGCCATATTAATGCATAAAATAAATCTTGCCTTTTTAAAAGAAACATTTTTGCACAAATGTTTACATGTGTGTTTATACATTTGTGTGTGTGTGTGTGCAGGCACGGCCCGCGGCGTGGTGATTGCCACGGGCGACCGCACGGTGATGGGGCGCATCGCCACGCTGGCCTCAGGGCTGGAGGTGGGCCAGACGCCCATCAACCTGGAGATCGAGCACTTCATCCACATCATCACCGGCGTGGCCGTCTTCCTGGGCGTCTCCTTCTTCGTCCTCTCCATCATCCTCGGCTACACCTGGCTCGAGGCCGTCATCTTCCTCATCGGCATCATTGTGGCCAACGTCCCCGAAGGCCTGTTAGCCACCGTCACGGTGAGACACACACACACACACACACACACACTTGCTCTTTCTCATAAACATGGTGGCTGCTGGCCACTGTCACTATGAGGAACGGGTTTCAGAAAATTCTCTTTCAGCCGCTCTCTGTCTCTGCCTTCCTTGTGGCTCTCTGCCTCCTTTTTATTTCTCCCCGTTTCTCTACATCCGTCTCCCCCTCTCATTCGTTCTCTCTCCCCCTCTCTCTCTCTTTCTTTCTGTCTTTGGCCGTTTCTGCCCACAGGCTGTCTTGTTTACTCCTCCTCTTTCTCTCTCTCCATCCTTGTGTTTGCTTTCATGTTTCTTTTTATATTCCAGCCTGTCTTCATTCGTATGTTCCCCTCCTCCGTCCCCCCATCATTTCCATTCTGTCTCTCGCTCCATGTCTTGTGTGAGTATGTGTGTGTGTGCGTATGTGGACAGGTTAATGGATATTTATGAGGACCTGATGACTCCCTAAAAGACTTTGATAGAAAAGTTGCTGTATTTATTTTGCAAATGTAACGAACAGTTAAAATATTTGCTTTTATTTACTAAGACTAATTTTAGTATTAGGATTAGCTGTGTACATGCAACTATTCATTATGGGAGCCAGTGGAAGAACCTCACAAAGATAGCTTGGCATGACTGTGTCAGTTTGTGTGAGTGTGTGTGTGAGTGAATGTGAGTAAGAGTGTGTGTGTCCATGCCACCATCATCTCCATCAGTCCTACAGGCAGCCAGAGCTTCGTGAATGAGGGAAAAACACTGCTCTCTTCCCTCTTGGCCTGTGCAATTCCAGTTTCAATTTTAGTCCTGTCACCCTTCCTAATTTAATTCTCTCTCTCTCTCTCTCTCCCCCACAACTCAATTCCAGGTTCAATTCAAAGCAGCTTTATTATCATGACCTTAGCCTGCTGTTACAGTGCTGCGAATGCATTTAAAGCTTTAATGGATAACTCCATCAGCTAATCGATAGTATTAATAGCTGTAATAAAACAGAATAAATAAACTGTGTGTAATAAACTGTCCCCAGGTCTGTCTCACCCTGACGGCCAAGCGCATGGCACGCAAAAACTGCCTGGTGAAGAACCTGGAGGCTGTCGAGACGCTGGGCTCCACCTCCACCATCTGCTCGGATAAGACTGGAACGCTGACGCAGAACCGCATGACCGTGGCCCACATGTGGTTCGACAACCAGATCCACGAGGCCGACACCACCGAGGACCAATCGGGTGAGAGACCAGAGTTAGGGAGCAGGTCTGAGAGCCAATGGGATTGGGCTTGAGTCCGACTGAACGATTGTAGTTGATGTTGGTTTTTATACAGTGTGATAGATCCATAGTAAAGCCCAGTGTGTGTGTATGTGTTTGTGTGTGTGTGCTGTTGTTTACAGGCCTTGGGGGGTTTGATAAGAGCTCCCCCACCTGGACTGCCCTGTCACGAGTAGCTGCACTCTGCAATCGTGCCGTTTTCAAACCTGGACAGGAAAACATTCCTATTCTTAAGGTGATTTCTCTCTCTGTGTCTGATACACACATTCTCACACCAATAGTCACATCTTCCAATCTTTGTGAGATTCTTCCATTGGCTCTCATAATTACTAGATGTCAAGAATAATACAGCTGGTCCTCACTTACAAACATGTTCTCACAATGTCACAACTTTTAGGGGACAACCAGGAAACTATCTCAAATCTAATCTAACTAATCTAAAAACCTGCTCCTGTCCTCCCAACAACACATTCATCACTTGTATGTAACAGGCACTTCCAATCACAATTAGAGATTAAGCTTCATTCATTCAATCTCTTCATTATATCCTCTAACTCTTCTTCTTCTTCGTCCTACTTTTTATAATGTCAGCTATCCACTGCTTCTTCACGGATGGGTCAAATGTAGAGGTCACATGTGGTTGTGGTACACTGTGTGCTGTGCTGTGCTGTGATGTGTTCACAATGACAAATAATCCCTCACTTAATCACTTTTGCTCACTCACTGAAAATTTCAGCCTGTTGAGGAAATCCAGGCTATTTCTTATCAGTAGCTCCACTTCAAACATTTCCCACCTTTTTTCAGATCAATAAAATGTACTTCTCCATTTTGTACACAAGAGGGTGCCACCATTAAAGCTGTCATTCTCTTCTTTGACCACAAGGGGGAACTGTCCTATTATTTTTCTGGTGGTTAGCCATTTCCTGATGTGATCTTAACTAGGTGATTTGAGCGGAGCAGCTTCAGCCATGGCTCTATTTGGTTTGGGTTTCGCCGGTCTCACGTTTTTATAGCTCTCCTTGCGCAGTGGCGAGAAGTAGTGCATAGCCGCAGGAAAAGATCGAACCGCAAATTTTTTAATCAATATTGTATTTTCAGAACGAGAATCGATATTGATCGGTGAATCGTTTTTTTGAACCCAGCCCTAATCTTAACATGAATTCAACAGCTCATACTTTAACAGCTAGGTCAGCTATAATCAGCAGAAACATTATAAAGAGCCTTTTTTATTCATTTTTTAAAAATATGTTTTTTAAGCATATAACAATGGTGCTGTTTCTCCAGAAATTGCCCTTCTAGTTAAACATTATGTAAGAATAGAGATATTACATCAAATGTGCTAAAAATGACAAACATGAGGTTGGTAATCTGCATGCATGTGTGTGTAGAGGGACACAGCAGGAGATGCCTCGGAGTCTGCTCTCCTTAAGTGTATTGAAGTCTCCTGTGGGTGTGTGCGCACACTCCGAGAGAAAAACCCCAAAGTTGGAGAGATCCCATTCAACTCCACCAACAAGTTCCAGGTAATGGACACAAACACATTAACCAAAAAACTACAAAACTGCAGACAGTAAATTCTGATGAAATCATTCTGTTCCATCTTGCCCTTTAGTTATCAATCCATGAAATCGAAGACAGTCCCACAGGGCACCTGCTGGTGATGAAAGGAGCCCCCGAGAGGATTCTGGATAGGTGATCAATCCCATTGATCAGCACTGATCAGTACTTTCCGTCACACCCTGTCAGTTAATGTTTAACAAAAGCCAGGCTTAAGGTGCGCTCATGCTAGCACAGTAAAATACATTCTCTTGGCGTTTTTCCTCTTTCCATGACACAGGAAGAGGCATTTTGTTCAAGAAGTGAGACATTAGCATGCTAGTTTATTAGATAGCATTACCTACTTACTGGCAAAATGCAGAGGAATATGTTTTGTACCTTATACGGTGGCTAGTATAAGATCAGCCTCCATTATTAACCATGACCAGTGAAGGTGAAAGGTCAATTCTGCCCACACAACACCTGACTGGTTGAGCTTGTGCAAAACGGCTTTTCTACTAGAAGCTTTACTGCTAGAAGCGAGGATACTGATTTGTACCGGTATTTGCAGGAAGGGGAGATTTGAAGATTTCTTTATTAACCACATACAAATGTACAGTTCATAGTACTATTATATTGGACATAACTTTAAATATCCTAACATTGCTATATAACGTGCATACATTTAGTTAAACATAAATGAGACACTGATCTATCTTAAGCTGTTAGACCTGTGACCCCATTATATTATATTAATCTGTAGATTTCTGCTCTGTAACAGAGAATCTACAGCCATTATCTGAACATCCGTATGATTAGCCTGTAATTTTTCGTTAATGCTATGATAGTGACTCAATTATGTTGTTAAATGATGATGAATTGAGTGTTGGCCCAGTGGTGGCTTACTCACCTACAGACACAGAGGTTGTAGTTCAAATCCAGCTTAATCTAAATGCAAAAACTACCATTTAGCCCCTTAGCAAAGCACTTAACCCCTAGTTGTTCAATGGAGGCTGTGTCTCTTTGATAAATTCTGTAAACGTATATGATTGAGAACTGTTTCTGCTTGTTATTATCTGTGCAGATGCAGTACTATAATGATCAGTGGACAGGAGCTTCCTTTGGACGATGACTGGAAAGATGCGTTCCAGGGAGCCTACATGGACCTGGGAGGCCTGGGAGAAAGAGTGCTGGGTAAGAAGTGAAGATCTGTGCACTGATGTATGCTGTTGCCCTGAGCAGAGAATGACTGATGAGTTGTGATGTGAAGAGATGGGAAGCGTGTGTTGGGCATTCTGCAGATAATACTGTATGTACACTGCAAAAAATGCCTTTTTAAAAATAAGAAAAAATTTACTATTTTTGGGAAAAAAAATACTTATTTCAAGCAAAATTATCTGCCAGTGCAGCAAGAAAATTGCACTTGCTAAGATTTCTTAAAACAAGAAAAAAAATACTCAAAGACTAAGCATACACAACTTAAATTAAGCAGAACATACTGGTTTTTTTCCTCCAATTCTCTTGAAACAAGTAAAAATATACTTACAGTCTACCTGTTAACACAACTCAAATTTTCTTGAAACAAGAAAGTAAATCCAAAAAATGGTGTAACAAGATTAAAATGCTGAATTCAAGTCAATTACACTTGTACAGATTTTTATTTTTTGCAGTGTAAAAGTGAACACTGTTGTTGTAGGATGCTGAGAGAAGAGAGCTGGGCCATAAGTAGGCCTGAGACACTTAACAGTTTTACACCTGATGTGGCCCCCGTTTCCTCATTAGTAAATGTCTTTTTTGGCCATGGGAGTGCCTAGCAGTACTCATCTAAGGACCAAGAGGTCTTCAAATAGGTGAGGCTCAAATCCAGCTCTAACCTAGTGCCAGAACTACCTTCATCAGGCCGCTGATCATGAACCTCAATCAAAAGTTGCTCCAGGGAGGCTGTTCATGTAATTAGGACATGGAAGTAACTCCATAAGAAGAATAAGAGTGTCTGAGAAATATTGTGAATGCCAGATGAGGCGGAGTCAGATAAAAAAATTCAAATGACACAAGACACTTGTACTTTTGACCAATACATGCCTGGTCTAAAGTCAGACCTTGTGTTTAAGGCCTTGAGCCTTTTGCCCACTTTTACCAGTAAAAATCATTGTGCCAAGTTCTTAAATCATAACAGAGGGCCCTAAAAGTCACTGTGCACTTAACTGGTCTGGCTGTATGCCTACATGCAAAAAGAGGAAGCACCTGCATTTACTGAGGTTATTGCGAAAAGAAGCGTGTGACTCCCTCAGGCATGACTAGACAATTATTGCTGTCAGCTGACATCACCAATTTAATGTTTTTCATTTCGTAGTACTTCAGAAACTTTCTCCTCACTTCTTTAGCCTGTACTGTATTAGTTATATTAATACCTGTCACTTTTTGTCTCTAGGCTTCTGCCACCTGTCCCTGTCTCCCTCTCATTTCCCACGACGCTTTGCATTTGATTGCGATGATGTGAATTTCCCCATGGATCAGATGTGCTTTCTGGGCCTCATGTCCATGATCGACCCGCCGAGAGCTGCCGTTCCTGACGCTGTCGGCAAGTGCCGCTCTGCTGGTATTAAGGTATTCATTCACTCATTTGTTTATTATTTGAAATCCTTTATTTTAATCCTTATATCTTTGAAATCCTTTTAGAACATTCAAATAAATTATCCTTTTAATTGACCCTGTAGTTTTCTTCCTTTATTCAATTGAGAGTGTCCATCCATCAGTCTGCCCATTTATTTATTCATTCATTTTATTTTAAATATTAAATTAAATTTAGGATAGTTGTTCATTCATGCTTTTACTGGTTAATTTTTCTGAACAAGGTTTGTCAATAATTCTTCAATGCATTTAGAAAAAGATCTTTCTTTCATTAATAAAATCCATTTTGTTTTCTCATTAAATAATCCATTAATTAATTCATGACAACGCTTATCCATCTATGCATGCATACATTGATCTATCACATAGAGACTTATCCATCGTTTCTTTCTTTATTCATTCATGCATTCAGCTTTTTTAAACATTGTTCTTAACCCGTAAGTATAAGAAATATTACTCATAGATGATGGGTCGTACATTTGAATTCTTTTACAATATGCCCCAAGTGCTGCTTTCTAACTGGAGCTCAATTATGAAGGTGATCATGGTAACTGGAGACCATCCCATCACGGCTAAAGCCATCGCCAAGGGTGTCGGCATCATCTCTGAGGGAAACGAGACAGTGGATGACATCGCAGAGAGACTTAACATCCCCCTCAGTCAAGTCAACCCACGGTGTGTGTGTGTGTGTGTGTCTGTTTTGAATATATGCATCCCTGGATTGAGGCTGCTGTTTGATATTTGTCTCAAATGCATATTGATTTCCACTGTGTGTGTGACAGAGATGCCAAGGCTTGTGTAGTCCATGGCAGTGATCTAAAGGAGATGAGTTCTGAGTACCTGGATGATCTCCTGAAGAACCACACTGAGATCGTTTTCGCCCGAACGTCCCCCCAGCAGAAACTCATCATAGTAGAGGGCTGCCAGAGACAGGTGGGAGAGTGTGAGGTTGACGTAACGATACACTCTTTGTGTTCCATCATTGCAGACATATTAACAAAAAGAGGCAATGCTTTCGTGTAGTCACTGATGTAGATATAAATATAATAGATGATGTAAATATAGATATACTGATTATGGATAGGCAGGTTATTCATCAATACGTCCAATCCATTCTTGTGCAGTTCTATCTAATTGTGAATCTTTTTCTTTATGTGACAGTAAATGCTTATGGTCCTTTACAACAGATAAGAATTGTGTTATATTTGTATTTCTTTCTTTCTTAAAATGGCAAAAATATAAAGCCTAGTTGTCGTAAGTGCTGAAATTTCAAGTACATAATAACGTGCAACTGCTCAAGTACTCAGATTTTGTATAATACTTATATACAATCGTTCAGCTACTAATACAGATGGTCCCTGAGTCACAATGATTCGACAGTGTTTCAGTTTTATGATGACGATAGCGATACGACAATTTTACATTTTGTGCAACAGGCAAACATAGTGGCATATGCTGTGCGATGCGCTGGGTACTGCCGGAATGTAGGCATTTCTCTCCATGTCAGTTGCCTCACTCTTGCTGGCGACTGACAGTTCAGTTGTCTCTGTGTTACAGTGCATACTTTTTCTGTGTTTTTGATGTTTCAAAGCTCAATTTTTGTGAAAAAAGCATGTCTCCCAAAGACCCAACTATGTCTCCTGCTGGTAGCCGTGTGACAGCTTGTAGTATGTGTAAACTTTTCGATATTTTTGAGTTATGATGGGGTCATCAGAATGCATCTCCATCATAAGTCAGGGACTAACTTTTCACTTCTGGTGCATTCATTTGGTATAGCAGCTGCTTGAGTAAATTTGGGAGATTTTAAGTGTAAAAACATTTGGTTTTTCACTATCTGTTAGGCTTTGTTTATGTCAAACAGGATTTTTTAAAAGTTGCTAGATGTCATGACTGTTTGAATGTAATATTATATATATAAATATATTCAGTAGTAGAACACACCAGCTGTTTGTGTGTTCAGGGAGCGATCGTGGCAGTGACGGGTGATGGAGTGAACGATTCGCCCGCTCTGAAGAGGGCGGACATCGGCGTCGCCATGGGCATTTCTGGGTCTGACGTGTCTAAACAGGCGGCAGACATGATCCTACTGGATGACAACTTTGCCTCCATTGTGACGGGAGTCGAGGAGGGTGAGAGGATGAGAGAGAGAGAGAACACAAATTAAAGAACAAATGTAGATTCTAATGTGAAAGTGTGAGAATGTGAGGATGTTGAATGAAGTGTCCAAAATCTCTGAAATGGCAGAGGGGCTTTAGTGACGCTCTGTGTGTGTGTTTGTCCTTCTTCTTAAGGTCGCTTGATCTTTGATAACCTGAAGAAGTCGATAGCTTACACCCTCACGAGCAACATCCCGGAGATCTCCCCCTTTCTGCTCTTCATCATCGCTAGTGTTCCTCTGCCTCTGGGCACCGTAACCATCCTCTGCATCGACCTGGGAACCGACATGGTGAGAGATGCTGCACTTTATCTGCCTTTCCACACATGTTCATCTGTCATTACACACACACACACACACAGTCAGACCTTGCTATCTGTGAGATATTTCCACCCGTATGACTTTCAAACATACTTAACCCTAACCTCAGAAGGAAATCTTTAGATTCTTATTTTTTAGTAAAAGCTGAATAATAAAAAAAAAACAAAATCTTATCCTAGCAAATTTTTCTCATGAACACCAGCCCTGACTTAACAAAATGTCCACAAAACTGGGCAAATCTCAGTCCTGTATTGCACAGTCAGGTCCTCACAACCCCTAATAAAACCTGTCCCCCGAACACACACACACACACAGTCTTAGATTGCTGTTTTTATGGGGTTTTCCACTGGCATGTGAGTCCTTATTTCTTTTCTAACCATTATGGGAACATTTGGTCCACACCAAGAGCCACACACACACACACACACACCTCTGCCACTATGAACAATCACTGTGATTATAGATGCTATAAAAGATGCACGTGACAGACTATTGCACTGTCACACACACTCATGCTGGGCTTAAAATTGCATTTTGTCTCAACCCTTTGTCCTTTTCAGTGTCTCTGTTTGTCTCTCTTGTCATCCACAGACATCCTTTTACCTGACATGAAGCAACACACTTACTCATTCTGCACACGCACTGGGCCCAAAAATGCACAAGCACTTAATTTGTCATTGCTACTGGTCTACTGCCCCCTAGCACTTTACCGTCATCACCCTCTCTCTCTCTCCCCCCCACCCAGATTCCTGCAATCTCTCTGGCTTATGAAACAGCAGAAAGTGACATTATGAAGCGACAGCCCCGTAACCCCAAGACTGACAAATTGGTCAACGAGAGACTCATTAGTATGGCATATGGCCAAATTGGTAAGACACACACGGCATGACTTAAAAAGACACACACACACACACACACACAAATGCAACAAACTGTTCAAAGCCTGTAAGTCATTTTAAGATGTGCTTAAAATGTTCAAAAAAAAATAAAGAAATAAAAAAATAAAAATAAAAATAATAATAATAATGTGCTTAAAATGTAAAAAAAATAATAATAAAAATAAATAAATCATCATCATCATCATCATCATCATCATCAATAACAATAACAACAACAACAACAACAATAATAATAATAATAATAATAATAATAATAATAATAATAATAAATAATAATAACAACAATAATATTAATGTGCTTAAAATGTAAAAATAAATAATAAAATAAATAAATTATCATCATCATCGCGATCATCAATAACAATAACAATAACAATAATAATAATAATAATAATAATAATAATAATAATAATAATAATAATAATAATGAAATGGCTTATTTGACTCATTCAAGCTTCTGCATATATCAGCTGTGTATTTGAGATTCTGTTTTGTGCATGTTTTTAGGTATGATCCAAAGCTGGCTGGCTTCTTCACCCTACTTTGTGATCTTGGCAGAAAACGGCTTCCTTCCACGCACACTTCTGGGATTGCGACTGGACTGGGACGACCGCTCTGTCAACGATCTGGAGGACAGCTATGGACAACAATGGGTAGACAAACACACATAGAGATGCATGTTCAACACAAGATCCACATCAAGCTTCTTTATGGCATACATAGTTTTACAAGGACAACATGTGGTAAATGAACATTAATATAGCTGTGCAAAAAATATTGAAGGTAAGTAAAGAGATAAAACAGGAGAAATGCTGACCCTGAGTACACTAAAATGTCTGTCTAAATACATTTGTAAACTTCTAAACAATTCACACAATGTCTGTATATTGTAATATATATATATAGATACATTTACATTTACTTTGATGACATTTAGCAGATGCTCTTATCTACAGTGACTTTCATTTCTAATTTCATAAACAGGGGTTAGGAGTCTTGCTCTTGCTCAAGTAGTGAGTGGCGGTGCTGGAGGTAGATTTGGAACCCGCGGCCTGTTGGTCCAGAAGAATGCTTTAC
Source organism: Distichodus sexfasciatus (assembly GCA_032718565.1). Classification (NCBI taxonomy): domain Eukaryota; kingdom Metazoa; phylum Chordata; class Actinopteri; order Characiformes; family Distichodontidae; genus Distichodus; species Distichodus sexfasciatus. The sequence goes on from JAVGVS010000273.1 coordinate 55,170, forward strand.
CATCACCCATCCGCAGACAGCGTGCAGCTGTGTTTGTGTAATGGACAGTCTTCAAATCCAGGGTGTGTTGTGCCTTGTGGCCACTAAATAAACTATGTATGTGAATCTTGAATCTTCTCCTCCATCAGACATATGAACAGAGAAAGATTGTGGAGTTCACCTGCCCACACCTCCTTTGTGAGAGCATGCATTGGTGGTGCAGTGGGCCGACCTCATCATCTGTAAAACCGCAGGAACTCCCTCTTCAGCAGGGCATGAAGTGAGTATGATTGTATGAGAAAGCCACAAAGACTGAGAAGAATATTCGCAAATTTAACTTGTTTGTCGTCATGCATATGGGTCAGACCATATATATATTTTTAAGCCTGTTTCATACATCAAGCGGAAAAATAGGACACGTTGGGGTATGAAAAGAAAATATTTGATTAATGGTCTGAATGATGACCTGTTTCTTGCTTTCCTGCCAGATATTAGTTTCTCTTAAAAGACCCTCCCTCCTGTCCTGCAGTAATAAGATTCTGATCTTTGGCCTGTTTGCTGAAACTGCCCTCGCTGCCTTTCTGTCCTACTGCCCTGGAATGGACATCGCTCTCCGCATGTACCCACTCAAGTAAGAAACTTCCATGATTAGCTGCATTTAATTCTAACTCTCAGCTGGCAAAAGAAAAATCTCTGGTTTTGCCAAATAAAACTTCAAATGCAGCTGTTCCTTTTAAGGGCAGTCTTCGCCTCAAAATAATTCATCAAAGCCACAAAATACTTTCCTATCTTTTAGGTCCTCAAAAACCTGCTCACTCCGCGGAACATATGAAGCATGCTCAAAATGCACATAAACACACACATCTCCAGCATGTAGTTATTATACTGATGTGCTGTCCCCCAAACGATTATTCTTTTAACTGATTAATCTAGCATTTTTCGATTATTTGACTAATGACTTATTTTTCCAGATTAATATATTGATACATTTATTGATAAGCAATTATTTTCCATTTAATATAAAAATTCACAAACAAATCAGCAATTTTCTCATTAACATTTCAGTATTTATTAAAACATTTCTTCAACACTGCATTGAGCATTAAAATCAACATAAAGCACATGAATAACTGCAAATTTGAAATTTTGCAATTATGAACTGCTACTGTGTTGATATTAAAATACTAGACTATTTGTCATGCCTGTTCAGAGATATTGGTCCTCTTCACTAGACTGAAGTTAATAATCACTGCAATATTTTTACTTGCCTATGGCATGTCCCAAGGTGATTACATTCCTTTACAATACATTCAGCTTATCACACATCACATTGCAGTTACAAAACATTTACATAAAGCGTCAACATTTAAATTCACATCGAAGATTTTTATAATGTCGTGATGGCGATTACGAATAGTCGTCCCAGCCCTAATACTGAGCATGATTAATAAACTACAGTGATACTGGGATACAGGGTAGATTGCCATTTTTCTTTAGCTCTTCACCTTCTGCATCATCCAATTTCTCTCTCCTGACTCTCTTCTCCCCTTCTTCCCTTCATCAAGCTCTCTCACTCTCTCTCTCTCTCTCATAAATCTCTTTTCATCCTCTGCGCTCTCTCCCTCTCTCCAGGGTGTACTGGTGGTTAGCCTTTACCGTGCAGTCTGCTTATCTTCATCCTTGATGAGATTAAGTAGGATTTATATATAGGAGAAGGCCAGGAGGTGAGCAAATCATCAAACTTCCGTTTCTATGGATTAGCTTGGTGCTTAGAAAACACGAATGCTGCATGTTATTCTTTAGGCGTTTAAAGGACTCAAGAAAAGGCTTCAAGGGAACTTACTAAAAGGATTTAATTTGATGTTACATAAGCTACGTGTTCACTTCTGATGTTCACTACTCTATTGTGACCCAGCTAATGAAAAATGTCTGAACCTTTCTCTGTTTCTTTACAGTTGGGTGAAAGAGACCCTACTATTAATCTACAGCCAGATTAGAAAAAATAATGTATCCTAAATGTATTGTTGCAGTAATGACGTGTGTGTGTGTAGTTGTGCTGACCTTGCTGGTCCATGTGTTTACATTGTGTTTGTGCCCTTTATGTTAGCACAAATGTATTACTGGTGGTTTTTGAAAATAATAATGATCATAGAAATATCTCCAGAAGTAAGGATGCTTGAAATAGACTCCTATAGGCCAGTTTCCCCAGACTACGATTAAGCCTAAACCTAGATTATCTTTTGAATTTCAAGAGGAAACTCCATTTGGCAACTGGGTGTTAAGACTAGGCTTAATCATCCAGGAAACAAGTCCTGTGTGCATTCTGGAAGTGTGTGTGTGATGTTTATAAAACCTTATATGCAGTTGGCATCAGGGATTGAGCTGTTCCTCAGCTGGCACACAATTTGTTATCACAGCTCAGGTTCTGTGTATCAGGGGAATGAATCAGCTTCTGTCCTGGAGAACGACCTGCTGTTATGCTCTTATCGTCCCTCATCTTCTCAAACGAGCCAATTCAAGCCATCACCTAATTAAGCTCTCAGAATACTACAACAATTAACGTCAGTGTAAGTCTACACCAAAATTTCCTAAACCTGTCATGGGGACCTTGAACAGCTCCGTGTTTTGCTGTATCTCAGAGTATGGAAGTCTCAGCGTGCTTCCAGTTGTTCCTAATCCCTTTCTATGGGTTTTCACAACAGGATTCTTGGAACCATTGCACTGATGCAGATCGCATCAGGAAATATATGGGGTGATATTTTAAGGTAACCATCTATTTTCACCGTGAGCCAAATAAGCATTTAAGGGGGTTAAAATATGACTTCATCAAGGCCAGTTGATTAATTTGGCTACCTCACCATCACTGCTTCTAAGATTTGTGAAAATGTTGTGGTATCAAGTTTGCGCCATGTAGACAGAGAATGCTTCATTTAGACTGTGCATTAAAAGGGTTGCCAAGCTAATGTTCTAATATAAAAGCTAAATGAGACTAAGTGACTTGCATCTATTTAGACAGAAGTACCCAGAACTCATTTCTAGTCATTCATACAGTCACTGTGAAAAGCATTGATTAATATATACAGAGATAAATAACAGGTTAACCTATCAAGAAAACATGGGGCAATTATATTATAATCGAACCTTTTACAATAACATGGGACTTTCACATTTGATCAAAAATCAACATCTTAATCTGGTCTTATTATAATGAACAGTTTGATAAAATAATCTTACAATCCAGATATCTACTAATTTTGTAGTCTTGTGGATTTTACCTTAAAACTTGGCAATTAAGGAAGCTGTGGTTTACAGGACAGGATTGAATAATCTTGTGCTTTTAAATAAGCTTAGTTTTTATCATTATTGGGACCAATGTCTTGGGTTGCCCATGCTAGACATTATGTGTTTACATAAGTATTTATTTTTATGTTTGAAATGACACGTTGTCAATTACTTGGAGCGACAAACAATGTGGTATAATGATGTCAAACCTTATCTTAAATGTTATAGCTGTAGTGTTATGCTAGTTGGGATCAAGTGGACTTATTGTGATGAGATGCAGAAAATTCAATTAAAACAGATTTCAAATAATGTGTTTTACTGATTTTTGCATGTTTTGTTATTATAAAACACAACTGTACATGAAACTCTGCTTATATAAAATGCTTATATGTAGGGTGTGGTCTCTTGATATGGTTCAATTCACGATTATCAAGTCAACGATTCGAATCGATACAATATCTCAATGCATCACGATGCATCCATCAGATTTTTCTACATTACTTACTTCATTGTATGCGGACTGGGCAGCTTTAGTTCTTTTTAACTAGAATTTTTATGCCGCAGCCAAAAAAATTACCAAGCAATGTCATTATCATATAAGGAATTATGGTCTGCCACTGCATTGGTGCAGAATCCTCCATGTCTACATCACAATGCATGAATTAGATTCAAGATTCAAGATTCTTTATTTGTCACATGCAAGTTACAACATGCTTGCATACAGGTACAACATGCAGTGAAATGTATCCTGATCCGCTCTTTTAACTGTGCAATAGACAAGGAAGATAGAGAGCGCAATACAAACATAAATACTGACTTAAATCACGGAGGTTGGGGAGTAACAGGACAAAAAATAAAAAACTATATATTATACAATAAGGACAGAAAGGATTAAATGTGAAACCTGAGATTGTAAGAATTGTAAAAATGTGCTAGGGCAGAACAGGTGCAAAGAAATGATTTTTTTTTTAAGTGCCAGAATTCCAAAGCTGCACTTTTATGCAATTAATTTCAAACACCCCTACTTATATATGGTGACCTGGGTTGTATTTTTGTGTTGCTGTTTTTGTGACCTATTCATTACACCTCTGAATCTGAGTTGCTTCACAAGCCAAGCCACAGTACAACAGATTTAAACTCAGCATATGGCAGCATCAACTTGTCCATTGAATCACAGGTTCTGGGTTTTAATGCGGGTGTGAAGTTTCATGTCGACTGGGATATTAGCTCTGCTGTTTGGAGTCATTTTTTAGTGTGTGCCTTTGTTAAGTTGCTCGGCACCCAAGTATTTCCAGCAGAACATGATGTCTTCTATTTTTGAACACTTCAGCATTTGTACTTGTGAAAATCAGAGCTGTTGCTGTTAGAACTCAGGAGTGCTATGCTGGAAAATGCATCATATCCATTTCTGTGAATGACACTAATGGGAGAGAGATGCTGGCAGAATACCACGTTCATCGGCCAGTCTTGTTTAATTGTTCCGTTTATCCGCTTCAAACCACAACACAAATTCAGCTCCAACATTACTGAGACAGACTGCAGTAAAGCGCGAAAAAAAATAATGCAGAATATACTTGATTACAGTTTGTCTGCAATCAGGGAATGATAACGATTAGTGTATGTAGCAGCCGTATGGACACAACGCATGTGAATGATGTTCTGCAGGGATTATTACCGTCTAGTAGTGACTGCCAACAGATCTGAGGTGCACAGCCAAATACACTCATAATATAGAACTCTGGGAAGATGAACAAAGCCCCATTTATCATATGAAAACTTGTAAAATAGGGTTATTCATGATGCATAAAGTAACCTAGCCGACCAGTATTCCTTCGGGGCGATGCTGTGGCAACAAAAGAACTGATTTATGACCCTAAATGCCCTCCACACATGGGCCATGAAAATATATTCAGTCTCCCCAGGACCTATCAGTCCAAACTGGACCAACATAAGCAAAATGGCTTTAAAATAATAGTCATAATAATAATCTGTGGGACTGGTTTTGTGTTAAGATTCTTCTTATTTTTGATTGGACTGATATTTGTTTGCTTAAGTAGTAGGCTTGTGGTGGTGGTGAAGGGGTAGAACAACGCATTTATGGCCCTCATGGGATTGAAGTCAACTGTACCCTAGATTTCCAACACTTTCACCACTAGGCCCTTGGCACTGGACGTAGAACCTTTTCCTTGCCTTTTCTTCTTGTTACTTTTCTTTTTCTTTCAGTCATTCAAGTGATCACCCTGAAGTTAATCTAGGGGCTACAGCAATTAGTCAGCGTCCTCTACACAAATTTCTTGAAACCCACCTGTCATAAGGACCTTGAACCCGATTCTGTATATTTTGCTGTACCTAATAGCAGAGCATAAGAAAGCTCTGGGTATTCCGTTCGATACTTGTCTATAGGGGTTTGAGGACGAATCCTGGGAAATTGATCCATTGTGTTGATGAATATCTTCTCAGAAAGAACAGAAAAATGTATGTGGTAATATATATGATAAAACAGCCTATGTTTACCACTGGCCAAATAACCATTTCAGTCAATAAATTGATGAAACATGTTTACAGGGTGCTGGTGTCACATTGGTCTAAGTGATTACAACTCTGTGACATAAGACTGGGTGTTCGAATCTCAAGAGCCACCGCTGGATCTGTAACCCTAAGTTGCTCCAGAGGACTTTCCGGCTGTAATCTGGCTGTAATTGTGTACTTACTAGGCCAATAGGTTGTGAGCTCAAGACTCTATTTTACCTCTGGAACTTCATCATTGGGCTCCTGGGCATGACCACTTAATCTCAGATTGCTCTAAGACTGTCCCTGAAATTAGAAATGTGCGTGGTTACAATATAAAGGTATAAATGTGCAATGATGCATGATATTTGAATTAGCAACATACCATAGAAACCATACTAGAAAGAAAACTCATATTTTTGATATAATGCTGGTTATAGAGGTTGGAAAAATTAATGTGGACACCTTTACCTTTAAAATGAAATAATAATAATAATAATAATAATAATAATAATAATAATAATAATAATAATAATAATAATAATAATAATAATAATAATAATAACAACAACAACGGATCAATCTTTTTGTAGCTGAACAAGAGACATAGTGATGTGAGCAAATATCACATTTTCACAGTGTCTGAAAATTCAGCGCATCCAGGTTCACCAGGTCAAAGTCATGGCCAGAGTTTTGCTCTCTTAAAATACACTGCAGATTGGGACTAATCATTGGTTCATTTGGTTAATCAACATGTAGAGTGAAGTACTATTAAAAAACATTTTCCTGTCTGATGAGGTAAGAGCTTTCTTTCCTTTAGTAAAACTGCCCAGATTTACAATGATATGCTGGAAGCTAAGATTTTTAGGTCAGCTGGAGGTCAGATGTTGAATAATTTATAATGGAATCAAAACAGAGCAGTGCAAGGACAAGAATCATCTTGTAATTGGAACAAGGTCGCCAGGGACAGTGATTATAATGGAGGAGAAAATGGAACAAAATGACGGAGGCCAGGTATCAAAATCGATCCCATTAAAGTATGAGTATGAGGAAAATAAAATATTAACATGGATAACAATGAGAACTGCCCATGACAGGGGATAGGTTTGTTTGGTTATAAAGAGGGAAAATCACAGGAGATGCTTCTGTCCTTGAGCTAAAAACTTCCAAGCCAACACATGCAACAACACCTTTTTTAACAACGTAGATTAATCTTCTCATACAACTCTACGTGACTGTGACAAACCTATCTAGGACCGTGTGCATCAGACAGCACAACCACGCCCTGCACTAACAATGTCAGGCAAAGCTTCACATTCTATAGAAATGTTAGGGTTAGGGTTACAAAATTACAGCCTTCAGATTTACACATTGCACTTGTGCAACTATGCGGCAAATAAGAAATCTTAAATCTTGGGACATCCCACGTTATTGGAGAAAATAAATTCTCTTTTGTTACCACTTAAGATTAGTTTCAGAAAAAGTACTTTTTAATATACATATACAAGCACAGGTTTATATTTTATAGAAATGTTAAAATATTAGTGTTTATTTTTGGGAACGTTTGGCTAACTTAAAAAAAAACCTTGTTAAATTGTATGTATTGCTTTACTTAAAAAAAATGAGTTGTACTCTATGTTGTAGGTCTACTTGTATAACTATGTATGCGGCAAATAAATAATTCAAGATTCAAGATTCAAGATTCTTTATTTGTCACGTGCAAGTTATACAGGTACAACAAGCAGTGAAATGTATCCTGATCCGCTCTTTAACTGTGCAATAGACAAGGAAGATAGAGACGCAATACAAACTTACAACATAAATACTAACTTAAATACGGAGGCTGGGGTAACAGGACAAAAAATAAAACTATATATTATACAATAAGCAACATAAAGTTAAATGTGCAAACCTGAGAATGTAAACATTGTAAAAATTGTAAATGTAAAAATTGTAAATGTGCTAGGGCAGGACAGGTGCATAGTAGTAATGGGGCATAGTAGGACATCCCGCTTTATTGATTTTGGCTTCAGGATCACTATGGAGTTATTCTTTATGTTACTATGCTAGACCTTTTATTGCTGTATTTTTGGGGACACGACATCAGAAGGATAATACTGGATAACATCTTTTTGCAGTCAGCGTTTCACTGGTTGCAGCATAATGGTATTTGCCGTTAATGATCGACCCTGGTGGTCATTTCGTCATAATAAAGCAATAATCTTTATTTAATCGCATCACTAATCGCAAGAAGATATAGGATAAAAATCCTCCCTTCTAATCGTTTTATAATTTGCGAGTCTCTACTAACCATCGCGGGCGTACTGCGACTGTTTGGGTAATTTCTCAATTTGCGCAGCTGCGCAGAACTTGTCGATGTCTGCGACTCTCGAACGCAGCCTTTACTACATCCGACACGTCACTTCCTGGCTTCGGAAAAACATGGCGTTGATTCTAAGGTCAGTGCACAGTGACATCTAAACTTAAAGCCTTCTGTAGTTGCGTTTAGGTTTTTAAACACTTGGCAATATCCTCGTTACATTTGGCTTGAAAACCTCAGCCGAGCTGTGAGGATGTTGGGGGTGTTCGCGCACACAGAACGCGCGTGAAGGTCCTCTAGGCTTGACTGCTGTTAGCTCGGGCGCTAACGGTAGCTGTGAGCAGGGCAGAGTCTGTCAGCTTACCAGGACTTTTACTGTTAGAAGTGTCGGATTTAGGAGTGTTACAAAGTGCAGATTATTTTGCTTTACAGTGCTGAAATGTTTGGGAGGTCAAGTTTGCCACTGGCGGACACGCTCCTGTACTGTTGCGTAAGTTACGTGACTGACAGACTTATCAGGGTGTTAAGTCAGAGGTCAGAATTCACCTTTGGGGCCAGACCAGCTGCCCAGTGTTAGAGTTTGTTAGATGCTTGTGTGGGATTAAGCAGTTCAGATAATTAATGAATGAATGAATTCCTGTAAAGCAGCAAATTATTGTTTTATCCTAAATACTAACATTGGTGTTATTTTATGTTGGGCGTGATCTGTTGACTGGCTGTGTAAACTGGGTGCTTTCTGCTGAAGGGACTTAACAGCATCAGATTTGGTGAAGTGATACCATAGTCTATTCGTGGGTGTTTTTGTGAAGACTATCTTCATTTTTAAAGATTCCCTTCAGTTTAATGTCAGCAGTGTGATTAGTCTTGATGCTGGAGGTTTTAAGATACTTTGTGTGACAGTGTGGAGGTTTTTGAAAAAGAAGTCACTGGCTCTGATTTTCAGTTCAAAAATTTGCGTCTCCAGCTGTGTTTATTGTGATAAAGTTTCACTTCTTTAAAGACGTAACAGAACTGAGCATAACTTAACTAACGATAATATAAACTGGTGGAAGCTTAACTGGTTTGATTCCAAACTGGCTGACATTTAAAACAAACTGAATGAATAATGAATGAATATATATTTGTCATTGTAGGCACAATGAAAATGTGAAACTTTGCAACTTCCAGTGCAAAGTTAAGTTTTTGATATGTTGAGTGCTACTATGGCTTTGGCATAAAAACTGTTCTTCACTCTATTGGTCCTTGTTTTAATCACTCTGAACCGTCTGCCTGAGGGCAGCCGTTCAAAGAGAGAATGTCCAGGATGGAATGGGTCCATTAGGATGTTTTGGGCTCTTTTCAGACAGCGAGCCCTGTACAGTCCATCTAGGAAGGGGAGTGGACTGCCAGTGATTTTCTCGGCAGTGTTGATGATCCCTTGACGCACCTTCCTTTCAGTAGCTGTGCAGCTGGCAAACCGTACACAGATGCAGTATGACAGAATGCTCTCTGTGGTGCAATGATAGAAGGACACAAGCAGCTGCTGTGTAAGATGGACCCTCCTGAGTATTCTCAGAAAGTGTAATCGCTGCTGTGCCTTCTTGATGAGAGCAGTGGTGTTGGCATTCCAGGACAGGCTGTTCTCGATGTACACGCCCAGAAACCGGAAGGTGGAGACCTTTTCCACACATTCCCCATTGATAAAAAGGGGCTGAATGACAGTCTTTTTCCTCCTCTAGTCCATAATCAGCTTCTCGGCAAACTGTTTGTAACTAATAATCACATGAACGAACCACAACATTTTGTTTTCTATGGTTATTTTATTAAGGAAAACACATTTAACAACAATACCTATTTAAGTTTTCAACTTGCCATTACCGTTAGCCGAAGCATTTGTGTAAAGCATGGTGGCATGGTGGTTAGCGCTGTTGCCTCATAGTGAAAAAGTCCTGGGTCCCATCCCCGGGTCATGTTAGAGCCTTTCTATGGGGGTTTGTGTGTTCTCCTGTGTTTGCTTGGGTTTTCGGTTTCCTCCCACAGTCCAAAAGCTTGCACCATATGTTGAATGGTGACTCTAAATTGTCCCATATGTGTGTATGGGAGTGTGTTTTTGTGAGTGTAGTGTGTGGTGTGTTGGCACCCACCCAGAGTTGGTCCCCACCTTGTGCCCATAGTCATGGGATAGGCTCTGGTACCTGCCTCCCAGATAGGCATTAAGCAGTTCAGATAATGAATGAATAAATGAATTCCTGTGAAGCAGCAAATTATTGTTTTATCCTAAATACTAACAGTGGTGTAATTTTATATTGGGCGTGCTCTGTTGACTGGCTGTGTAAACTGGGTGCTTTCTGCTGAAGCATTAACGTTGTGCTGCTGTATTACATTACTTCTAGTTTTCTGGTGTCAGTCGACACACTGCAGAATTTTGATTTTAACCTGAAATGATCCCAGACTTTGGATACCTTCAAGAAGGTGGGGGGCAATATGACCTCAAATCTGTGTCATAATTAATTGATCATTTTATCAAGATAAGAATTAATCAACGCGACCGTGACATGCTGGCCTTGAGTCTTCCCCTACTATCTCTCTCTTCTATTTGGCAGCTTGTGCCGTCAAATCACGTCTTCCTGTCGCGGGTCTACCACATGAGCGTGTTTTAATCATCATCTGCGTTAAACAAATAAATACATGGATATGACACGAAGAAGAAATGAAGAATGAAGAAATCAAGTAAATTAAGTTACTCTAAATCATTTCAGCGTTACTTTAATCTTTAAACATTTGCACCCCACATTTCTTTGGCTTAGAAATGTATTCAGTTTGAACGAAGCTGAAATTTTCAATGATGAATATGTGGACGAATAAACTTCCAATAAACTGGAGATACAGCAGTAACCCAATCTCTTTGTTCAAGTTGGAACACAACATCACAAACTCACAGCATGCTTTAATTATGCCATTTTTGCACCCGGCGGCTTTCTCCCATTCTGATAGGAACAATAACAAGCACACAAAGCTCCATTGTTTCTGGAACGTTTCAGTTCCTGTTAGTTTCTGCTTACGTTCGTGCAGCGTGGATGTTCTCTTATTGAAAGGAGCAGCAATTGTCTTCTGCTAGAGCTTGTATATGACTTTTAAGGCTGATGATATAGCCTCTTTATAAAAAAGATCTATCTTAAGGCCAAACAGATTCTATATTCTAATTCTTCTATTGCTTTAATCTGAAATTCACTTAGATGTACAAGTGAATGTGGAATACAGGGATGTTGTGTTGGGTTGATCCTGAACTGCTTATATAAGCCTTGAATATGATTTGGAACCTATTTATAGCAATAACATGTTTTTCTGTGACTGCTCGTAGGACGGTGGCCCGGCAGGGACTGTGCTCATCGCGGACACAATTCAATGCGCTCTACAGGCAGTAAGTATTGTGTGAGAGTGTGGTGGTGTGTGTTTGTCAGTTGCTTCTTGTATGGCCCTCTTTATTGTAGCAGGCCTCGTTTAGACCCGATTAGGGGTTGGAAAATGAAGAAATAACAACATCAGCTTAGGGTGTGTTCAAACATGGTCCCTTTCAGCCTTTGAAACGAACTCAGATTAAATTGTCAGCATTTTACGCCTACATGTGACCACTCCAAACACCCTCAGACCTCCAAACAACTTGTGAGTTAGACAGACCTACTCTTTATTTTTAGCATTCCTTCTTTTTGAGCAACATCAATTAACACCCAAATATAAAATAAAGAGCAAAACCTATTGTTTAAAGATGATTTTACCTATCCGTGCTTTGCTGTGCTCAGTGTTCCAGTCTTGACATTCTGTGATTCAGAAGAGTCTGAGATGCTTTTCCAGACTAGCTGAAGAGCCGAACACAAGTTAAATGCCTTCGCAGTTTGTTAAAGACTTCAGTACTTAATATGTATTTTCTGAATAGTTTTAATTTAGAAAAGCCACATTCATTTGAGGAGCAGTGGCAGCTGAGTGGTACCTTTACCGTTCTGCGATTTGGACTGGCAACCTTCTGATCACAGGGTGAACGCCCTAACCATCACACTACCAAATGTGGAGAGGAAACAGTGAAAATGTGTCACCGTTAATGTTTCTCTGCAGAGCTGTGCCGATGGGAACCTCGGCGAAGGAGGAGATGGACAAATTCTGGGCCAAAAACACTCGACTCAAAAGACCCATGTCCCCCCATGTATCCATCTATAAGTAAGTGTGTGTGTGAGAGTGTGAGAGAGAGCCACTGTAAAGACTGGACTCACAGCAGCCATTAATCATTTCAGAAGAGGCAAGCAAAACTCGAAAATGCTTACTGAACGCGGTGATCATACAGAGTCTGCACACTGACGTCACCACCGCTGTGCATGATGGGACTGATCGACCAGACTGCTAAATGCTGAGAGAACAGACCAGACATAAAAAAGGGTTTTAGAGACTGGAAACACGCCAGGCAGTGATGTAATCAAAAAATTGCCTCGTTCAATAGTTTTGATCCTTACCTCTGCCCAAAAAATCAATGAATTAGCCATCCGGACCTGCTCCAAGGTCTTATTGCTCTGCACGCTGTCGAATGTTGTCTGTCGAGCTCACATTAGAATATAGAAATGCACAAATCACTTCACACATGTAGTTCACCAGAGGATGGGTGTAGAAACGTGTTTTTTTAAATATAACCCATTCGCATCTTTCTGTTTTTTTGGTAGTGCCCGAGCAGCAGTGCCAGGAGACTGTAATTTGCTTATGAGTACCTCACTGGTACCTTTAGCGCCCCCCACATTTGAACCGGCGACCTTCTGATTCCAGGGCAGTTGGTAGCGTAACAGTCCGCAGTTCACCCCGTGATCGGAAAATCCCATTTCAAATCCCGGTCCAGTGAAGGTATCACTTTGGTACTCATGAGCAAGGTACTGTCTCCAAGCACTGCTCCCCGGGCACTGCCCACTGCCCCTTCACAGATGGGTCAAATGCAGAGGGCACATTTGGTTGTGGTGCACTGTGTGCTGTGCTGTGTTCACACTGACCCCAAATTTTGACTTGGTAATATTTTTTCTTTGACGCAAGACAAGATTTCTTCTGACCAAATAATTGAAACATTAATGGACTGACTTAGTAAATGTTCATGGACGACTCCTGCCACAAGACCTGGCCACATCCCAGGCAAGGGTTACATCAATACATCTGCACATCCAAAATGAAAAATCATACGTGTTGTAACATCGCTTTATATTGAACATGATTTTTAGTAAAAGAGAAGATTCTTTTTCATTTCAGATGTCTAGATGAGTGCAGCCATAAAAGTGACAAATGATATTTAAGTTGCTTCTTGCTTTTTTTGATATGAATGGAGTTAATTGTGTTACACCAGCATGATATTGTCTGGCATTGATAGCTGACAGTTGACTTGTCATATCAATTTGTGACAACGTTGTATGCGCTCATGGGTGTATTGTGAAGCCCTGATGCTTAAATTGCATAATGGGTACACAGTAATCCAAAATCCAAGAAATATTGGCACTCGATGTAAGAACTTAACGCTCAAATCTCTGTAGCGGTGCCACGGCGCTTAGCTGTTCCCAGTTTCACCTTCAAAGAACCTGAAAAACGATATGACAACTGCAACCCGCGTGTGATTTCACGGGCGTTTGGAAGTAGCTATAGTGTGTACGGGCAAAAACACCCTGCTAACGGAATTGAGCTGGCGGTGCGTGCCGCTCGGAGAATCTCGCGTCTCGGGTTTTTAAACTAAGTAATAGAACTAGTGAGAGGTGATGATCTGCGCCGTGGACTCTCGGCAGCGTTTTAGCCCACGGCTCCCAACACTGAAGTGGTTCTGCCGTGCTGCAGAGAGATTTGGGTTATTAACTTTAGGCTTTCAGACTGAGCCACTAGCCACTATAGTGTTTGTGCTGGAGTAAAGACCCCTTAGCCATGTAGTCTTTTTTAAACATTTCATAACTCAATATTCCCTAAACTACTCTCCTGCAGGAGCAAAGCACCTGGTAGTGCCTCGGTCTAAATGTGTCCTGCGGTGTTAAATGCCGAAAATTGACTTTTTAAGTCACCTTTATTAATCTGATTATGATAAAGCTGCTTGCTGCTAGAGTGCCTGTTGAATCTGCAGCGTTTCCAGCAGCTGAGCAAGTCTGTATTCTAATTCCCACAGCAGTATTTAATATGATAGTTTTAGTGACTTGAGAGTTTGAGGATTATTAGTTTTGAAGTGTTTCAATATTAAAGTCATACACAGAAATTTGGAGTAAATACTTCATTTCCAAACTGTTCCAAGCCGTGCGCTGACTTCACGCCGTACAATTTTGCCCCCATTTTGTCTGGAGCCCAAATTCAGAGCTCACTGTGAGCTGTGCTGTGGTGTGTTCACAGTGACAAATAATCACTCACTTTCATTTACACTACACTAAGTAGTCAGATAATGCTTATATGCCTGTCTTGCATTAATGTGATAGTGTTCATTTTGTTTATGCCTGTTGTAAAGGTGAATCTGTGCAGTTAGATCCAAATAATCCATGTTATCCCTATAAGATCTGTATACTACTGCATTAGTAAGATTTGATGGGAAAAAATATTGATGCGTATCATATACCGCCATTTGATTTCAAAATATTGTGATGTGAATTTTGAGTCATATCATCCAGCTCTGGTGCCACTTGTACTTTTAGGGTAAAATGGATGTTCTGTGCACATTTTTCATCTATTTTCTGCTGCCGGCATCGAACGAGAACAGCCGGGAAATGTCACCCGATTGGAGATAGATGTGTATATTTGACATCCCTTGTATAAACGTTCAGTTCTCTCTCGCCATATGTTCGCCACATATTTGTTGAAAAGTGGTTGTGAGAGCAGCTCACGCTGTCTCATTTGCCTCGAACGCCAAACTTTCTTTGCACTTTCTTGAGTGTCTTTCGTTGTCTTTTCTTTACTGCAATTCAAAGTTTTACAAGCAAGAGATGAATCCCTAAGACTACAAAGATACTTTACGTGACGTTACGTGACTGTCAAAAAACTGTAACGCTGCTGAGTTCTAAGTTCTAACACAATTCAATACAAAACTAGTTCTTTATGTTCTTGTATCATATATATACTTCAGGATCCAATCAGATTACAACACGTGAGGCACGTACTACCTCTATTGTTACATACTAGTACATTTAACCTGTATACGTATTAATAGAATTCTATTACGTAACACTGTACGTGGAAAGTTATGGAAAGTTCCAGAAACAGATCTCTACTTTCTATTGCAAATGGTTATAAAACATTAAATCTAAATATTCACACATTCATGCACACAAAATGGCTCTAACAGTGGTGAAGTTGTGTTTAAGGTGGAGCTTTACTCGTACTTGAAGGTTTAATGCCCCTCCAGTAAAATATGCAAATTTAATATATTCTTTTTCATTTTTGCAAACCAAACGGATACTCCCAGTTAGTTCACTATAGTCTCCATCATTTCTTCTGCCCACTTCCTGTGATTAGTCTAAAAGAGTGTCTTAATAGAGATTTTGACTCATTTGTGATTTATCCATGAGTACCTCTTTGGTACCTTTACTGGTCCAGGACTTTAGTCTGTGAGCCTCAGTTTGCAGATTGCATCCCGCCTATGAACAAATATGAAAACACTGGTGAAAGTCAGAATCTTTGTGAAAACTGTGGGTTTTAAGAACACATTTCTTAAGAATAGTTGGTGAATGAGGTTCGGCTGCTTTTTGGAAGGTTTAGTCTTAAACTGTTGTAATTTGATGTTGTCAGATGCCTCCGTCACTACACCAGTCAGCCTTAACAAGCTGGCCCCAGGCCGGATCGGTCGTAGCTTCAGATCCAGCTCTATCCTACTTCCTGAAGTACCACTACTGGACCACACAGGTTGTTCCACAGACTGGCCCTGTGACTTAAGAAGCATTGGTCCTTCTGCACAAGAGTCTATGCTAAATGCTGTAAATGTTTTTCCACATATTTTCATTTGAGTAGAATATTGTCGTTGGTAATGAGTGTCAGCATTCTCTTTGTTTTCAGGACACTGTGCTAATGCAGCGTTTGGTCAGTTAGGCTCAGTCTCTGTCGGTGTGTTTTGATGCCGGCGTCGCGCACGCTGGAGGACTCGGCCGTGCGCTCTGTGCTGCGTGTGGAACAGATCAATGCGAATAGGAATTTTATTTTTAGGGGGCTTTGAGGATAATTACAAGATAAATTAGAAGTGTGCGGTGTGGCCAGAAAATCCTCCACAAAGTGTGCTTTCCGGTGGCTGGTTCCGGCGGCTCTGCTCGGGTCAGATTGGTATTCAGTCTGTGTTCCAAATCGTTTCAACGGAGAAAATCAAAGTAATTCTGCCACTTAATTTTCTTCCTTTCAGTTACAGCATACCAAGTAGTTACAGGGCTTTGTCAAGTGTGGGTGTCTGTCTGTCTCTCTCTAGTGGTGTGTCTCTCCCTGTGTGGTTATTTTTCTCTGTCTCACTTTCTGCCTGTCTTCCTGTTGATGTCTCTTGGTCCTTGTTTGTCTTTTCATGTGTGTTTCTCTGTATGTACGTGTGTGTGTGCCTCTGTGTGTGTGTGTGTGTCTTTGTTTCTTTTAAGTCTGTCATTGCTTGTCTTCCTCTGTCCCTGTGCATGAATTGTGTGTCTTTCTTTGTCTTTGTGTGTGTTTGTCTTTCTTTGTGTGTATGTTTCTCCGTCCCTGTTGTCTTGTGTGTGTGCATGCACTTGATTGTTTGTTCCTGTATGCATGTGTGTGTGTGTGTCGAATGTGTAAAAGATTTCTTTTTTTGTCGTTATGGTGACTACATGCTAGGAACCAGTGTTACTATGGTAACTGTGTCTTGCAGGTGGTCAATCCCCATGATGATGTCAATCAGTCACAGAGGAACAGGAGTAGCTCTCAGCGGAGGTAACACACACACACACACACACGCACACTCCATACCCAACCCATCCCAAACACTAACAGGAAAAAAGACATATCTCAACTTTTCCAGGAGGCAATAACACTTGAAGTGTAACTGAACTGCGTAATTTGCTTCTTGGCTTTGCCCAACCAGCTTATGCAAAAAGGCAACCTTCCCTCCTCCCTGACTCCACATCCAGGAAGAACACTTTCATCTTTTTTCCAGTTAGCATGGCGCTGGCGTAGCGCGTGTTCGGTGTCGACTTCACTGACGTTGCGCATTGACTTTACCCAGCCTGAGTCTGTGTTTTGTGGCGCTGCAGGTCTCTCGGCCTTCGCCGTTGCGGCCCTGGTGTTGCCCGGCAGCTTCCCTCACTATCTGGACCTGGTCCACTCTCTCTCCTTCGGCCCGGTCCTCATCACCGCCTCCAAGTTTGCGCTCTCTTTCCCTGTGGCATACCACACGTTCAACGGCGTCCGTCACCTGGTAAACACACACACACATTTGTGTACACCTCTAAATCAAACAAATATGAAAACACATGCATGCATATAACATGATGCTTTCTAAAAGCTGTCTAGAATGAACACACAGTTTCTGACCAACTCCTGCTATTTTCTGAAGCTAATTCCCCAGAACTAAGGTTATTTTCCACTAGCTAAAGTGAAGTTCCCACAACAACGATGGGAGCCTGTTAAATACACAAAGGTATAACCTTTTGCGACTTGGTCGCATCAAGGCCAGGCTGTGTTCACACCTTAAACCAACTGTGCCAGAGTTGGTTTGGAACTGAAGCAAGCTCACCTCTTTAGCTGGGTCTCGGGACGTTTGTTTGAGTTCGATTGCTTGTATTCGCACCTCCTCAAAACGCCTGAACCAAGCGAGGAAATGAGCTTGGGTTCGTTTTAAGTAAACAGATCTAGGGTTATTTTCCACTTCCATTTTAAGATATAGATCCTTGTTTTTTACATAACGTTCCTCTAGCTTTCATTTCTAATTTTCCAAGTGAGCGTTTTTTTGGGGGGGATGAAGTACTCTCATAGTGAGGGGTCAGCCTTAAGTAGGGTTTAGTTAGAAGAGTGAGGGTGATTCATGAGAACTTGTGTCAAGTGTTGATGTGAAACTACATGCTGTTATGGTGAATGAAGGTGTGATGACACTAGCTAAAGTAACACAGAAAAACCTCCACTTTGCATTCACTGGTGTTACAGCTGCGCGAATCCAAGATCAAACTCTTGCGTTTGGTAGTGCAATTTTACACAGTTCACCTCAATTGATTTTTTACACTCAAATTTGCACAACTTGACCAGTCAGGTGTGGAGAGGGCAGGGTTGACCTTTCAGCTTCACCAGCTACGCGGAAAAGATGGAGGAGGCACTTATCCTAGCGGTACGAGAGAAATTGATCATTTTTCCTACTCTACTATCAGCATATGCAGTATGTGTATATACTAATAACACAGACGGCAGTAAGAGCACAATTCCGGTGTATTCTATGACATCACAAACTTGCTGTAGCTTACCAAATACCATTTACCTCTATAGCTTACCGTAGTAGCTTGTCAATGCGACCATTGTGCACTGCACTAACATAGGTTCAAGTTTATATCTAAAATTACTTCTTAAAGTTAAGACCTTTAAATGGTATTTTATACAAAAATGCAGAATTAATGAAAATCAAATCATCAGAAGGCCATTTCCCAGTCTAGGATTAACAGAAACAAAAGAGCAAAAGCACGCACATCAGTCTCAAAAGGGTGCTCGACCAAAAAGTAACAAGAAAAAAATATAATATAAAATCGGCAACACCTAAGCTCCAAAAATATATCAAAAATGTTTATTATTAAAACCACTTTCGCATAGCGTATGTGACGTTTCGAGCACACAAGCTCTTCATCAGACAAATTGACTACTAATGTGCCACCCTTTATATCTCCAGGTGATCAGAGTCACATGACCAAAAACACCATATTACTAGCCACTACATCAACAACTACAATAAATCTACACCCAAAAATCTCTAAAACTATGCAAAATACAAAATCATCTTAATGTACAATTCAAAAAACACTTAATTTTGTATCTGCAAGTATACATCAAATAAATTAAATTAAATTAAATAATCACACCAGTCTAGGATTAAGCCTAGTCCTAGGGTTACTAACCTTTGACTTTTAAGGCTGGTTTCTTGCTCATGAATTAACCCTAGTTTTAAAGTTAATTGCAATACCAATGGAGATTTATCATTCAAACTCAAAAGTAGTCAAGGACTAGGCTTAATCCTCGACTGGGAAATTGTTCCTCAGTGGTAAATCTCAATTGGCACTGCAGCCTACGTAATCCATGTTCAAGAAACCAGTATGTTTTGCAGAAACATTTTTAAAATGTGTAAAATTGCTCTTGAGAGCAAAATTCTTCTTAACAAGGGTTGGTGAATGAGGCCCACTGTCTTTGAACGTAATTCCACATCCTGTAACACACTTAATGCTTGACACTGTGAAGATAACACAGTTTATGAGCTCTTGCATCTGCGCCTTTAGCAGTGATGATGTAATGCCAGACATTAAGAAAGACTTGGGTTCGAAAAGCCGTAAGTTAAAGAAGATTTCTAAATGTGTGAAATGACCAGGTAGTATCAAAGTGGGAGCCATAATGAGAGCTGGGACTGAGTTAAGTCTTAATGAAGATTTCTAAATGAGAATAATGACCCAATAGTATGAAAGAGACAACCATGAAAGATGCTTCAGCACTTGCTTCCTTTAATGTCTGCTTTAACTTAAGGTACCATGAACCTTTAGAAATGTACAGAAGTGGAGTTTTAGGTGTGTTACATGGATGTGACCATTATTTTCATGTAGTTTACATTAATGGGATTTTCCTATTTCCCGATTACAGGGACAGTGTTCCTGACGCAACTTAGGGTCAAGAATATTGCTCAGAGGCCCAACATAGATTTTGGACTGGGACTTGAATCCTGAATCTTAAGGTCACCAACTCGAGTCATGCCACCAACTTTATTTCTGATCCAACCTTGGTTATTAAGGTTATTTTTCCTCCAGCTTGTACTTGAGGCTGCCGTGAAACTATACAGTAAGAGTGGTCACTTTGTGTTGGTGGCCATAAGATTGGGGGAATGTAAAATCCACTGTTGGGCCCCTAAGCAAGACCTTTAACACCAAGTTGCTCCAGTAAGAACATATGAAGAGTAAACCATCTTTTCCTATCCTTATGAACTCTCCTTTATGAACCTTTCTTTCACCTTATATCGTTTCCCATCAACGTGTTTCAGGCAGGACATGGGACATGTGTTTTAATGCCATAGAACATCATTTTTATGTCATTGAAATGCAGCCAGAGACTTGGCACGTGTGTTATCTTTCAAACCATTCATAGATTTAAAATTCCTGAATTATGTACGGGAATTGGATAATAAATTATGAATGTGCTTCATATATTCATTTCTCTCCGTCCCATTCTCTTTCTTCCTCTTCCTTGTCTTTTGCTCAGTTATGGGACCTGGGAAAAGGCTTCAAACTCCCTGAGGTCTATCGTTCCGGCTACATCGTCCTTGCCCTGACCCTCCTCACCTCCGCCGCCCTGACCGCTCTCTGAACTCCAGGGAGAGGGAGAAGAAGACTTAAGAAGAGCGAGAGTGACAAAGATGGGAGATGAATAGGCCTTTGTTCGATTGTTTTGTGTTTCTGTCTTTTTGAGGGTCCTCTGACTTGTTTGTAAAATAAATCTGACAGTGTATCCACAAATGATTTGGTCTTTTCCTTATTCGCATCTGTGACCTGATGTCTGTACAGCATACAATGAAACCTTTACTGCCATATTATGAGACACTAAGTGCACTTCACTCGAGTGAGTAAGCACTCGAAATGCTCACAATTGTCCACTGGGATCCTATCAAGGAGGGAAGCATGCTGTCAGAACGCAAACACATTTCCAGCAGAAGGCATCGGGGTGAAAGGGCCTCATCCCATGTGGCTAAGAGCTTTGCTCAAGGGCGCGACAGTAGTGCTTAGTGAGCAGGAAGGTTACAAACTGCAGTCCATGAACAAGACCCATTTCACAGAGAGGCCACATGGGATAAAACCTGCAGGCACCTGAAGTTACACAGCACCGTAAACACACACACGGGCACCCCTCCAAGGTTGCATGATAATTAGCTCTGTCTTCATAAGAGAAGATCACAGCAAGATGTGTTTTTTTTTCTAGAGATATATAGACAAGGGGATGTTTATCAGACCAAAATTCTCAATGTAGCATTATTGAGTTGTACGAAATAAAATAAAGTTTGAAAAATGGCATGTGCAAAAGTTTGGGCACCCTCTCACTTGCACTACTTTGAAGACCTGCAGTCATTTAATACTGACAGTTTGCAGCACTAAATTGCTTTGATTAGCTCATTAGACCTTAAACTACAAAGACAGCTGCAACCAATCAAAAAGAAATGGTTTAACATATATAAATTGCTAGTGGTACTTGTCCTTAGAGAGTGGCAACATGGGAACCTTTGAAGATCTCTTTACTAACTTAAAAACTAATATCATGCAGAAGGGTACAAAAGATTATCACAAAGGTTTGGACTGTCTGTCTCAACAGTCAGAAATGTAGTTAGGAAATGGAAGGCAACAGGAACAGTCCTTGTGAAGAAAAGATGTCGTAGGCCAAGAAAAATATCTCAAAGGCACAGGCGAAGACTGGTTAGAATTGTCACAGACAAACCACAGACCACCTCCAGAGAGCTACAACAACATCTGGCTGCTGATTGTGTATATATATATATATATACATATACATGTGTGTGTGTGTGTATATATATATGTATACACACACACACACACACACACACTATATAGCAGAGATGTGAGAATCCGGCTTCAGCGAGTCATTGTCCAGCCAGGTTTTGTTCTACCTCTTCAGTTAACCAGGTGAACCTATTATTAGTCCCAGTCTGAGGTGCCAGGACTCGTGTCTTGCTCCAAACTTGAACCCTCCCCCTGCTTTTTTCTGAAGATTGCTACAGAAACTCATCCCCAGTACTGTGCTTAACAATGATAAGTTAGTAACAACAGCTGAGTTTATTAATTGTTGAGGGAGATAAATAATTATGGCTAAATCTGAGTTTAAACATTGGAGTGGCATCCACATTCATCGAGTCCTGGCCAGTGTTTTGTTCTCACTCTTTTAAATTCACAATTCAGTCTGGGACTAATATTTTTTTCACCTGCTTAATTTAACTGACAAAACCTGAAAACCTTGCTAATCATATCACATCTCTACTATATAGATTCTTTTAATTTTTGCAGTGTTTCTTATTCATGTGCATCTAACATATAAAGCATAATTATAAAACGTAACACCCAGTCATATACTTCTCAGGACTAGGCTTTGTTTTAAATATTCCTAATAATTAAAGTATAAGAATATATTAGTTCATCTTGTGAGATTAGTCCTGCTCCGTGTTCAGGGTTTAAACCCAATTTTAGCCCAAATTAAAACGTTTAGATGGACAGCACGTCATCGCAGTTCAGGATAATATGCAGGAAAATAGGACACGACGTACAGCGTCTAAACGTTTTGGAGTCACTAATTTACACAAAAAATGTTTGGGTTGTTACTCCAGTGTCTTCCTTTGATATTTTTCCAAGCTATTTTAATATACTTCTCACTGCTCCGATCTGACGGAAATAGTGGGACGTGCGCAGTAACATCGAACGCAACGCAACTATACGCACAAGCACAAGCAGAGATCGTTGAGAACACACTCGACCGGTGCAAATATACCAACGTATTATTATGCAATGCCGAAATATTCCTTAAATAATAAATGTTTCCGAGCCCATCGTTTAGCTGCAGAGCGAGCTCGGTCCGCCATTGCGCTCCGCTCTGTGCCGGTGATCGTGCGCCCCCTTCCGTCCGAATCGCGGTACTGCAACGCTACAAGCGCTGGTCCTGATGCTGCACGATGCGGAGGATGCGGATACGGACTCAGAATATGAGCTCGCTTTACGGCAAGTCAGGTGGCTCAGTCTCTGTGGCGCAATGGAATAGCGCGCTGGACTTCTAATCCAGAGGCTCCGGGTTCGAGTCCCGGCAGAGATGCGACCGAATGCACGCCATCGGCTGAAATGGCTTTTTAATTTTAAGAAATGCGATTTTAATGATGCGTGACGATGGCGATGGAAACGGGCGTTGTTTTAACGCCAGATACCTACCAAAGGGGTGCACTAAGATCTGTGGATATTCACAAAACCTTTTATTGTGTCATATTGTAAAACATGGCTATAAATGTTTATACTCGAAAATAATTAGTGATGTGCAAGTGTGAGATTTGAAAAGGAAATTATTTTTACAGAATGTACAGTATGTAACAACGCTAAATAATATAGTCCTTTTACAAAATCTCCCAACAATGAACAGCTTGCCCCGTTCAATATGTTTCACTCCTTTTATGCTTCAAATTGCTTTGGCAATAATGTACTTGTCCCAGGTCTTGTGAAGAGAGACGGTCTGAAGTGATGTGAATTGGCTTGAATTATATGCAGAGACGAGAGAAAGAGAGAGAGAGAGAGAGAGAGGCGACTGTCTGTCAGTGAGATGGAAAGAGACATCACTGTTCTATTGATTTTTACAGAGGGTGCTGCTATTGGCTCTCATGTGGAAGAGAGGCTCCATACAGCTGCTCTGTCTGATATGAGTGTGTGAAGCAGGAGACTCTCACGCTGACCGCTCCAGAGGGGGCAGACTGAAAAAAATGAATAAAAACTTGCCAGTTCCCCTTTATTTCAGTAAATTAAGATGAATCCATGTAATAAGTGTTTAAAGTAAAGAAGGAAATTAATCGATATTTATCTAAACGTACTTAGATAGATAGATAGATAGATAGATAGATAGATAGATAGATAGATAGATAGATAGATAGATAGATAGAGATAGATAGATAGATAGATAGATGAATAGGACGGATGCATGAATCTGTGGATTGATAAGTGAAAATAATTGTAGATCAATTTAAGTACGAAACCATAACCTTCATTCATCCACTCGTTCATTCGCTCATCCGTGTGCAGATATGACTGTGCCATGATGTTGGTCTGCGAGTGCTGTGTGAGCCCCCTTTCTCTCCCTTTCTCATACCGGAGTGATCTCTGTGTTCATCTCACACCCCTCTTTGCTGCTAAGAACAGTGCCCGGAGCTCAGTATGATGCGGGTCTGATGCAATTACAAGTGACCTTAAACTCGGAATCCTTTAAAGTAATAACTGAGCTGCTTCTCTCTGCTCTTTCCGCACTCTATCACCATCACCACCTGCCGCGATTCTCCTGCGCTGGTCAGAAATTATCAGAGGGTTCTTATGCGCACAGAGGGAGGACGGTAGGATAAGTAGTGAGAAAAAGAGAGGAGGAGAATTGTAAGATCGCACCAAAGCGCTGGACATGAGCTCACTCTGCAGAAAGGTGACGTCAGTGTATACAAACTAAGGCAGATAGTCAATTAATTACAGGAAACCATTAAATAACATCTATATATATACAGTATATATCCATAAATATAAAGGTGATCATATACCATAAAGTGGTCATTTTGGGGCCGCCCAATATTATATATCTTTAAATATTTATTTGTTAATAGATCGGAACTGCATTAAAAAGTGGGACGTTGCGTCCACTTGGGGGTCGCTTTAAGTCGATAAAGTGAGGGCATTTCCCTGAACAACTCATCGATGATTTGCTTTACTAAATACGACGCACGGCGTCCTTGATATCGCTCTTACTACTTAATGCAGGTTGGTGCTAACAGGTGGTATATAGTGCAAACTGTCCAAAACATCGCTAAAAATTAGCGGTATGGATAAGCGCAGACAACAGAACAGCAGAATAAATGAGCGCTCTTTAAAGTTTACAGAGTTACAAAGTTTACGCCGTTTTGTGTGTGTAAAAGTGGCCGGACAGTCAATTAAAATAGCTCTTATTGGCTTCGGCACTCTTTTCATGGTTTAAAGGCTCACTGTTAGGAGAAATGATTTGTTTTCCATGCTTTGCATGTATGTGTACTGTTAATGTTAAAATGGTAACGACGCGTGTGGCTGATGGTGAGAAAATCTGTTCATTACACTTCAAAAGCCGCTAGATAATAGGTTCACAGTTGGAGTAGCATAAGTCTGTCTAACGCACCACATTTTCAGTATGATGCATTTTGCAGGTTTGATATTCATTAGTACAAAAATAATAAAAGGTGTTAAATTGTTTAATTATATTGAAGTATTATATAAAATAAATAAATTGTGTTAAATTGCATAACGTGAGTAAAGAGGTGTAACATTTATTGTCATTAATGAGTTGCATGTTTTTTATTATGAAAGACAATGACGATGTGTTGGTATATACACACACTGTGCAGCAACACAATGTTAGTCTGCTCTGACGCTGAATGATGTAGCAAGCCTTTGCTTTCTGCGATTACCGGCACCACTGCTGATCCGCGTCAAAGTAGTATGATTCCTGGCCGCCAGTGTAACCACGAGCGTTGAAACGACAGGCGTGGGCGCAACGCCGTGTGTCTTCCTATGTGGTTCTCCATCGCCAAACGCGCCCGTTCTGCTTCTAATGACGCTCATTTGAGACTTGGGCTAGATTAGTTGTCTTATCAGCTTCCCGTTATCTCATCTCTTCGCTTCGTTTGTTGGGTAAAACGCGGTTTGCTCGAGGAGCCGGTGAATTATGATTAGATTTAACCTTGGAAGCCTGGGGGTAGAAGCCCCCGTATGCGCAGCTCAGTTTTCATGAAGGCCGAGAATTGGCGATATTAAAAAGGACTGTCTTCGGTCGCCGCCGTGCCGCCCCCCACCCCCGGTTCCGTTCGGCCGCGTGGGTTTTAGGGGCGCGCGGACCAATTCGTGGCTCTCGCGTGCTATCTGGCCCTCGTGCGGTCGTCCATGTTTAAGCCGGTACATCCCAGACCACACAGCGAATAATCCGAGGTGCAAGAACTAATCCCTAATCCTCTACTTGGCTACTTGAGTTTTCTCCCCTCCTCTCCACCCCTCTCTCTCACCACATGCTCCCGCCCACCCCTGCCTCTGTAATAATTATAAATAAATAAATAAATAAATAAATAATCAAACCGAGCACTATCCGGTTGAGGGTGCCAGGCAGGCCTTCAACCCAATTTGCTCGAGAAATTGAAAGCTACTACTAATTATATACCAGCCATGTTTACTGGCCGCCCTTGCCTCTCAACAACAACAACAACAACAACAACAACAACAACAACAACAACAACAATAATAATAATAATAAATAATAATAATAATAATAATAATAATAAATCAATAGTCATATAAATTAGGCCCTTTTGCATGGATATCAAGAAAGATTTTCAGCAGACTTCTGAAGTGTCTTTCAGCTCTCTGTCCCTCTCTCTCTGTCTCCCTCTCTCTGTGGCCCTATTATCGAATGGTACAGGCCGTCGTATTAAATCACACACTCCCACTCCGCCCAGCGCATAGACCCTCCTCTCTCTCTCTCTCTCTCTCTCTCCCTTCCTGTCTTTCAGTCAGAGCTATTGTTTTTGCTGCAGTGAACGGTAGCCGTATGGAGAAAAGGAAGGGAAAAAAGACAAGAAAAGAAAAACAAACACACAGGAAGATTAGTGGGAAAAGACAGAGAAGGAGTCGTGAACCGAGAACCGATCCGGGAGATTCAGCGGCCGGACCCGTAGCGTCTACCGGGAATCGCGAGCAGAACGTCTTGGGCATGTATATATCCGTCTCTTCATACAAACACAGCCAGACTGGCTCTCGCGCACCACGCAGGTATGTTATGATCGCTGGCGTCCGCGCGCAGTTCTGGAGGGGGCACCTGTCAGGATGTCGGTGTAAGGCAAAGTCGCGCGTTCTCGTGTTCTGGAATGCGCGTGCACGCTCACCTTTCTGACAGATCAAAAGAAGGGGGGGGAAACGGAGGGGAGCGGTGAACCTGGCTCTCTGGTTATAAGTGCGCTTATGCTTACTGTTATTGGGCTGGTCGTCGCCGTGCCCCTCTCGCGTACCCCTCCATCCCTCCTCCATCCCTCCTTCTCACCCGGCATCCCCCGCCGCTCCTTCTGCATTCGGCAAACTCGCGCTGTGTGCACCTGCTTCAATTTCCCCCCCGTTTCGGCGGTAGCCTGGCGTCGGGGGCCGGTGTTCGACGGGCAGGTCAGAAAAAGAGGCAGAAGGGATGTGCCGAAGTGGGATGGAAGAGCGAGTAAAAGCTGTTAGAGAGAGAAAAAGGAAGCGTGTGAAAGCGGTCGCGGGCGGGTCGATATTACAGCCGGTAACGAAAAACGAGGGCAGCCATGACTGTGAGACTTGATGCACCGGTCGGGTAGCTCTAGCCCGCCGTTTCGCGAGGACGTACGTTCAACCTTTCATCTGTCCCATCCTTTCACATATATAGCGTGGAACAACAATAACATCTTGCTCGCGTGCCCGCCGTCCGTGGGCAACGTCATGACTTATGCTGAACGCAGCATCAGCGAAATTGAGTTGAGGATAAAACAGGATTGCAGCATCCTGCCCCGTGATGCGCGCCTGTGTGTGTGTGTGTGTGTGTGTGTGTGTGTATGTGTGTAACCTTGTGTCTTCCGTTGCCTCTTGAGAACTGACTATACTTCGCCGTATATGTGCGTGGCATCAGATTCTCAGGTGCGTCTTCGCTTTGCGGCGGTCAGTCAGGGCGGAGCGACGTCTCGAGGGCATTTTGAAGGCCTGGCACGCATTTTGCCCCTTAGTCAACCAATTCGTCACTGTTCAACCGAGACGGTGAGTGTAAGCCAGTCGTTTCTCTTGGTTGCGTTTAATAGCCGAAGTCGCATGAGCCGGAGCTCTGAGAAAGTCGCGACAACTTGGAACAATGGCGGACAATGAACAGTTACAGTGTGGAAGACGGTCAGTGCTTGACCAAATAAAGCAAAAGCCGCGCTGCCTGAAAGAACAAATCCCAGGGCTTACCTGTAAACGCTTGACAACTCCAGGTTGCAGTGTTGAATATCTAATACATATCCATCCCTTTCTTTTGTTTTACAGTAGGCCGGTTTTAGATTATATTTAGACTACCTCTTTGCCACTTCAGTTACACTGTATTAATATTTACTATATGACACACATCATTTATATGATTCACAACACTGGACACTGTTGAGTCTAGGAGTGTGTCTGACATTATTTACACCTGACCACAGCATAAGATATCTTTTCCAGTCCTATTTTTGACATGAGTACCACTTGAGTGTATAGAGAAAATTATTATAAAAACACTCTGCTGGCCTTATTAGAGGAATATTGAATGTGATACTAAGCATATATATATATATATATATATATATATATATATATATATATATATATATATATTTTTTTTTGTAACGTGCCTAAAATTTGAAACCATCACCATGGCACAAAATATGGCCTGACTTTACTGCACTTTAATTATCTTATTATAACTAAAAGAGATGGTTCTTTAACATTATGTACTTGAAAATTGGTTATGATTTGGAATTTTGAAGTTTAAATGTTTTAATGATTCTAGAATTTTATAACTTGATATGTTGTATTACAATTGTATTAATGTTAGCCTGGTTACCAGCCCAGTATTGTATTTAAGTTATTAAGTGTTGGGGAGCTTACATGGGGGGACAGTAATATTAAGTATACTTATATATTGAATATACTAATTTATTCATACAGTATTTTACCTCACTAAATCTTGCTTTCACATCAAATAATAATTCATATAATTTCTAATCACATTAAGCTCATGTTAAAGAGCCTCAGCTGCTGCTCATCAGGCTTCAACCCACAATTAAACACATAATGATATAACCCCACCCACTGAAGATAATCTAACCTTATCTTTAAAAATCTATCTATCTATCTATCTGTCTATCTCTGTCTCTGTCTGTCTGTCTGTCTGTCTGTGTGCAATACCAGTCATTAATAACAATACAACATTCCTGCAGTAATTAATAATAATTACTAATGCAATCTGTAAAACATCTGCTAATTGCTGTAAAATGTCATACTACTACTACTACTACTACTACTACTACTACTAATAATAATAACACAGTATTACTGCGATTGCAACACTTTATGTCAAAATTCTCCAAATGAACCTTCTTCTTGTGATTCCACCTGAAAAACATTGTCATTTTGGAAACAGCTGCTCTTTGTGGGCTGAAGAAAAAGATTAATTAACATTAAGTTAGTAAAGAAAATATGCATCAGAATGATACAAGAGAACATGTTCTCTAAGGAAACTCCTTCAGGTTTCTAATGCATTGCTAAATTGCACTCACTTCGTAGCAAATCTTTACACTTATATAAAACATTAACATTTTCTTGGCTGCATTAGGAAATACACAGATTACTAAAAAGCTCCTAACCTGCTTCCTTCCCAATGCATTTCTTCCTGCAAATTTGTACCTGTAACAATATTATCAGTGTAGAAAATAAACCAATAAACAATACAATTTCCTCTCTGAGGAGCTTGAGCGATTAGTGACCAGCATAACTAGATTCGGTCCTGTATAATGTGACATAGTTCATAGCAGAGTATGAGTGCTGGCTCTGTACTTTTCTGTTACTAATGATTAAATCCGAAAAAGAGGTTTGTTTTATTTTTCATTGGTGATATTACAGCCAATATGGTGCTTTGGTTTTCCTTGACTTCATTCAGGCCGGTCAGCTCCTCCGTGGGTTTCTAAGATAATGCTACATTGCAGTCGATTTGTGGCGATTTTAACGCTTATGTCAAAACATTTATACAAATTTGAAACAACTTTGGAAAAATAAACAGTTTCTCTAAAACACTCTTAACGATAAACGCATTTAACAATTTGTGCTCGGCCTTTATTAATTTGGATAACCAGTAATTCATTGGCTTTCATTCTTGTTTCAAAATGCAATTTTCCTGTCAGCCATTAAGTCAAAAACCAGCAAACGAAATCTCTGAACCATTACAATGGCAGATACATACCAATGTTTAGTCAAGTTGTCAACATGAAATTATACGTTGGAATTAAAGAATTTACATTGATCAGCTGTTGTTCAATTTACTTCACTATCATTCCCCTGCAGCCAGGGGAATTCATCGGCGATTTCTACCACACTGGCATTTTATTGGAAAGCAGAAAAATATGACGTCATATGTTGCATTAGAATTTGTTGGAAACTCATGGTTTGAACTACTTGTGAACTGGATAGACACTTTTGCATGTATTGGCTTACCTCGCAGTATGTCTAAGTGCAACAAGTATAAAGTATATGTTTAAGTATAGCTAAAACCGAAGGGTGGTCTTGTTGGCACAGCAGTAGCCCTAATAGCCAAGATTACTATGAGAGTGTCTTTTCTGTGTGGAGTTTGCATGCTCTCCTTGTGTTGCCGTGTGTTTTCTTCGTGTTCTCTGGTTTTCTCCCATGTCCAAAAGCAAGCAACTTTGGTTGATTGTCCACTCTAAATCCTACCCATAGGTATGAGATCGAGTGTGTTTTGTGAGTTGGCGCCAGGGTTGGTCCCCGCCTTGCACCCAAAGTTCCGGGATAGGCTCTGGTCCCCCAGCGACCCCTGCTAGGGATTAAGTGGTTCAGATAATGAATGAATGAATGAATGAAAACAAAAAAAATGTGCCGTTTATTTGAAAACTATGGCAAATGCAACTGATAGTCAGACTCTAATATACCAAAATGTAATTAAATTAAAAAAAATACTCATTTCTAAATGAATAATAATGAAAAATGACATTCTGTGTGAAAACCAATGTGATTTGCTTACTTATGAGAAATGCTTTTGTCATTTTGAGTATTCGTCCAAAAGCTACCAACAACAGCACAATTGCACAATTATAATTTGTAAATAATAAATGACCATTTAGCCCTAAACAGCACTATTCCTGCCTTTTTGAAATCTTTTGATTATGTTGCTGTAAAGCAATAGAATGACCTTTGTGAATGGTAATGTGCCATATAACTAAACTTGCCTTGGCTTTCCTAATAGTAAAGTTAGTCTTGAGTTTGGTCAGTCCTGAGCTCGGTAAGTCAGTGTTGCATCCCTCCCTCAAAGGCTGAGGATTAGGTTGTGTTTTTGCTGCAGAGATTCGATCTCTGCGTCATCACACACACAACAAGTGACACAAGCTGATCGATGGAAGCTCTGAAGCATTGTACGAGGATGTCCAAATATGTGTGAGAGTGTGTGTGTGTGTGTTTATGTTAGTGTGACATGTTTCCAGCCAGCAGAGGGCAGGTTTTGCTGTAGAGTGCTGCTGTTCTAGCATGTGTGTTGCCTTTCTTTCCCCCCCTTAGGTAAGCGCTTCAGTGAGCATCATGTAGGTTCGTAAGGTTCAGCTTAACAGGCGGACGGATGAGAGAGTGCGCGCGAGTGAACATGGCATTTCCGTCATTCCTGCTGTCGGCGCTCATTGCCCTGACGCTCCTTACCGCGTCCGTCCGGAGCAGCTATGTGTACGGTAAGAAAGACAAAACCATCCTCCCCCACTGCTGTCTCTCTCTTTCCCCCTCATGCGTTGCCTGTTTTTCAAATAGAACAAGAGAGTCATAGAGCCGTTAATAAGTTTGTGAGGTGCAGGGGAGAGCCTCCCTCGTTCAAGGTCCAGTGGAAGTGCTGTTGCACAGACACACACACACTCTAACACACACACACTTCTTTGAGGTACTTCCCTTGGCTCTATAATGACTGATATAAATAATACTACAGCTACACCTCACCCTAATACCAGCCTGAGCCTTTAGTAAGCAAATCGTTTTTAGTTTCTCACACATAACCTGCAACTTTCGCTAGGAGTGTCCTGCAAAAGCCATCACACACAAATCTGAGCTTGTGAGGTACTTCAGCTGACTCCCAAAATAACTAGATGTAAATAATACCTCACCTAAACCTAACACTAAGCTTAACAGGACTCAGCCTTTTGTGCTTTATAGGAAAATCAGATCCTCGAGTTGTCCCACATGTACACACGCACACATGCACAATGTTGTCTATGCTACTGTGTAACCTGTGTGTTCTGGCATACTCTTGTCATATTCTTTTATCAGTCTGCAAATCGGATCAATCTTTCATTTCCCATCATTCCCTCATTTCTTAGTACATAATGAAGACTTTCTGATTTACTCATGCAAGCTAGAGGATATTACCAGCATCCACACCATCTCCTGGGGCAGAGTGAAGTGATGTTGAAATAAGCTGAGTCATTATGGCGTAAGTGGAATTATGGGAAACAAGTTTCGGGAAGTTGGAGAGTAGTTCTACTCTTTTGACAGGCCCTCCTCGGTGACTGAACCCGTTTGAAACGTTTGATTAGCTGCATCTGATTGCTTTCATCACGTAAAATAAACTGGCGGCGGCTGCAGCATAAGAACTCAGGCCTGTAAATTGCATTTACGCCGACTTTAGGTGAAATATAAAACTTAAGCTTATGGCGTGAACCAAGAGTTTGAAACACTTTGGAAGCTTCTTTAGGGTCATTTTCAGGGTGCCTGTTTGAAACCATACTAGCAGAGTCTGAAGTCTTTCTACAACTATAAGTCCTGTTTTCATGCAGCAGTACACCACCTTCTTACACTTTGCTATACGAAAACCTACGAGACCGTAATGTATGTGTTTTATAAACAGCTTCCCCCGCTTTCTCTGTATGAAGGACATTCTCTATATAACCACGTCGCAACAATAGTTTCATTAAACGTGAATAAAAAACCATTTGGCACGCTCATTTAAAAGCAACATGGCAAACCTGGATTTATGTCTCATTGTTAATGCGATTACAAGAAGGCCTTTTCTCCAACTTATGTTTTTGGCTATCTCTTCCACTGAAAGCTTTTGACAATGCTTTTGACAGGTCAAACTATCCGAGTGTTTTAGCTTGAAACAACTGTGTTACCAAGTATGATACGTGGTTAGCAATCCGGCATTTGCCAAGCGTTTTCAGGGCTTGTTTGGTTGAGAATCAGGAGGAAAGAATATTGTAGGACGCACAATAGAATTATTAGCCGATATCGATATTTTCATGCTTGTGATGGCGATGCTTTGTGATACATGAGGAAAGAGATGAGCGAGCGCACGCAGAGTTGTGCACAAAAAGATGAGATATTTTGCTCACCGACAGCTTTGTGGTGCCCCCCAGCACCCCCCAAAAAACAAACAAAATCAAACTGAACAGACCACTTCAGATGGGGGAGGGGGGCATCTGAATCAGCGATTAGAGAGGGGGCCGTACAGGCTATAATTTATCTTTAGTGTTAGTTTTGTATTGCTTATGTTTATTATTATAGTTCATATTTTATTTTAAATGTCGTCATTATGATTATTATGATTATGGTGATTTTTATTACCCGATTTTTTTTGGTGCCCCCTCCAACACTTTGTGACCTACTTTGTGGGAATTGGGTATGGGTATCCATATTGAAGTGAGCGTGAGTGATTATTTGTCATTGTGAACACACCACAGCACAGCACACAGTGCACCACAACCAAATGTGACCTCTGCGTTTGACCCATCCATGAAGGAGCAGTGGGCAGCTTCCGCAAGCGTCCATGAAGCAGTGCTTGGGGACGGTACCTTGCTCACGAGTACCTCAGTGGTAACTTTACCGGTCCTGGATTCGAACCTGTGACCTTCTGATCACGGGGCGAACACCCTACCGTTACGCCCCAAATTTTTTATAATAATATAACATTTGAATAAAATAATAATTTAATACAATTGATAATTGATAATTGAACAAAATAAAATTTGAATAAATAAACTAGACTAATCTTTAATGTACACTAAACTCAACATTAATGTCAATATGCTGCTCACTCAATACTTTTTTCATGCTTTGCTTTCATGCATATTATCAGATTTATTTTTTGCTGCCAGCTTGTAAAATAACGAACAGTCAGAACAGATTTCAGTCATAAATGTATGTTCCTGCGAATATACAACGTTCACTTGAAAAGGTATGGAATAATCTCTAATCCCACAGCTGTTCCATAGCATAAAATAAGCCAGATGTACAGCCTATGGCTGGGAAACAAGTTTAGGGGGTAAATAAATGGATAAAAACAGAATTCCATAAGGAGTGCTAGGGGTAAAATTACTTTGTGGTCGAAATTGTATTGAAGAGGATCTCAAATTTGATTTAATCCATGCTAGCTGTTAAAGCTACAACTGTGGGGGAAAAACAGCTGTACTGTAAACAAGTATTACCAAGCCGTTGATGGAGTTGAAAGGGGGGAGATTTAAACTGCACTCCATAGCTATGTGAATATAGCACAAAGCTTAAAAAGCGAGATGTGCTATGAAATGCCCCCCTGTGCAGCTTTGTGCTTTTACAACAGACACGCCGAGAGCTTTTGGGGCTTTGATCGCACCGCCTAGTCTGCTTAGTCGACTCAACATCTTTTGTGAGACTTGCTGCTCCGGCAAACCCGCCCGATGTAAAGACAGTCATCGGAATGAATGTGCGGAACTAATAGCATCATCTCACCGCCGGGATTAGCAGAGTTGGGGTTCATAAATGTCAGACCTATCCTTAAAAGGACCTGACTAGGCCTGTGATCCCACTCTCCTGGATATGTGATTGTCAAGGTACCCTCAAGGAATAAATTCTAGTTATTTTTCTCCTTCTCAATTTCCTTCCGTACTTCGTGGATGTTATGAGAGTCTGACAGACCTGCTTTAGACAGATAGATGGATAGACTTATTGATCTGTAGATAGATGGAAGGGTGGAGGGATGGATGGATCCATGGATATGTAAGTAAATAAACAGACAGTCAGACAGATCTACTGTATTTCCATGTTTCCTGACATATTCTGTATAAGTAAC
This sequence comes from Distichodus sexfasciatus, assembly GCA_032718565.1. NCBI lineage: Eukaryota > Metazoa > Chordata > Actinopteri > Characiformes > Distichodontidae > Distichodus > Distichodus sexfasciatus. The sequence goes on from JAVGVS010000273.1 coordinate 90,016, forward strand.
AACATTTACAGAGGTGCAGGCTGACCTACATTAGACAGATGGATGGATGGATGGATGGATATGTAGGCAAATAGATAGTTAGATAGAAAGAGAGACAGACCTACTATATTTTTCTCCACAGTTTCCTCCTGTGCTCTGTATAAATTAATGCAGTTTACAGAGGTGCAGAAAGACCTACTTTAGATAGATGAAGAAAGATGGATGAATGGATGTGTGGATAGATAAATAATGAAAATCACGGTGTTGCAGACAGTACAGTGTTGAATAGATGAAATGATAGATTGGTGGCAGGATAGATAGATGGATTGGACAGAAAAGATGGACCGAGGGCTGAATGGATGCGTAAAAATAAGCTGTAAAGTTGCGAACACTGCTGATAGACAGATAGATGTAAATGATAGAGAGAAATAGATGTGTGCATGAATGCATGAATGTGTGTCAAGTCAACTTTATTTGTAAAGCGCATTTTAAAAACACTGAAATGCAACAAAGCCCCTCACATCCATTTCTACAGTAAAGACTAACTCTTGCATAGACAGCTTGTAAATAATGGATATTGCTACCTTAGATGGATGGATGATGGATAGATAAATAGTAGGACAGATGCATGGATGTGTGAATAGATAAGTAGCAAGGGAAATTGGAGAATTGCAGACAGGCCTACTTTACATGGACGGATGGGTTGCTGAATAGATAGACAGATGGATGCATAGATGGATAGATGGATGGATGGATGAATGGTCTGACAGGCATGTAGTTACATATGTTACATAGATAAATTAAGGCCATTATTTTATATGTGATGTTTTTGGGGAGGAGGTTGCTTTTTTGTGGTTGTGAAATCTCACAGGATAAAGGTAGTTCAACCAAGGAGACCATTCAGTTATAGATTGACAATATTTTATTTGGCAAAAACAAGCTGTCTTTAGTGTGTATGTGATAAGTTTTGGAGGAAGCCCATCGCTTGGTCGTTGGTTCCCTTGTCTCTGAAGCCGGAAGATCTGGCTGGGAGAACAGGCAGGAAGGTGAAGGAGCCTGCCCCAGACCAAGACGGGAAGCCGAAGGTGATGGAGGGGTGGAGGCGGGTGAAATCGAACAGCTGTAATGGCAGAGAAGAAGGCCAGTTTACTGCTTATATACAGAACTAGGAGTTATGCGATTGGACGTGCCGACGCTTCCGTATTCACTTTCATATGTGTGTTTTTGGTGTGGCGTCACAGTTACAGTTTAAGACATCACTCACATAGACGTCCAGTGTCTGACTGCCTGCTTCATCTGTCCCTCTCTTTACGCCCACTCTTCTTACACTCAGTCTAAAGCTTCTCTCAGAGTTTGGGGTTAGGGCGGAGTTTTGTTCAAATTGGGATGTTCTGTTCCTTTGAGGATAGAGAGAGACCACCACTTTGCTAAGACAAAACTAGCTTAATCCAGCGTCCAGCAACCACACAATAACTGCACAGCGTCAGTCAGTAATGATAGGTTTGCTCGGGATCCCACTGCCACCTGCCCTGTAGTGCAGCACTCACTCCCTGAATCGGCGGCTCGTCCTGCGACTTCGGCTGATACCTTTTGAGGAGCGATTTCTGTGCCACGTTCAAATTTGAGGATTTTTTCGCCTTGTGTCTTTTTTCTCCCACCACTTTTTGAAAAACATAAGTGAAGTGAGCATTAAACAAGTAATCAAGCTGCCGTTGCCTGATCAATAAAAACCGATTGCTCGGTGGAACAATGCTTATGTCCATCTGTTTGTTTCCAAGGACATTCAAAATAAATTGGACTTTTGGAGCTGACTGGAACTCTTTTTCATTCCTTCTCTCCCTCTCTCTCTTTCTGCTTCTCATATAGATATCTCAGCTCATCCACCCTCACATACTTTAACGATGTCAGCTCTTTTTGCATCCAGTTGAATTATTCATTGTTGTACTTTTTGGTGCTTGGGCATACATAATAACCTGTGTGTGTGTGTGTGTGTTCTTGAATATGTAATAACTCTGTGTAATAGTCAGAGAAATGGTGGTTTCAGGGCGACTCAGGAACTGCCCATTTGGCACCGCAGACTGCTAAAGATTAGTTCTGAGTTATAAAATGAAAATCTAGAAAATATGTTGTTTAAACGTGGTGCACTGTCCTGTTTTTGATGACGTTGTTGGAGTTTTTCACAACGAGTTTTTCACAATGAGTTTTTCCTCTCCTCTAAAACACAGCTCACGGAGGCCTCGCCGATTAGCTGATGCGTCGAATCGAGAGTAAAAATAGGCCGATCGCTAAACTCTCAGGTGCTGTAATCCTTCTTGAACTTGAGTTTGACACAGCTGATCTGGAAGCTTTTTTTGGGCCAAAATTGGGTTGTTTCGCTATGATCTCGGGCTTGGGTTTAACGCTTAGACATGCCTGATCGTTTTTCGCAATGAAGCAATAGACCTCCTTTCTAATAATAGTTGTCTGAAACTCTGTAAGAACTTTGAAAAGCAGATCCTGCCAAGAGTTAAGCTTGCAGCGGAGAGGGCAAATGTGGATTCTTTCAGACTTTGAACTATCTCTGGCTGGATGTAGCTCCAAAGGTTATGTTACATTGATTTTGATATGAAGAGAAATTGATCTGTTGAGAAATTCCACAAAAAACTCATCCGTTTTTATGTAAGCTCCTAATTTGAGTGATGAAAGAGAAAATGTTTAAGACGTTTATCAGACACTCCAATCCAGAGCATCTTCTAGTCCTGAATTACAGCAACACCCCTCCCGGGGCAAATTAGGGTTAAAGGTCTTACTTGCTGCTAAATGGTGAGAGTGCTGAAAGAAGGATGGAGCTGGGTTTGCAAGCAGGAATCTCAACCAATACATACATCCCCACCACCTGCATTTATATGGTCGTATTTACACGGACGGACCACATTTTTCATATAAAAACGCGGGATAGAGCTTTTAATCTGGATGGATGGATGGATGCATGTGGGAATAGATTAGTGGCAAGTTATGGAAATTGAAGATTTTCAGACAGGCCTACTGTAGAGAGATAGAGGGATGGATGCAAATAAATAGATAGGTAGGATATGTGGATGCGTGGATACATAAATAGTAAGTGGAAATAGATAGATAGATAGATAGATAGATAGATAGATAGATAGATAGATAGATAGATAGAGAGATAGATAGATAGATAGATAGATTAATTGATTGATTGATTGATTGATTGATAAATAGATAGAAAGGACAGTTACATCAATGTGTACATAAGTAGTAAGTGTATATGGATAGTTAAGTGATTGATAGACGGATGGACGGATGGACGGATGGACAGATAGATAGATAGATAGATAGATAGATAGATAGATAGATAGATAGATAGATAGATAGATAGATGGACTGATTGATTGATTGATTGATTGATTTACAGATAGATATCATACCTGGATGTGTGGATACAGTAGTAATGGGGAGTGGATAGATAAATAGAGGTAAATGGAAATCACAGCAAGGCAGACAGACGTATATTACATGGATGGATCTTGATACGAAGAGAAATTGATCAAAAACCCCATCCATTTTCCTAATTTCATGGTTAAAAAAGAACTTTTTTAAAGCATTTGTCAGACACCAAAGCGTCTTCCTTTCCCTGATTACAGTGGCAGCCTCGCCGCAGCAGCTCGGGGTTACGGGCTCTGAGCAAGCCGCCCATGTTCTGAAGTGTGTTTTGTGCCCCAGCTTGTTCCGGTATGGCAGTCAGGCAACAGTTTCTTCAGCTCCAAAAATCGGAACACCTACTCAGCTCCCCTTGGTCCTCCCACTTCAGAAAAGGCACGTTGTTCTCTTCCCGAAAGCGCCGATGTTCCATTCGTCATGCCTTTTTCTTTTCCCTGGCAGTTGTGTTACTCCGCCTTGCCAGACAACATATCAAGATGCCGTTTAAAAACGACGGTGCAAAGGGAAGTGTGTGTGTGTGTGTGCGAGCGGTGTGTGCAGCGACTTAAAAAGTGGCTAGGGGAAGCGAGTATTATTCTGTATAATGTTCGTGTTCAGTTCTCTGTTGATGCCTTTGGCAATGCAGAGTTAGATTTGTCACTCAAATAAGTAGTCAAGTTTCCACTTCCAGGCCCGCCGCGTCACAGGAGCGCTCCGTTTGCGCTGAGTAAGACAAAGCGGAGCGGCATTCCGAATGCGCGCTCGATGGCGAAAATCTATGAATTACGCCGCGGAAAGTGCAAGCGGCGCCCTCGATTCCTGCCCTCGTGTGTAAAATTACAAATGAAGCCAGACGCGCAAACCTTTAACTTTGAACGCGAGAGAAGTTGCAAAACTCGCTCTGTCTGTTTGCCGCATTAATAATTAGAAGCTATTTGGCTTTTCCCTCAGGGGGAGTTATTCTTTGCCACCGCTGCCCCAGGCTTGCTCATTAGGGGCTTGGACCTGGATTTCTGTGAAGATGCATTGCGACAAAGTCTGGCGGCTCTAGTGTGTTTGTCAGGCACATGAAATCTCCTAAATGGGTTCTAGATCCTTGTTGCTTTTGGCACTTAAGGAAAAAGCAAAGGCTCTGCCGAAGGAGCGGGAAAAGTGAGGAGAGGACGCAGACAGAAAGGAAACCAAACACGAAGATGTAAAACACCTACTCAAAGACTAGAGAGGCAGGGGAGACTCAAATCCACGCAGACACAGGTGTAATACATCAGGAGAGACGAACCTAAACGATGACAGAAAAAACACCAAAATCTTTTGGCCTCTGGTGCCTGAAACAGGGATTTCCGGGGATAGAGATCCTGACAGGTTCCTTGCAAAGAAAATGAATCCAGTATAAGTAGGGATGCACAATAATATCGGAATCATATCATAATCTAACAATAATTGCATTTTTTAAAGTCATCAGCATCGGACCGATGCTTAGATTTGCCCGATATTTTCAGCCGATATCGTACGCCAGAAAGTCCGAGGTGGGATTTTATACGGCCTGCGTCTTCTGTCTTAAAATGAATGCTGTTATTTTGTGCCAGAATCAGTGGAACAGGCAAAATCTCTTGTCTTTTCGTGCTCAGCTCTACCTGCTTGTGTACCAAAACGTGTCTTAATTTATAATTTGTGAAGTAGAGTAAAAGTCACACATAATGAGCCAATCCCATTTCCTCCCTAAGCCCTGCCCCTCTGTTTAGCGTGTTCACCTGTAGGGGTAGCGCGTCCCGTTTCCCATTTAGACCAAGGGGTAGTGGGAAGAGGAAGGGCTAACTACCTCTTCAAATGGAGATTTTCCAGAGGCTCACTCCAAACCAAGCGGTAGGAAATATTTCCCAGAATGCCCTGCGAAAAACTATCAGCAACATGACTGCGGAACCGAAAAAGACACAAATGTAGGTAATTTATCCGTTAATAAAGAATTAAACATGAAAACGACCGGTGTGTTGTCTAGTCTGACTTTGTGGTTGTGTTCTTCGTAAACGCCACAGAATAAAATTGCTAATGTGGTGTCGCTCTTTATTATACAACTCTTTTTTGCTAGAGACAAAGACAAAAAAATGCCAACAGCCCACACGATGGAAATAATAACCGCAGACGACGCTACGTAAAAATTCACCAGAGACTAATGATGACGTATCACATTCTTGAAGGGGGACAAGGGCCAAGGGGTAGGGCTAAAAGGGTGAAATAGGATTCACCCATTGATCATACTCAATACAAGTAGAATGTTCTCAAAACAAGCACAGCCGACCTCAATTTTCACTGTCATCCTTAGGTCTTGGCTGCAGGTTTTCCCGCTTCATCGAACGGTGCGCACTCGGTTAACCATGTTCCGTCTGAACTGCGGAAAGAGCTGGACCAAATAACGGGAACCGTACCCTCGTCATGCCTACTCATCCGATTCCTGTGCGCCAAGTCTGACGATTTACCTGTGAGACTTGTGTTTTCTCCTTGCCATTTGCTGCTCTTTCATGACTGTGAAATGAAAATCTCACGGCTTGTCACACACTCACAAAGAAACAAATGAAAAACAGTCCGACGACAAAAATAACGGTGACGCATTCGGAGACAAAGGCGGACGGATGAGGTTTTGTTAACGCTCGCCATCCGTTCTGTTTATTATAGGAACGACGTGCGTTGACAGCGTATGCTAATTGCGGACGGACCGGCGGCGGATCGCTGCGAGGCCGCCTGACAAATCAAAATGGGAAAAATGCAAAAAATAAATAAATAAATTTTGAAAACGTGGTTTGTGCAAAAACAAGGCCTCCCGGGCAGCTCGTGTGAGGGCACGTCGGTCTGATATTGCCTAGAGTAATTTTTCCTCCTGCCGGCCGTCACGGGTATGTTGAACATGAATTTGGAAAAGCAGCTTTTTTGCAAGAGATGAAGAAACGTCTCTCAGCTTTTTACCAAATTCGCCTCGTTTTCTGTCGGCCTCCTCCGTCTTTATTCTATTACGGGCAGGGGCGAGAGGTGCGTCGATCCAAGAAAACAGCTGGCATATGAAAAAGTCGGATTGCTCTGTAGAAGCGACATAGCTCGGAAAAGGAGATTTTACAGTCGACTTGAGTGTAAATGTGAGCTGTGGTGGAGCGCGAAGTTGGCAAAGATGGACAAGCCTCTTTCAAATGTAAATAATGACGAGTTCAAACGGCGTCTTATAATAGCTACAGGCGGCGACTCTAATATTGTGGTAACCGGCTTCCTTTGTGATACAGTGGGCTGCTTGGCTCCAGGCCCGATACAGATGTTTCACGCCGCTCATACTGATGCAGATGTTGCCTCTCGCATTGTTAGTCTCAAGAAATCCCTTCGCGTCAGTCCCGGAGCTGACATTTTTATCAAGGGAACTGAGGGCTCCGTTCACCGGTATTTTCCTAAGTTTATTCTTAGTTACACACATTTAAATTGTATAATATTACACAACTGCAGAATTGAAGAAAACACAGTAAGCTAATATGTTGTTCAAACCGCTTAATCTCAACTGGGGTCGCGAGGGGACCGGAGCCTATCCCAGGAACTCATGAGCGCAAGGCGGGGACCGACCCTGGGCAGGCGCCAACACACCGCAGGACACAAACAGTCACACTCACATACACATATTAGAGTCGCCAGTTAACCTATACTGCATGATTTTGGACTGTGGGAGGAAAGTGGAGCACCCGGAGGAAACCCACATGAACACAGGGAGAGCACGCAAACTCCACACAGAAAGACCCTACGGCCGTCCCCAGGGTTCAAACCCTGGACCTTCTCACTGTGAGGCAGTAGCGCTAACCACTGCGCCACCGTGCCGCCCACCATAACATTTCTTTCCGTCTAAATCAGAGAGAAAGTTGATGCCGTAACGGTTAGGGTGTTCACCTCATGATCAGAGGTTCGCCGGTTTGAATCCCAGACCAGTAAAGCTACCACTGAGGTACTCACGACGAAGGTATCGTCCCCAAGCACTGCCCAAGTCAGCTGCCCACTGCTCCTTCACGAATGGGTCAAATGCAGGGGTCATATTTGGTTGTGGTGCACTGTGTACTGTGCTGTGGTGAGTTCACAATGACACTCACTTTCGAAATGGTTAAACAATTGAAAACTGGCACGTCTGCGTGAACGCACACCCACATGTACTGAATCGCTTACACGCTCTCACACTTTGCTCTCTTCAGCCTCTCTTCTCTGTGTAAATACGCCCGGAGTCATCCTCCTCATTGGAGCGGCGCTGTGGAGTCGTTCAGCTTCCGCTTGCCCTTGTAAATATTCCCACGAGCTCTGCCTGAACCCGATTGGGGCGTCTCATAACCGTGTTAACACGCCCCCTACCCTGCGCTACCGGAACCAATCGGCGTGCCGCACGGCCGTGTTAACCCAGCCCACCCGGCCTACCGGAACCGATGAGGCTGCCGAAGCCAACGCTGACGAGTGTGTGTGTGTGTGTGTGTGTGTGTGATGAAGAGCCAGATTTGGATTCAGATCCGGCTGGTGACATGTGGTTGGTGCATCTGGAGCGTCTACGGACCGACTGCTTCATAACAAGAAAAGGTCATTTTGCAGACGGCCGTAAACAATTACAGCGCATTATCAGGCTGCGGGTGCGTTTCTCCCAGCCCTGGCTGGTGATGCTGCGCCGCTCCGACACCTGCCTCGACTCATCAGGTAATCATCGATCCCTTTATGTGCTCTAGGTCTGATTCCTCTGGCGAAGAGATCGATGCTCACCTGATGAGTTGAATCAGGCGTGTTACGGCGAGCAGAACGGGGCGGGGAAGGAGGGGTGGAGGGAAACGGAGAGGCTTCTCTCAATAGGCGCTCTTGTCCTTTCTAGTGCTCTACCGCTTTGAAGTCATCTACCTCCTAAGTACAGATCCATTAATCAAGAGCAGAAGGTAAGGGGCGATAAATATGGCCCAGATGTTGTTCTTGCTCAGCCTCCGGTATTTCAAGGATGCATTGGTTCCAGCCTCGACGATGGAAAGCACGGCCCGTGATTCATTACGTCAGCCGTTCCCGAAGGGGTGGGGGCGTCGAGTCATTGCGGGGGGTGGGGGAGCGTGGCACGGCCCGTGAATGACATTGAAAATGAAGCGAGAGTGTGGCAGTGTCACAGCCGAAAGCCTGATTGGACCAAATGATCGTGGTTTTAGTTTTGTCTCTCTCAGAGAGCTGCTTGTGTTTTAAAGTAATTTCTGTGCAGAGAGTCGGTTTGAGATAACGTATTGTGGAAAGGTAGCACATTGACACAGATGATTAATCTGGAAACTTTAACATGTTTTATATATTTACCCAAATTAACCATGTGACCTAGTTTGACCCCAACTTCCAGCAGTACCTCCAGCGAAACTGTTCATCTGACTGAACCCTAGTTTATCAAAGAACTTGAAAAATGAGTGATTATTTGTTATTGTGAACACACCACACCACAGCACAGCACCACAACGAAATGTGACCTCTGCATCTGACCCATCTGTGAAGAGGCAGTGGGCAGCTGACAAGGGCAGCTCCTGGGAATGGTACCTGACTCACAAATACCTTTGGTACCTTTACCTTTCTGCTGTAAAATGCACAAGTACAGTCACTCTCTGTAGTACAACCGTATAAGATTTTCTCCATTTTCAGTATTTTATGTATGTATTTTATTTTTACTCTTTAGTTTTAAAAATTACTCTTTCTAACTTCACCTGTAAACTTCAAAAGATTCAGAAGCTAGAATCTTTACCAGCTCAGGATTTGAACCAGCAATCTTTCTTCTAAAAAATAAATTCACCGATCAATATAGATTCTCGTTCGAAAAATATGATATCGATTAAAAAAATTGCGGATCGATCTTTTCCTGCGGCTATGCACTACTTCTCACGACCGCGCAAGGAGAGCTATAAAAACGTGAGACCGGCAAAACCCAAACCAAATAGAGCCATGGCTGAAGCTGCTCCACTCAAATCACCGTCTGGTCTAAAGGCCGGTCTGGTCTAACACTTCGGTTGTAAAACAAATTATTTTATAACCAAGCAAAACTAGTATTGACGCACAGAAATCTTTAAATAAATCGATATCGAATCGAGAATTGAATCGGATCATGACCTTGTGAATCGGAATCGAATCGATTCAGGAAATCAGCAACGATACCCGGCCCTAGTGAGAACTCCCTAACCGTTATGCTGCCAGCTGCCCCATCCTGATGAGTCACAATTGTGCATAACCGTGAATAAAATATTAAATTATTAATTGGTTACCAATACAAGTTAAAAGCAATGGATGCTGTTAGATGGAAGAAATTAAAGGTACATGATCCGTCGCTTTCAATAATTTAGTTTTATTTAGTTTAATAAGAAGTGGAGAAAGTGTTCATATCTACAAAAGAAAGGCACAAAAACACAACATGAATTACATAATGGGGACGTGGTAAATGTTACTTTACATCACATCTCATCACATCTCAGTTCACAGCTGGTGTTTTCTCGCTCCACTTTTCCTCCAAGTTTGTTCATCAGCAGCAAGTTGGCAAGAAGACTGTGTAAACGCGCAGGTACGTTCTTTGTGTTCTCTGCAGTGAGGACTGATCCCAGCTCTGAGATTTATTGCAGTTGTGTTTGAGCAGGTACATCATTAATGAACTCGGAAGAGAAAGGTGGGAGAGGAAGCACCAGCTGTGCATTGAGCTGGAACATGTTCTCCAGTATTTGCAATGGGCTAGGTCTGGCTGGTTTCCTCAGACATGGTGACAAATTCGGGAAAAGGACACGCTGGGGCTGGGCAATATGACCTCTAATCACTACCACGATTAATGAACATTTTACCTGGATTATTTTTGGGGGCGGTTTGTACACCTTTGCCCTCATAGTTCACCATAGTGTACTATAAATATGCTGAGTGTGTAATATTAAAGCTTGGATTTGTTTTTCTCTAATTAAAGCTCATTGTGGTTTTAAAATAACTGAAGATAAACACACTCGGCTGTAGTGGCAGACTGGACATCGTAGTGTGTTTTTAGTAGGACAGTACATGAACACACACTGGGGGGAAGTGTTAACAGAATTCTTTTTAACCTTTACACCCTTGAGTGAATTTGGAGTGTTGTTCTATACCTTTGTTGGCTTATTCTAGTGTGTGTGTAGAAGTGAACGATGCATGCTCAATGTTGTTGTCTTCAGGACGTCCTGCTCTACTGATTTATCATAGTTCGAGGTGTAAATGTTGACAAAGCCTTGAAATCAGTGCATTCCTAATGAAAACTGACTTGTGGCTGTAGAAATGTTGACTTGTTTCAGCTTCATCTAGTATAAACAAAGTGAAGTGGTGATGTAACTACTAGAAATAGTAAGAGCAGTGTCTGTTTTATTGGCTTGAGTTTTTATTATGCAGAGACATTCTATAGCTTAGTACTGTGAAGAAAAATAAGGATACTGCCAAACACTATCTATCTGGTGTCCACCTGGATACAGAATAAAATCTGTTGAGAAGAAATAATGCATTTTTCAATATTAATTTTTTCCTATTGAGTACTTTCTAAAATTCTGATCAATTAAAAATGAGGAAACACTGAAGTTTTTGGTTATTTTTAGCCATTTTGGACTCATTTTGGCCTACAAAATGACCTGCTTTTGACCTTTCTGGGACAGAACTATAATCCCCACAATAATGCGATGGACGTGCGTTCAGAATAAACACTGAAAATCTCTATTAAACGGCTGTATTGTGAGAAGAACGCTGGTTGTTGTTGGTTTTTATCAGTTAAAATATGAGTTTAGTCTGTAATAAAAGGGAAGATGTGACTGAACTGGAACTCTTTAGTGCTGCACTTCCATGTGATAGTCGTGAGCGTTCACACATACATCACATGTGTTTACATCATGGCTTTTACGTAATTACTTGTATTTTTGTGTGCGGAATCAGTCACAAATACTTTCACGTACAGTGGAATAAAGATAATGTCCGTTATCTTCAAATTCTTGCGATGTTAATGGTATGTGTATGGTTTCTGTTAAAGGTATTCTGAGTTATTAAATAACTAATAATCAACACAAATTGACAAAGTCAAAAATGTATTAACGAAAACGGTAAAATAATTGAAATCATCGTCAGTTTTGCACTCTGGGATACCCCAAAAGATGAACATTTCTCTTTAAAAAACACCAATTCTTTATACATATGTAAATAATGATGAATCACTCTTAAGCTGGACAGCAGTGGCACACCACCAGGACTGCCTCAGAACCACTGCTGCACCCCTGTACCAAGCTCTCTCACCCAGAGTTGCTCCAGGGAGACCCTGTAATTAGGAAATGTACGTCGCTCTGGATAAGAGCATCTGCTAAATGCCTTGGGGTGGGAATAAATCAGTGCAACACAGCTATTTTGGTGCTTTCTTAAAACGCCAGGTTTTGCAGTAATTAACAAAGACTAGGAGAAATTTTCATTTGGTGAAGACTGTGCAAGCAGCAGTAATAAAATATGATTTGGAGCGACAGCAAGTAGCAGCTGCTATAAAAGCAGATTTAAAGTTGATGATAAATGCCGAGTAGAAACTGCAACAAATTGCACAAATGCTTTTAAGTGAATGAATGAACAATTGAATGAATGGAAAGTTTTTAAAAACGTAATATTTCATTTAATAGCTGACGGCACATCACCTGAATCATCTGGAAAAGCTTTCAGTGTTATTTACAGAGAACATGAAGAACTGATCAAGTTTGTTGGTTTCTGATTTAGCTGTAGCTTTTTATTTGTCTTTTAACCTTCAAAACCTCATGCCATTTTAAAAGCATTTCCTTTCAAATACACTGGAGTCAAGGCCCCAGGAGGCAACATGCTACGATTCGGTTCATCCAGTCGTGTTCAAGGTCTGACACATTAGAGCACACGTCTGACATGAAACAGGCGCGTGCCGTTTTTGTTGAAAACCACCACACGAAGTCAGCGAGGATGCTGGGTTTACCGACGTGCAGTGTGTTCTACTTCAGGATCAGGACAGGCGGCGGGAGTTTATTACGGCAGCTTTTCCGTCTCATTCCTGACGTTCGCATTCACTGCACATTTTTCTCTGCTTCCTCTGCTCAAACGCAGCTGACTCAGCCCAAGATGGGCTCCATAATTAGCTGATGAGTTGAATCTCTCGTTCCAGGGCAGGGAAAAACACGCTCGAATCGGGCAGGGCGTGGAATCCCTGGGTCTTTTTAAAAGCAGATTTCGCGTAGCCACGTTCTCACCTCGTAATCCGCCTCCTTTACGTTGCATCTTCGTCACCTTGACGAGTTTGGGAAGTAGTTTACACAGAGCATAACGGACAAAAAGGAAACCTAACGGTTTAGGAAATCTGAAAAAAGGGATAGTGCGTTATCACAAAATGTATCAAGAATTCTGGGGAAGCACAATATATCGCTTCAGCATCATCAACACGTTCAATGTTTAATTCAATAAGAGTGAATGTGTTAATACAGAGTTTTGGAGTATCTGTACCTCACTTGAGTATTATTTTTTGGAAACTTGTGCCTGTCACTTCACTACATTTCCATCAAGGTTCTCGTTACTTTCAAATCTGTGGCTAAAGTGGACGTTCCTCCTTTTCTAAAAGGTGATTGGTTGTTTGGCAGGTGACAGTCTGTCAGTAATCAGCAGAGTTACATCACACCTGTAGACTGGAACTATAAAACCAAGTTCAGACAGTTCTGCTGTTTTCTGTCTTGATTAAAACATTGTTGCTGTTGGAAAGTCATGAAGCTAGAGCTGGGTTTTACGCAGGTTGGAATGTTGATTTGATGTTCTGAGCTATTGCGCTGTCCTCCTGATTAACATACACAAATATGTGCACACACAAATACAGTATATTATATAAAACTCATTTTTAACTCAATGTGAAGATTTGACTGAACTGGACGCTTTAGTGAATGACCTCCTGAGAGAGTCGTGTTCTAACAAACAGCGCGTGTGTTAACATCGTGAAAAATCTCATCCATGTGTTTCTACGATTACTTCAGTTTTAGTGACGGCGAGACACGGCGCTGGTTCTTGTCTCCTTCTGATTCTTCTTTTATGGCGGTCAGCGTCCAGCTTAATGCTGCTTTACTGCCACTGCGGCTTTGGTTAGCTTGCTGACCACACATTAGGGAGTAGCCACTCTATGTATGTGTATAATAACGTAGACCCAACTAATCCATTATTAAACTAGTTGCCAAGCATCTGAGTGATCGATTTTAATCAGTTTAATTGATTAGTTGTTGCAGCCATAATCTATTTTAATTTTTATTTCATAATATGGGATCTTTAAAAATACCCACACACCCAAAATACTCACACGCACAGTGGACAGCAGAGGACTACTGCTTAGATCTGAGTGGTGGTTCCCGGGACAGGAGCAGTTGATCCCTGGATTAAATCGTAATGACATGGCTTGGTGATTTTCTTGCTACGACATTAAAATTCTACTTAAAAAGATAGTAACTATCGCATCGAATTGAATCGTTGACATGATAACTGTAACTGAATTGAACTGTGATACCATTGAAGGTTCACACACACAACACTGACCTGTGGTCAAACAAGTACAGCTCAGACGTCTAATTTTACACAGGAAACGCCTGTAAGCAGCATATTTCCCAGAGGATCAAGTCAAGTGCAGCAGCGCTTTCATCTTTACACGCCGTCATTCCTCGCGTTCCGAATCCCGTTAACAGTAACTCCTACGTGGGGGCGGGCCATGATTGCAACATGCAACATTGGTTCAAACGTAACGCCCACTCGCGTGATATCAGGCACTAACAAACACTGTCGAAAGAAAAACTCCCCTGGTTCCCTTTTTCCCATGACTAATCTTCAAGACGAGTCGCGCTGATAGAACGCCATTTACTTAGATGTTAAAAGTTCCTGAGGTGAAGTTGGAGAAGGGATGCATCTCACTCCTAAAAGTCTTTAAAAGCTCGTTTACGTTTTTTAGGATTAAGTTTCATTTCTACACAGATGCACTCCTGTACAAAATTAAGGTATAATATATTTCTTCTTGTCGTCTCAACATCACGACCAATTTTTCTTGAGATCACAAGTTATTTTTTAAATGGTAAGGTCTGACGGTAAAGCTGCAGATATCTCAGCCTGCCTCTCGAGTGACAGACGCTGACATGATAATTGTCCAACACCGACAGGCACACTGTCATTTCCACTTGTGGCAGTCCAGGACCAAAGTAAAAATTTAATGCGTTGGTCCGTGATGATAATGATGTGTTGCCAAGGTAGTGAGTCTGTAGCGCGATAACGGGCAAAAATAACACGCAATTTTGAGGAAACAACTTTCATTATGTCGCGATCAGGAGAAAAATAAATAAGCAAATAAGTGAAAGATGTGATTATTTATCTTTATAAAAACATCGTAGTGACCCACAATAATGGGTGGTGTATGGTGGCATAACGGTAGGGTGTTCGCCCCGTGATCAGAAGGTCGCAGGTTTGAATCCAGGGCCAGTAAGGTTACCACTCAGGTACTCATGAGCAAGGTACCGTCCCCAAGCACTGCTCCCGGGGTGCTTGTTAGCTGCCCACTGCTCCTTTATGGATGACCTCTGCTGCATTTGACCCATCCATGAAGGAGCAGTGGGCAGCTGACATGAGCAGCACCCGGGGAGCAGTGCTTGGGGACGGTACCTTGCTCATGAGTACCTCATTGGGGCCAGCACCGTAACCGTTACATCATGATCACAAGATAACACCTATTGTTAAAAACGTTTGTTATGACGAGGTCACGAGAAAAATCACGAGTCATGGTCTTGAGATAATGAGAAGAAAAATTATGTTGAGTTTTTGTTGAGATCATCTGTTGAACTGTGCCCACTTTTTTGGACACTTTCAAGCTTGGTTTAGTTCCAATCCAGTCTCAAAAACACCAATTTAAGCTCAAATTTGATCCCTAAACCGTCTTGATCAATCTTAATGCAACACCAGCCAGAAAACAGCCATCAAGAAACTTAGGCTTGACTTAGGGCGGATATGTGGATATATTTATAAACCATACCTTAATACATGGGCCTTTCGTTTACACGTATCCACAGAATCCAGCATTTTGAAAAATCTTCATTTTGGAGGGCGTTTTAAAAAATACACTTTTAAACAAAAGGCCCAAATGTATTAAAAAGTTGCATTTCTAAAAATATCCGCCTACAGACCCTTAAAACGATGTGTTTGGTTTTACGTCATCAACAGTGAATTCTATCGATTACAATTATTCTTGAAATTTTCATATCGCTTATCCTAATTATATATTAGAGGATAAAATATTCCAGTGTTATTTACGCCTGCCCCTCCTGCCTTTCGTCTGTTTTCTTTCATGCAGGTGTTGTTTGGTTCGGGTGTTAATTTTAGTCTGTCACGTTTGAGTTTGTCCAAAAGCTCAAACCAAACACACACACGCAAACACGGACGCGGGCTCACGGCTCCTCTTAGTCTCGCTGGTACTTGCACACGGATTGCCACACGAAAGCGAGACCAAACTCCCAGCAATCAGGCGAGACCTCGCCGCCAGCGCTGTCTCCGTAACGTCTCAGGATCAGGATGGTGTGAGCACCCTAGAACCACACGCACATTGACGTTACTGTGAGGCTCACTGGATGCTAACGTCCGGGTCGAGCTGACTAAAATAATCAAAACCCAGGTGTGAGGAATCAACCCGAAACTAGTGAGCGAATCAGAATCCAGGCTGACGCGACCATTGCGTAATGGGAACGGAACGGGGACCAGCAGACACAGGTTAGTACTCCGGTGACGGGGATCGGAGTGGGAGTGGCCGAGGCAGGATGGATGTGACAGTCATTAAAGCTTTCTTTAAGCCTCACGCCTGCGTCCCCTTTTTGTCCTTTCTGCACTTCCGCCTGCTGACGCTTGTATGGAGTTGTAATAACAGATCTGTAATCCGTGTCGTCTTCCGTTGTGAACCGTTGCAAATCACTAGCACTGGGGCTTCTGGAATGTTCTCCATCATGACATCACTCCACTGCAGCGTTAGTCCAAATCAGCAGCTTGTGGTTGTTTGCAAAAAAGCATAATATGATTGCAAGTAGGCTCGGTTTTATTGGTCAGAAAGTGTAGTGGGTTTCACATAAAGCGGTGCTCGGTTTGTTGGGTGGTACGCCGTAATGGTTCCGTCGTGCTACTTTGTTACTGTTGTCCTGCTGTTCTCGCCAATGCAGAATTTATGAACGCGAGACATTGGTAGGATTTAAAGAGGAGAAAATGTGCAATCCAGCCATTCCAAATGAGCCGCATTACCGTGGGACGCCATTTGCCAGCGCGGTGGCGTTAGCGTTAGTTCTGATGGGATTCACGGCCGCGAAAAACCACTCGCGTCAGGGTGCACTTGGAAAAACTCCACCAACACCACCTCTCTCTCAGAAAAGAGCAGGATGTGCTTCAGGCGTGCACCGGAGATCCATTAAGGGTATTCCCACTAACCAGCGATTCTGGGCGAAGGGTTAAATGCTCCAGAGTTCCAGTCAGTTGCACTAAATCTGGCAGGTGCGAAAACAATATAACTAGAGGTGTGGGTCCGGCTTCTGTAGGGGGTTTGGAGCGTGTGTGCGTGAGCGTGTGTTTGTGTACGTGGTTAGTGTTTGGCTGGCTGCAGCGGTGCATCACTTCAGTAGTCTGAGACTTGGTCTGATGCTAATTGGCCTTCTTTGAGCCGTCTCTCGGCCTGTGCAGGTTGGAACACCATGTATTCGTCCTACGCTCTGCTGTACCCTGTACAGTTCTCCCCCACTAGTGTTAATTATGGAGTTTCTAAAACATACTCCTTCTCCTAGTGGTCTGTTGGTCTTCTGTCATAGTTTCTGTGTTTAATTGTTAATCCAACTATTACACCTGCGAGGGTGGGCAATCTGCAAATGTGGTTCGTTTATTCCTTGTTCATGTTAACATCGAGAACCGAAACCAAATTGAAATCGTTTTCCAATTTCCCATTTTGTGCTCAAATAGAAAATAGGGAAAAAACGAAAAACACACTCACACTCCATTGTGTTTTTTCTGACTGCCATTTCGGACCTTATGGGAGCCCCTAACCGCTGTAGTGCGGGTCTCGAATGTATTCTCACTATGCCCGTGCAGCCTTCCAACCCAACACTGGTGTTGAAGATTCTGTTCAAATAAGAGTGCACCTTTCCTGGTTTTTCCATTTTCTATTTAACTGCAAAAATGAGAAATTGTGCTAAAACAACGGTTTGTTTAGGACTTGAATATTGAAAAAAAAATTATTTCAGTTTTTGGTTTAAATTTGAAAAATGAATGAACAAACGAGGGCTGAGCGGTATGGCCTAAAAATAATATAGCGATATTTTCAAGCTACAGTCTATATCTCAATATATTCTTTCTTTCTGGGAGAGAACTACAATTACCACAATCCCCCAGGCATCACTGGGCTTACGTTTAGATACAGTGCAATATATCGATGCATCACGATGCAGCCCACATTCACATTGCATGCAGATTGGGCATAGATCACAGATCGGGCAGCCATAGTTACTGCCGTGATGTTCTTTTTAACTAGAATTTTTATGCCATAGCCCGAAAAATCACCAATCAATATCATTATGATATAATTCAGGAGTGTTCAACCTCCTCTGTCCCAGGGACCACCACTCAGACTAAGAAGTATTTTTTAATTAGTTTTTAGATATTTGAATTAAATGCATTATTCATAAAGAGGCCCAAATCATCTGGAAATGCTTTGAAAACATGAATAATTTTTAAAAAGTGATTTCAGTAGTGAAACGGGACTGCATCTCACGGACCACTTGCATTTCTGCTGCGGACCACTAGGGAGCAACGGACAGCTCGTTGATAATCGATTATGGTCTCACACTGCATCAATGCAGAATCGTCTGCATTCTGTCTGTCTGTTTACCATCAACATGAGGATTTGTACTCGATGTATTTACTACACCACACGTGGAACAAGCCCGGATATATCAAGTATAACGCCCACCCCTAGAACAAACCATACATGAATTGTCAGCATCCAGAACATAGACCCCCCCAAAAAACAACAAGGTTTAAGGGTCTGCTAGGTCAGAACTTTCCATTAAAACTTGACAGCATTTTCCCAGTATACTCAATAAACTCAATATATCACCTAATGGTTGGAGGGCACCATAGTAATAGGACAGGGACGACTCACTGCTGTCTGGAAGAGGAGAAAATAGCTCTTCCGTTCAGACAGCATTACATCACGAGCTGTGTGGCCATTACAGTGATCTTGCAGTAGAATTCAACACAAGTGCAAAAAAACAACACAAAATAAAATCGACTTCTGGAAGCTGGTTTCTACTGATCAACAGTCTGAATTATTCCAATTCCCAGAGAGCAAGCAGATATGGGCCAACTCGAGCCGAGGTGTGGCACATCTGGCTGGCTTCTGATTGGCAAAACCCCGGACACAGCCGGACAGATTGTTGCATCCTTTTTTGGCTGACACTCTGCATTCCTCATGTGGCTCCAGATCTTGATCAAAATCATTTTTCTTCCTGCAAAAGGTTTTGGGTCATAGCTGGTCTGAGGCGTGTGGGCTGCAACAGGACAGAACGGAAATCGAGTGGCTGACTTGAGGTCATCTTATGGGCCAGTTCAGGCATGGTTCATGCTTCCGGAGGACCAGCATTCAGAATCAGAATAAACTGGTGAACGGCACTGGACAAGAACACGACCCAAGATCTGCAGAATGAGTGCAAAACAGGTCTCTTGAACGGACAATTCAGTAATCATGATCCCGACACAGGAACCAGTCGGCAATACAGGGAACAGGAAGTTAACAACATGTTCAATTAAATTCAATTCAAGCTAAGTTCAGTTTCTGCCTGTAAGTTATTTATGTGTAGTTTTAGCTTTGTATTGTTCTCTATAAGAAATCCCCATTTTGGTTAGTCTACATAAATGTTATATCTGGTTTAAAAGACAAAACATAAAAGTCACAGAAACTCACAAAACATCATTGAAATTGCATAAAATATTAATATGCATGAGCACCAACCACTATAACCACTTTTTTGGACATTTTCAAGCTGAGTTTAGTGCCAGTCCAGTCTGGAAAGCCAGCTTAAGCTCTGGTTTGATCCGTAAACCATCTTGATCAGCCTTCATGCAACATTAACCAGAAAGCGACTTAAATCGATCTGTTCGGTTTCAAGTCAGGAGCCCGGCTTAGAGCGGCAGCACTGATCAAAGCACTGTAATTTACAGGTAGCATTTCTGTTTACTGTGTGCCGTGTATTGTATACAAGGGCTTGTGGAAAGTTTGGTTATTACACAAAACCGAGTTTGCGTGCAATATTTCAGCACAAAAAGCCAGTGTTTGGTGTTCTCAAACAGATTAAAGATGAACATGAATGAAAATGTGTGTAGGCTGCATGTAAGTCTGTGTCAATAGGCAGTGTTTGAATGTGTGCAAGAGGCTTCTTTGTGTGTTTGTGTGTTACATAATGGCTTCCAGAAATTTGGAGGAGAAGCCCCCTAATGACTGGCTGTGAGCAGGAGCGCTGTTTTAGCATAAATAATGCAAAGTAATGGATCACAGAAAAGCTGATTAGAAAGTCTTGATGAGTGGAACACCTGGGAGTCACTCCATCTGCACCTTAACCCCTAATGCTTTCACTCCCCCATTCTCTTCTTCCGTCCTCGTTCCCTCCTTCGAGCCGCACATCATCATTTTACGGCACACATCAGTAAAGCAAAATTGCAGTGAGGTGACACTCTGCCGCTGAAGGAACCCTGCCAATTCTCTCCTGTAGTTTTAACCTCGGAAAACCGTGTTTACTCGTAAGGCGCGCTGTGAAAGCTTCCATATTCACCGTTGGCTCCCAGCAGAGAGCCCGGGACTCTGATGCCGTGGAAAAAGTCATAAAACAACAAAGAGTGTAACATATACATTAGAGCTGTTATTGAGGAAAATTGCCCTAAAAGGCAGAATTGGGTTTGATCACAGAGAGACCCCATACACATCCAAAGATCTTTCATTTTTCCCCTCTCAGGATGTTGAGTTTCCTCACAAGAGCACAGCAAGGGAGGGGATGCGCGCTACTCTGAATAAGAAGCGGAGGGGAAAAAGAAATTGCAGGCACGTTGCATCACTGTTAGTTACAATGGGATCCAATAGGGTATGGCTGCTGGTGTACCACCCATCAGTACCACAGCAGAGCTTTATCCAAGTCGACTTCTTTTGTTTACTTTTTCCCCTGCCGAGTCCGTGCCGAGGGTACAGAACGAGTTCCCCACTTGACCCAAATCACACCCTCAGTGGGATTTTTTTTTGTTGTAATAGTATACGAGTTTCCTTTTTCTGAAGGGATTTATTTTAAAATCTCATGTAAGGTATCACAATCAATCCACACTCACCTACCAGCTTGTGTCTCTGTGACTCATGTGCGGATGAGGTGAACTACTGCTGAAGAAGAAGAAGAAGAAGAAGAAGAGGGAAAAAGGGGGCCTGGCCCAGTAACCTGCTTTTAGCCGTCTTTAGCCATCTTATTCTGCTCCGTGGAGACGCATTTCTCCTTGAGACCGTCTTAAGGAGTGTTCTGAACTTTTTCGTGTTGATTTTTGTCAAGTGGCTAAAGCTGTTTTCTGAACTCCTGGCCGCTTGACCGCTGGCAAACAGTCAATAACAAGTAAATGAACATTCGTTCGTTTTTGTGAGAAACCGCCCCCCCCACCCCTGTAGAGCACTGGTTGGTTTCTGGTCTTGTGTTGTTTGGCAGTACTGATGCTGATAATTCCTTTAATTAATCAAATTATTGGATAAGACATTCTTATGTTGTCACAACCATTCTGATCTGCCAGCAATTCGTTTCCCTGGAATTTAACTGACCTTTTTCCTTGTGTCTTATCTTGTCGTTTCCCATGTGAGCCATTTATTGCGGCTTCGTTTGCCTCTGTCTCTGTCTGGTGTTTGTCTTGCTGTCCCCCGGTTTTGCCCGGTTTTCTCCTTCCTCAGTGTTTATCACGCAGTGTTTTCAGGGCATCGGCTGCTGCTTTTGTTCTGTTTGTCTCACGGTACTATCGTAATAAAGCCTCCTGCTTGTGCTCACTAGACCATGTGATGACAAATAATGAAACTCTAAAAATTAAATGATTGTAAATAATCTTAATATGTAATGTAATATTGATTTATGTTCTTAGTGCATTTCAAGTGATTTCTTTTAGGTGAGTGATTGTTTGCCATTGTGACCAAACCACAGCACAGCACACTGCACCACAATGAATGGTCTCGCTCTCAGCCCTTTGTCTGGACACACTCTGCTGTCTGTCAGGACTTGGCCTCGGTTTAGGTAGTCTTGACTACAGCTCGTCCTGAACTCTCTTCTCTCTCTCTGGGAAACAGTTTTTTCTGTAATCAAACCCAAACACTGAGACAGCACTGACAACGCAAGCAAATGCCTACACACTGCACACAATCATGACACATTACAGCTGATAGTTTTGAGTTACTCAAGTTTTGACTATGACATAGTAGTGTGTGCTGCCACAGCACAGGATTGTAGTTTGAATTTTTAACAGTGTCACTTCCAGGTTCGGAGTGGTCAGCATGTCCATAAATATTCAGCTGTTAAAATTTCTGTAGTCAAACATTCAGTGATATTTGATGAAGGAGCAGCGGTCAGATCCCACAGACGGTGCACGATAACCGAGCTAGTCTCTGTACACGACGCAGGTGAACTGGAGGTGAAAATAGTCATGCATTCTTTATGCGTTCGGGGTGAGTGAACATCAGGGCAGCACTGGTTAACTTTAAATTCTTGGCAAAGACGAAGGCAAATGTCTGTGTTTATGCCAGTGGGAGATCGGTTAAATAAATAAAAATAAACCCCTCCTATAAAGCTGAGCTTAAAATGCAGATGTCCGTTCGTCCTCCGCCGTGGGATTGCACGGCTCTCTCCCCGAGCCGGAGATACGAATAATCTCCGCCGTAGAATGGGGCCGGCGAAATGGGCCCGGCTCCGCCGCATACCGATCAGTTCAATCTGTGATTTGTTCCACGTCGACTTTGCCGTCCGCCGTTCCCCCGGAAATCTTCAGCCGACTGCCAAATTCTTTTACCTGTCAAACGATGCCAGGTAGCTGCGCTCGGAGACCGGCTGGCTTTGAAAAAGGCAGGGTTGAAGTGTTTTTGTGATCGTCACACTCAGACTCGGCCCAGCTTCCCGAAGCAGTGCTGGCTGAGGTAAAGACCGTCACCAGATGAGATGCTGTTTCGCTGTCACATTCCCATAATCCTGCTTTTTTTGAGCTATAATAGTCCTGGGAAGTCCCAGCGCTGATCGGTCCAGCTTTCTAACCACAAACGCACGGAGTGTAAATTCACATCATTACGGCTCGTGTGTCACGGTGACTCGGCGGTCGCAGCTCGTTCCAGGACGGATTTGTTTCGTACATGGAATGTTATCTCCATCTGATTTACCATGACTAGAAGTTTCTGAAAGATGAATTAGAGATCAGTGTTGAGGTTTGTATTCTCTTTGTGTATATGCTTCTACTCTGTCTGCTACGTACAATTCTGCAGTTGCACTCGGCACTTTAAAAACATCTCATTGCACCTGTCTGTCTTTAGAACAAATTTGTAAACTCAGGTTAACCTAACGTCAATACATTTTTTTAATTTAGTATATACATGCAGATACACCTGTACCCAGCCTGAGTCTTAAATTACAATTGCGCTCCATGCCGTCTGCACATATGGAACTTTATGTAACTTTACGTACCTTATTGTATATAAGATATAGTTTGATTTTTTTGTCTTATTGCCTGACCTCCTTATTTAAGTTTGTATTTATATCTCTATTTTGTTTTTTTTCTAATTTGCCTAATTGCACAGTTAAAAGAGCGGATCAGGATACATTTCACTGCATGTTGTACCTGTATAATTTGCACGTGACAAATAAAGAATCTTGAATCTTGAATGTACAGATGCTGTTTTCTTGTGGTGTTGAGGACTTGGACATAGATTAGTATGTGTTCTAGATTTTCTTGTGAGGCAGCAGGTGAGAAGTGGCGCTTCAAACAATGAGGGTTAGGTGTGAAGAAAAAGGATAGAGATGAAGAGAGGGAAAGCAGGAAAGAAATGTTCTGTATACTCTAAATAAGGTTAAAAAGTATAAATGCTCTTACAGTAAATATTGTAATAAAAACATACAGTACATATCAAATTTAACTCTATGTGCAATAAACTGTAAAAGAAAAAAAAGGAGCCAATTACTGACGCGACGTGCGATATGGGAATTATTGGCCGATGCCAGTATCCGATATTTTCATCCTTACGTCTGCCGTTATCAGTTCCGATGCCGATGCATGAGGAAGGCAGAGTGAGTGCGAGCACAGGCAGAACTGAGTGAGAAGTGAGATTTTTTGCCTGAAAATTCCACTGCACGCTCAGAAATTTGGCGCAACAATAGCACCATAACTCTGACAGTTTCTAGCACAGCACCAAGTCAAGTGAGCGTGAGAGCAGAGTGGAGCGAGGGCGGAGCATTTCCAAGGTAGTGCACAACAATTTAAGAAAAAGTCACTTTCCATCCTGAGTAGTGTACCAAGTCAAATAGGGTGCATGTGACACTCCATATGCACTACCTAGTGCATAGACAGCCATTAAGCTACAACCCCCGCTATTTCCTGACATGCATACTACCACATAGAAAAGTATGATAAGAGCTTCTTACCTACCATACTATTAAGTGCAGTAGTACACAGCTCGGAACACAGCCCATGTGTGAGCTCACGTTCACTAAGTGCGACAAGCATGCAGTTTAGTTAGACATGCAGGCAGAGTTGAGTGTGTAAAGAGAAGAGATTTTGCTCGCAAACATTTCCCTCTGTGCTCAGAATTTTGGCACAAAATAACACCATACATTTTAAGACAGAAGGCCGAGAGACATTGGACACGTCTGGCCCAAGGGCTACCTTTCCGACGTACAATAAATGCATCATAAAAGATTGTCTGGAAATATTAGGCAAATCTAAGCATCAGTCCGATGATGATAACTTTAAAAAAGCGATTATCGGCCAATTCTGATATGATTCCAATATTATCGCGCATCCCTTTACGGTGGTCACATTTGTTGAAATGCCTTTTTTTTAACGTTCAAACAGAATTTTAACAGCTAACAACTGAGTATCTTGTACAGAATTGTGCTGGTGCTGAAAATTGACTGAGAGAAGTATTTGTGAATTTTGGAAGAAGTTTGCACTAAACGCTTTCTGTATGAAAGCAACGCAAAAAGGCATTCTCAGTTCAGCTGACATTGTCTACGGACATGGTGAATGTGTGAAGTGCTTTGAAAAGGTTACATGGTATCGAGAGCTTGGCTCCGTTCTCACGAGACTGTGAGACTTCTGGTGGCATGAGACATCACATCATAACAGTTATATTTACACATTTACTATTACATTATCCATTACTATCAATGAACAGATGGCACTGCAGGACAATAAGAAGACGTAAATATAGCGCAGTAAAGAAGAAAGACAGAGAGTGAAAAAGAGAGAGGCAGTGAGAGAGAAGAAAGAAAGAAAGGTCTGCACAACGATGGATGTGAAAGGAGGGGGAGAGGACACGTATATGAGAGGACAGAGAGAATAAATCGGAGAGAGAGAGAGAGAGAGAGAGAGAGAGAGAAGACAGGGTTGTGGAAAAGGGTGAAGTGGAAACAGAGAGGTATGGGAAGAGAGGAAAAACTGGATAAAGAGAGAACGGGGAAAGGAAGAAGACAGGGGAAGATTAGGGAGGAAAGGAGAGAGAGAGGGAGAGGGGGAAGGATATGGCTGCATGGAGAGGGACAGGAAAAGAGAGAATGAGGGAGAAAGGAAGAAGGGAGGAAGATAAGGATGTAGGAAGACAATAAATGAGAAAGAGGGAGAGAAGAAAGGAAAGAATACGAGAGAGAGATAGAGAAGAAAGGAAAGAAGGCAGGGATATGTGATAAGTGAGGAAAGGCAGAGAGGGAGTGAGAGAGAGTGAAAGTCACCCCCTTCTTGGCATCTCTCTCTCTCTCTGGAACCCCCAGTGAGGACGGCAAAGTCAGGATAAGGACACAACTTCCTGTTGACAGTCCCACAGCTTTTATTAAGGTTTGGGACACAATTCATTTGCTTTTATAATGATCCAGAAATTCATGGTCTAAAATGAAAATTACAATCTTCATTGCCAGCTCTAGTAGCAGCTCTTTAGAGAAAATCTCAGCCATTGTACGTGAAACACTACAGATGTAAACAGGAAGTTACTGTTTGCAACAACAGCCTCAGCGATGTTACAATGCGCTCAATATTTCATCCTCCCAAACACTAAATTTCATGAATTATACATTTTATATACAGTGAAGGCATGCATAAAAAACTAAGTACTAGATTTGTGGGGATGTTTTGAGGGTTTTTGGTTATGTTTTTGATGTGTTATAACCGAATAAAATTAATGTAACCAAAAACCACACGTCTGTATTTATTCGTCTATTTATTTATTAATAGTTCAGAGATCATTCAAAATAGAAAAATCCTGCTGGTGTCGTTGTCATTTTAACGGTGCCCCAAATTCTGCCTCCAAGTCCCATTTCGTCCGCATCTGGGAATCGAAGAATAAACATTTACGATGGCTCTTTAACGCAGACTGCCGTGTTGTGACGTGCCGTTGCTGGAAAGGGGAATGCGGTGACGCGATTGACCTATTAACTCGGAGCTCGAAAGCTACGCAAGTCAAATGCGGTTTAATGGACGTTTAAGTAAGATCTTTGAGAAGGAGGGGAAAAGCTTTTTGAGCTTCCTGACATGAATGACATCAAGTAGAGAGCTCTGGTGCTAATGCAGTTCAGTTTCATTAGCAAACAATATTGACTGTTATTAGCCCTTTCGGAGCAAGCCTTTCATTGCTGCAGGTAATTGCGGATCTCGAGACACTGATCTGTTGCTAAGCTACACTTTTCAGTTTCCACCTGTCACACTTATGGATGCACTTGGAGAAAGGAATTAGGGTTGCGTCGTCCCAATACGTATATCAGATATTGGTTATATAATGACTGAAAAAGCTTACCAACACTAGTCCGATCTATACAGTTTAGGGTTGCATGATGATATCGGAATCAGACGATAATTGCTATTTTTTAAGTCACCTGCATTGTGCCGATGCTTAGATTTGCCTGATATTTTCAGCGGATAATTTATGACGCATTTATTGTCTGGTGAAAAGGTAGCTCTTGTGCCAGGCATGTCCAAAGTCAGAGGTGGGATTTTATATGGTCCGCGCCTTCTGTCGTAAAATGCATGGCGCTATTTTGTGCTAAAATTTTGTGCAAAATCTCTTGTGTTCAACTCAGCTTGGCCGTGAAATTATTTAACAAACTAAATTGCGTGTTTGCCTCTTTTAGCGAACAGTGTTTTGGGAATGTTACTGTTAAAATGTGTTCCACTACAGAATACAGAATACAGGCTCTAAAATGTCATTTGTAACGTATTCTGTTAGATTATTGTGAATACTTTGGAATACTTAGCAACTGTATGAATGCGGTGATCACACCCAACATATTTCGCCCTCTTTCTTCTTTTTATGTGAAGTGTTTTTCTGAATTTCCAAGAGAGAAGTGTGTTTCTGCGCTGGCTCTGTGGTGCTGGCTCCAGCTCTGACTCCTACATTGTGTGACTGCTGCAACGTACGCTATCTGAACGGAAAAAGGTGGATCGGTGCATCCCTTAAAAACCTCTGCCAAGTTTGTTATAGAGCGAGCTCGAGTAACTTGTTTACGTTGATGACTGATAGCAGATGCAGCTGAAGTCAGCACGGAAGCGACCAGGCGGGCGGAAGTGCATCATTTTACGTTGTGAGCTTCTTCATAGCATCCCTGCATCCCTACCGAGAAAGCCGCAATGTCGATTTTATCATCCCATCTTGACGTGTCATTTAGACTCGGCCTCCCGCTACAAGCAGGAAAAACCTCCCCTCTTCCTCCCGGGTGTTGATAAGTCGCAAAACACAAGAGGATGTGCAGATAAGGGATGGACGTATTACGGAGTTAGGCCCGAGATATGACATGGCGAATGCAGAGATAAGCAAAAAGATGGAGATGGAAACTCCTGATCGAATTGAAAAGAAGATGTCGATTGAGTTGTGTGATTGAACAGGGAGTCACTCGGGTCTCAGAGAGCAGGGAATGTCAAAAAGTTTTTACATGACCTCACTCCTCAAGTAGAAGAAGCCAGTCCCTGTCCTTTAGAGCTTTTCTCTCTAATGCACGAGCATGTTATGAATTTGAGATTTCAGAGGCTCAGATTTACCTGCCTCTTTTTAGTGTTTTAAGCAAAGGAGTTGCTGCCATAATGCTGCCTGCCCCATTTGCGTGTGTCCAGCGTCGGCCGCATTAGTATTTTCGAAAAGCGTTTTAAACTTTAAACTCCTGTAGTTGTAGGAAGACTAATAATGGTAGTGTTGTGATGCAAGCACAAGTCCCAAAGTAGTCCTGAAATAATTCTTGCCTTGAGACCGTCCGCGTTTCACATCCTCAGGCAATAATATATCAGCATTTTCGAATTTGAAACAATACAATCTTTTTATTGTCTCCCGGTGTTAAGATTTTTACCTGACGTATGTTTTCCTTTTCCCCCAAGTCTGTTGTTAGAACGTTGTTGGTGAAGAAACTGTACTGCCCACACAGAAGGTGACAAGCTGTGTTATTATTAAATAGCTGTTGTTGACTAAGTGATCTAGTGATTTAGACTCAATCAGGATCACATTGTTTGAGAGCGAGCACTGTGCAGCTTTTTCCAAGCATATACCACTCTGTGCTGCCTTTTCCCATCTGGATTAACTGCTCAGCACAGTTGGTTTAGTCCAAAGCCAGAGCCCACATGAGCCAGACCTAGACCCAGACTCAGACTGAGACTTTTAACCCCCAACAATGTGTGCCTTAAGGTTCCTGAGGTAGTGAAATGGTTTGAGATTTGGTCTTGTGAAGGAGGTTTGCACAGAGGTACCCACTGTGTTGGAGAGGAGCTGCCTATTAGCTATTGTTCAATTTTAAATAATTATTCAGTGGCTTATTAGAGCTAAAAGCGATGTAGTGTTGTAAAGCACCAAAGCACTACTTTTTTCAAAAAACACGATTTTTATTCCGTGCTCTCCCATATCCCATTTACCTGAGCTCCACGGTTGACTAGTGTGGACTTAACGGCAGGTTTGCAGCAAACTTGTGGTTAATTTGTGGCGAGCAGTGGAGTTTGCCAGAATATGCTGCCACAAGTTTGCCATTGTCAGTGATTAGTGGCAAACTTGCGGCACCAATGACAAATTGCCACTAGTGACAAATATGTTTGCCAGCCATTTGTCAAAACAATTTGCCAGTAGCAGCAAACTTCTTGTGATCTTTAGGTGGCAAGTGTTAAACTCAGGAATAAAAACTAAGGGCTGACCGATTATCAGCTGGCCAAATTATCGTGGGGCCAATATTAGGCATTTTGCCGATTATCTGTAGCAATGTTTCATTTTGACCATCACAGATATTAAGTAATTACAAGGTGACCTCTTTTAGCTCCACTGCTCTCTGTGCCGTTTGCTGTCGACTCACTGCTTCGTTTAATGTCCCTCCCACAACAGCAACTGGCAATAATCGGTATTGATATCAGCCCTGAAAAAACAATATTGGTCGACATCTAATAAAAACGTCAAATGATATTTTTGTAGCTTGTTATGATGTGATAGGAATGGAATGCTGTTAAATCAGCAAATGATATGGTCTTGATGCCTGGCTCCTGAACTGAATTGAATTGAAATTGTATCGTAGCAGACTTTGTTATATTGGCAGACACAAAATTGCTGTCGACTGAAACGATATAATATCGCATCAAGATGAAACTTGTGATTAGCACCTCTAATATTTACTTGAACCAGGTTCTCCAGTTGGAGTTGGAGAAGCTCTTCCCTTGACCGCGGCTCTTCGTGTGCGAGTGACTAAAGCCCTGTTTTGGAGAAGATTAGGAATTCAAGACTCTTTGTAATAACTCTTTGGATAGTGTGAAAATGTAAAAACCACCACCATCTGAAAATGAGCATAAATCAAAACTCAGACCACGACTTCTGCCTAACGAACCTCACGACGTGGCCTCATTTGTGCCGTCCGGAAGAGCCTCTGACGCCGAGACGTCGGCTGCCTCGATTCCGTTGGGGAAGTCTCGCAATCCGCTGTTCGCTTTGATTCGAGTTTATTTTTACCGTACAATGCCAAACTGTCAAATTCAGGGACTGGGGATTTTGCCGGCGTTTGTTTGATTGGTGCGGCGAGGTGGAGGCGACAACGCGGTGCCCTGTGGGCTTTGGCGTCGGGGCTGCTACAGATCTCCGGTGCGGGGCAGGGGCCGAATGCCAGAGCACTGGAGGAAATTGCCTTCAATTAGTCGCTTGGCAGGTGGGTCACACTTCTCGCGCCCGCGATACCGCCGCCGGCGCCGCCGTGTTTATTTTTGCAGAGGCCTTTGGGGGAGGAGAAAAAAAAAACCTCGGTCTCTTGAGGAGGAGGATGCGCGGTGTTTGTTTACCTCTGAGTAATGTGCGACCGGGGTTTTTTGACGGAGCGGTGCAGCTTTCTCCAGCTGCGACCAATAATGACGGGAGATTAAGCGACGGGCGGCGACGCGGGCCAATCGTTATCGTGAATGCGATTTAGAGGCGGGAGGTCGGCGTTGACAGTGCCAGTGACTCACTTTAACTCAGAGGACAGATTTGGAACTGGCACCCATTCTAACGTGACTCTCTCTCTCCCTCTCTCTCTGCCTCACACACACCCATACGCTCTCACACACATTCACACACACACCTTAAGGCTGTTTACTCTGCATTTCCTCCCTCACCCCTGCCTCTCTCTCTCCCTCCCTGTTTGCTGACTGCAGTTTTTTTTTTTTTTTCTCACTGAATTTGTTCTCAGCGAACAGGGAGCTTGGACAGGGAAGAAAAGAAGGGCTAACACTCTTGGCAGAGACAGAGAATGAGAGCGAGAGAGTGGGTAAGAGAAGGAGAGAAAGAGAGAGAGATGTTGTTTCTTTAGAGGGTTTCCATTCTTGCAGCCGTCTTCAGCGCTGACTCATAATTTCAGGAAGCGCGGCCCGCTTTCGCTGGAAGTCACAAACACAAACAGGCTCTGAAGCGGAGGTCATCGATCTCCAAAGAAGAAAGCAGGGGCCATTACTAGTCCGGATAATCAGCTCTTGCGGTAAACGTCATGTAAATAACTCATTATCTGCACGCGTTACTTAGGAAAGCCACAGATTGTTCCAGAGAAGTGTTCCTTTGTGTTCTATTTTTTTTTAAAGTATGAAGTGGTAGTGAGTGATGATGTGTTATTGTCTGGCTTCACGGCTGTTGCGCTCCTTGTAATTATTTTAATAATAGTGATGGTCAAAATTAAACACAGATACCGATGCCTAATATCAGCCCCCGATAATCGCCCCGGCTGATAATCAGCCGACCCCTAGTATCTAGTATTTCAGTTATACCGAGTAAATCAAACCCATGATAAATCTTTATGAAAGAAAGTGAAGGTGAGTGATTATTTGTCATTGTGAACACTCCACAGCACAACACACAGTGACCACAACCAAATGTGAGCTCTGCATTTGACTCATCCATGAAGGAGGACTGGGCAGCTAATAAGGGCAGCACCTTGGGACTTGGGGACGGTACCTTGCTCACGAGTACCTTGGTCCTGGGATTTAAAGCAGCGAACATGGCGAACTCTCTTACCGTTACTCTACCGACTGTATTTGTATTGCCATTTTGTTTACGACAGCAATATGCCGCATATTTGTCAAAGCCGCTCAGGTCTCCCACGCAAGGTGAAGTTAATATTGCAGAGCAAACTCTCTGCATCTTCCCAAAAGAAAATCACTTCAGTTTGACATAATCTGATGCTTACTATGCTGTCGCGACCTCGAGAGATTAAAGCAAAAAACGAGAAACGTTAGATTTTATGATGACAACAGGGAAGACTTTTCCCCAAGTCGATTTAATTGGGCTGGGGTTCAGGTGCTCACATTTAACATCATATCCATTCATACCAGAATGAAAGTTAATTTCTGTCATTTGATTAATCCAATTGACTGTGAGCATCTGACATGAAACAGAATTACTTCACTGCATTTTATCTGAACTTCAGTTATTACTACAATAATGGACCACACTTGAACACAACTTGATAAGCAGAAACTGAGCGGCAAGCCCTATCTGAGAGAGTAGGAAGTGACAGTGATTATTTGTCATTGTGAACACACCACAGCACAGCACACAGTGCACCACAGCCAAATGTGACCTCTGCGTTTGACCCATCCCTGAAGGAGCAATGGGCAGCTGACATGGGCAGCACCCGGAGAGCAGTACCTTGCTCATGAGTACCTCAGTGGTACATTTACTGGTGCGGGTTTCGAACCTGCAACCTTCTAATCACAGGGTGAACACCCTGACTGTTCCGCTTCCGACTCTTCCACAGGTGAAAGCTTCTTTACACTTTCACTCAGACTGTGGAACAGCTAGAATGACCAGAAATTGAGACATTGGCTAAAAAGTAAGGAGCTAGTTCATGGAGGGCTTTAAAAACCAGCAGTAAACTTTGTCCTAAAATAATCTGCAAGACAGTCATGCTAAAGCTAGAGTAATGTGAGCTTTTTGTGCTAACCCTGAACCATTTCTGACTGCAGGTGGGATAGAGAAGGCCAGCTATTCCCATTGTACAGGGGGTCACACTGATCTCAAATCAAATTAAATAAATTAATCATTAATACCCACTTTTACCAGCCATCTCTGTTCTCAGCTCACATTTCTCAAAAGTTCAAACCATGTTTAATTCCACGCAAAATCAGGCAGTGTTTGTTTACCCCTTTTCCTGACCATCTCTTATTTTCATCACTGGAATATTAAAACGTGTGGATTCTTGTTACGCACTATACCTTCTATATGCGGTACGTTTGTGTGTGTCCAGAACATTGTAGGAAAATGTAGTGTAGAATGTGTTGTGTTTGAAGGTCAGGCTGTGTGAAAGATGCTCTCAGCCATTAAATAAATCTGCTGATGAATTATTGTTCAAAATGATTCATCTTGTATTTCTGTGAAGGACAATCAGATGTGATGGTCATAGCTTTGAATTTCACAGCTCTGGCCTGTAAGAGCTCTGTATGTCGTGAACCTGAAGTAGGGCCTCTGTATTAAGTCTTTTTAAGTGATTGCCTTGAGTCTGTAGCACAACCATTCAACGAGACTTGCGCTGTGTTCGTGTTGCGTTCGAATTACTGAAATTACAAGCAGCAGACTTGTAAAAACCTTTCATGCCAATTGGTGGAGCTCAGGGAACTTTCTGGTAGCCTCAATATCTGTGTTCAAGCTGGGAAAATAATGAAACGTAACAATGTAGGGTTTTTTGCTCTTTTAGTTGCTTTATTTTTATTTGTCTTTTCAATTTTTTTCAAATTGCTTTAGGTATTAAGAGAACGTGCACAAATCAAATATTGTAAAATGTACACAAAGTAAATGATTAAGGATGCACCATATGAGGATTATTGACCGATGCAGATATCCAATATTTTCATGCTTATATCTGCTGATGCAGATACCGAAGCAGATAAATGAGGAAGGCAGAGTCGAGTGCAAGCGCAGGGAGAGTTTAGCGCATAAAGACAAGATATTTTACTTGCCAAGGTTTCACTGCGCTCTCAGAATTTTGTCTCAAAAAATAATACCATAATGCTGACATTTCTAACAGCATGTGTGAAAGCGGAGTGGAGCAAGGCCAGGGCATTTCCAAGGTGGTGCACAATATTTTAAGAAAAAGTCACTTTCTGCCCTAGGAAGTGTATCAAGTCAAATAGGGTGCATGTGACTCTCCATGTGCACTACCTAGTAAATAGAGAGCCGTTAAGCTACAACCCCAACAATTTCCTGAGATGCATACTACCCCACAGAAAAGTAAGATAAAAGCACCTTACCTACCATACTATTAAGTGCAGTAGTATGCAGCTCGGGACACAGTCCATGTGTGAGCTCACATTCACTAAGTGAGACGAACAGAATTTAGTTAGTTAAACATTTTTCGCACATGCAGGCAGAGTTGAGCGCATAAAGATTTTCCTCTGAATATTGGCACAAAATAACATCATACATTTTAAGACAGAAGGTGCGGGCTGTATAAAATCCCACCTCGGACTTTGGACATGCCTGACACAAGCGCTACCTTTCCCACGTTACAATAAATGCAGCATAAAATATTGTCTGAAAATATCAGGCAAATCTAAGCGTTGGTCCAATGCAGATGACTTAAAAAAGCAGTTATCGTCCAGTTCCAGTATGATTCCGATATTATCGTGCAACCCTATGAATGATGTTAATAGACATTTTACTGAAACAGAATAGAGCTACATTTTTATATTTTGTCATTCCTATAATGTGTCAGATTTGTAGATTCTACATTAACGGATCATTAAAGAGCCTAATTAGATGAAGGACGACCACATGGGTTGGGTTTACTTGGGTTCTGCTGATGAATGTAGAGAAATCTGAGGCATTTTATCATTAGCTGGAGTCCTCAAACATGATGTGAATGTTGCGTTATTGTGTGCAGGTGTTTAGCGTAACCCCAGCACACCTCCTTAACCTAATTAGTGAAATCCACGAGCTGCTCTGAATGTTTGGCCCAAAAATCTGCAGACGCCGAAACTTCTCTGTCCTACGGTTGCCGTTTTCGGCTCTTCTGAGACCGATTTTGCTGAAGGAGACAAGGGAAGGATTTGGGCTCGAGAGATCTGAGATTCTTGGATCCGGTCCCGCAGATGAGTCAGAGTTCCCCGATTGTTCTGATTACATCAGAGCCGATCCGTCTAGCCGTGACTGCGTCAGAAACAGTCCCAGACTCTTAATGATGCAGCAGCTTTTTGGCAGCTCTTTTCTACTTACCTGAAGCTTAACGTTGAAACGGTGGCATGAGAAGCCTGTTAATAATTGCTTAGCCCTTGTAGGTTTTGCATCTGCTTTGGTTCTGATTTGGCATGAAGTCAGTAACGACAAGACAGCTCTTGAGCAGGGGTGTGTTTCACAAAAGCATAGTTGGAACCCTGTAGCTGCAATGCAAGCATTTCCCAAAACCACAGTTGGAACTACGGAGATAACTATGTTGGTAACTTACAAAGTCAGACACATCGTTGAACGACACTGGTGTTTCCCGAACCCAAAGTTGAAGCAAACATTTGCAAACTCTGTGCTTAAGTTGTGTAATTTCTACACAAACATACACACAGTCAAGAGCATTGGGGTTGTAGTTTTAGTCCTTCTTAATGTATTTCTGTTCATATGATTGCTTTCGTCAAGTAGTATAGCTAGTATCTAATGTTTACTTAGCTATCTGAACGATGCTACGTTCACACCAAGAGCTACTAAAGCTGTAAAATCGCCGGAAGTAATTGACTTTCTATTGACAAGAGCGATAAGAGCGACAAAAGTGACGAGCGTCATAAATTGGGAGGCAACTCAACATTATGCGAATTAGTTATGAAGCGTTTTGGCTGTAAACAACTGGCAACCAAACGGAAGGTAGACGTTTTTTGCTTGCGAGGATCCCAGAGAACATGCTCAGAAACTTTGGTTAGGTTTTAAGGTGGTTCATGGTCATATTATGGTCTTTGGCTGGTTACTGTTGATATTGCTGGTCAGATGTGCAAAATTCAACTGATTTGTCAGTGCATCCCATTTGCAGATTTGCATGTAAATGGCTATTCTTGCAACCTTATCAACCGTACAGTTTTATTCCATCTAAAGCTGGGGCTTGGAAGTCACATTAAGCTGAAAAACGCTCCCATTTTGCTTGTTCCTATTCTGCAAAACCTGATCAATTTGTATATGATGCATAGCGCATCAGAGCGTATTTGCTCTAGAAATCTGACTGCATTCACTCCATTAAATACTAATGTAGGATCTGGCAGAGTGTTCCTACTGCAGTGTTTGAAAGGGTTTTAAAATACTTGGCCCTAAAACCAATATCCAAACCAGACCGAACCCAGCTTTAGACAATTAAAGTGGTGTCTTTACGAGTGAGGAATAAGTAAACCAGCTGAAACTCTCTCACTAATCCAGGCTGTTTTCATTGGTGCGGTAACCAAAATCAATAGAATGAAACACAAATAACTTTTTAATGTTTCTCCCTCCCAACCATGTCTGGTCTGCCATCTCATATATCATAAAAGATTTGCCCCAAATACAATACAATTAATTTCACTTTGTTTATCACCTGATAACTGATAATTGTTCATTTTTATGAGTGTTGGAAAAATGAATTGGCCCAGTCCAGACTGTGTGTGTGTGTCTGTGTGTCTGTGTGTAGCTACATAACTAAAACTAAAAAACAAAACCTCTGCACAAATTTCAAAGCTATGTTTCTTTTACGTCAAGATTATTATTTTGGAATATTTATGTCTGTCACCTTAGAACGGCACAGTAGGAAGGAACGAGTGGAATGTGTTGTGACTGCATTTGAAGGTCACAGTGAACAAAAGAGTCTTAACAGTTAAATGAAATTATTGATGGAGCAGTCCTAAAAATAATTCATTTTGTAATACTGTGAATGGCAAACACCAGCGTCTACTAGGCCAAGCCCAGCTTAAGACAGCTTAATTAACTGGCTAAAGCTATAGAGATTATCAGATCTACTCCTCTCCCAACCCCGTTCATACTCACAAGGGCTCGATACATTGATTCAAAATGAAAACATTCATCAGACGTCATACATATTATAGCATAACTTAACTTGGCAAGCAAAATCTCATGTCTGTAAGGGCTCAACTAGGTTTACACACTCCACACCAAAGGTGCCACAACGGGCCTTAAAGACACCTTACTAGATCACCAGAAAATGTGCGGCCTTTAACAGCCATTTTATGATGTAGATTTTGATCATATCACACAGCTATAACATACTGTAACGTCAATTAATATTGAGCCCTTTTTTCATTAAACGCGAAGACTGGGCCTGATTCATCAGTGATTCATCAGTGTTTCCTTAAGTTCTTAAGAGCAGCTGGTGAATGAGGCCCAGTGTTTTTCATGACTTCATTTTTTAGTTGAACCCAAAATTGTAGCTGCTTTTTGTGATTGGGTTTGATTTTGTTGAAACATGGCAAGTTCATATTCATAGGAAAACCCATGCAACTTCAGAAACAACCACAACACAGTGGAAATGTGACAGAACACCAGCGAAGACGTTTTTTCGGGAGTCACCTGGTTTTCAAGAACATGAATTCCTGCACATATAACTATGCCTGATTCAATCGTTTACATCTCAAATCTACGTTTTCACTCACTCGTTTCCACCGTTTTAGCGCCCTGTAATCAAAAAGCAGTGACTTTCTGGAAAAAAGGACTTTCCCGTAAACATTTCCATTGTGTCACACTTCCATTGTGTTATGTGACTCCCCCATAGTGTTGTGGCAGCACATTTCCAAACCTTGTATATGAATGTGCAGTGCATTTGTAAAATGTGGCCCATGTGTTGTCATTTATATGAAAGTGTTTTATGAATTTGCGTAACGTCTTCGTAATTGCTGTGTGTTTGCGTGTGCGTTATGAACGTGAATTGTAGGGTTTGTTGTAGAGCTGAAACGATTATTCGAATAACTCGAATAATTCGATTACAAAAAATGGTCGAGGCGAATTTTCTAGAATCAAAGCTTCATTTAAGTCATTTTATTCACTACAGCATGCACCGCTTGAGTTTCACACAGACGCTTATTAATGACGCACAATATCTTCAGTGACGCGATCAAGGCGAGAATAGATCCCTCTGTATGTGAACGTATTTGTGAGATATTCCGTGCACAAAAACAGAAGTAAATGCATAAAAACGCATAAATGAAATTTTTTGTGATGTAAGCACGCACGCTGTGTTTGTGCCCGCATAAGCGCCATTACTCGCTAAAACGCTCTGTTTCCGTCAAAACGTCCCCTTTATTACGGACAAAACGCATATTTTAGCTGATAAATAACCACATCAACCAGCATTCCACTCACAATACAGACATTTATTGAGATTTTCCCATCGATTTTTTTCATAGTTTGTTCCGGAACGCGCTGAACCCTTTATTGTGACGAGGCTCCGTGGTGTGCACGGGGGATTGTGGGAAATGCAGTTCTCTTCCAGAAAGGCCAGAAGCAACTCATTTTATTGGCCAAATTGATTCAAAATGACCCTTGAACTTAATGTTTCTTCATTTTCAATTGAAAACAACAACATAAAGCGCATATGACTAACTTCTACTCACACTACAATAAGCCTAATAACAAATTTACTGTCATTTTTGTTTTTTGTTTTTTATTTTTTAAATTACCCGATTACTTGATTAATCGATAAAATAATCGATAGATTATTCGATTACAAAAATAATCATTTGTTGCAGCCCTAGTTTGTTGTGACACCTTCTTATAATTTCAATTGCATTGGGCTCACTGGGCCACCGTAGTTGCAGACTCAGGAACTGAATCGAAACAGAATCATGTCGTATCAGACTTTGTAATATCAACAGACGATATTACATCGTATCGGGACACAACTTGTAATTTACACCTCTAGTATTAACTACTCTAATATTTACTGCCAACATACTGGAACCAGTACTCCAGCTGCTGTTGAAGAAGCCCTTCCCTCGAGCTCGGCTCTACGTACGCATGGTGCTGATTCAGCTCTTCAGCTAATTAGCCAGCGAAAGTCTCCGCGAGCCTCTGTGGGTTTGTTAGCGCAGTGGGCAAGCGCTGGCGCCTCCGTTAAATTTCATTGCGGCGTTGCTCGCAGCTCGCCGGACGCCTCTGTTACCCGACGCTCGTCCGAACGTCCCCTCACGCCGTCAAGCCGCTAATTAATGCTAACACCACATCGGAACATGGCTGCAGGGCATCGGGTTAAGAGTCGTGGAGAGTGGGGCGTGTGTGTGTGTGTGTGTGTGTTTTACGATTATGAATGATGTTAACCTTTAGCCCTACGTGGTCGGGCTCTCGGTCTCACTCCAGTTTTTTAGCTTGTTCAGATTCAATTACCACCTCGCTGGAGTAGCCTGGAGTGTTTCTAAAGAGCCCAGCTTTACGTTTGCGCTCCGGCGCTGGAATGAGAGGATAAAAAGACGTGAAACGCAACGAAAGAATCTCCAACAAAATTGTGAGTAAGCGGTCGAGGAGGGCGTACGTGTGCGAGAGAGTGCGCCAGTCTTCGGATGTTTGGAGCCAATTTGCTGGCGTTCCTTCCCTCGATCCCTGCTTCCCTCCTTCCTTTACAGCGCTGGCGAAGAGAACGCCTCTTTGTGGTGGTATTGGTCCGTTTGGCGGTGGATGAAAGACTGACGTTGTTTAATTCAGCGCTCGGCCTGTGAAAAGCGCCGCTGTGTGGCCCTGCTTCAGCTGCTGGAGAGTCTCTCACACTGCAGGTTTATTCACCGCGCGGAGCAGTGTGTGTGTGTGTGTGTGTGTGATCAGGACTTCATGACTGTCATAGTGATGTGATACTCACTGCTTTGTCTTTTTTGTCATGCGCTGACAGCTTTGAGGGGCTAAGTGTCATGGAGAGTGTGTGTGTGGTGTGTATGAGTGTGTGTGGTGTGTGAGTGTGTGTGTGTGTGTTTGTGTGTGTGTGTGTGAGAGAGAAAGAGGGTGTGGGTGTCTTAACGGGTATACGTGAGAGGTTTCGTATAAACCTCTTTGAGTGTGCATGTGTGTCTAAGTGTGTGAGTGTGTGTGTGTGTGGGGGGGGAAGAGAGAAAGAGGGAGAAACAGAGCGAGAGAAGGAGAAGCAGAGAGAGAGAGGGATTCAGTGCCGTCTCTGTGCTGTGGGCTGAGACAAAGAGGTTGAAATAAGCGTTTCTAATCTGGGAAGTGAATGAATGTGACACAAAGAGAGAGAACACAGACACTGCTCCACACACACATATGCGCTCGCACTTGCTTTCTCTCTCACACACACACACACACACACACACGGAGGATAAACAGATTAGAAAGAGACAGAGACAGAA
Organism: Distichodus sexfasciatus; assembly: GCA_032718565.1. NCBI lineage: Eukaryota > Metazoa > Chordata > Actinopteri > Characiformes > Distichodontidae > Distichodus > Distichodus sexfasciatus. Next base: position 129,466 of record JAVGVS010000273.1, read on the forward strand.
CGAGCGGCAAGGAGAAGCCAAGGAAGGCAGGCAGGCAGGGAGGAGGGAGAGAGAGAGAGAGAGAGAGAGAGAGAGAGAGGGGGTGGGAAAGTAAGACGGAGAGATAGGAAGAGAGGGAAGAGAAATAAGGGCGGGACTGACAGAAAAGACGGAAAGAATGAATGAAGGTGGACGTGGAAGGACGAGGAAAACGCAGCAAGGCGAGGAGGGACGGGGGGATGAGAGTGAGAGAGAGGAACAGCAAAAGATGTAGATGAAAGAGAACCTGAGATGAAGAACAGTGTTCTAAGTCTCTCTCTGACATCACAGAGCGGGGTGGTGCTCTCTCTCCATCTCTCTCTCTTTCTCTCTCTCTCTCTCTCTCTCTCTCTCCATCCCTCTCTCTCCCCATCCCTCTCTCCCCCCTTTTCTCAGACACACATGCAGGGCTAATTTGACACGGCCTGTCCTTTGGCTAAACACATGACTTAAAGACTTGATGATTTGTATTACACTCCTTTTAAGTTTCCACGCATTAACAGGAACGTACTCTCTCTCTCTCTCTCTCACACACACACACACACAACCACTCACTCTCACTCACACACACACGCAAACACACTTATTCTCGCCTAAGCCAGGTGAGTCTTCAATATACGCTTGTTAGAATTAATTAGCTTTGCCAGAATGGAATATGCTCTGTCTGTAAGCTCCTTATCGCTGCGTGAGAATTACTCTGCGCCTGCGTGCACGCACACACATACACACACTTACACACACACACATTTACATACTAGGTTCAAACACATGCACCCAAAAGCATGAATTTTCGGATAGAGTGCTTTAACTTGGAATCTTCATTAGATCAATACTGCTGTATGGGAATCAGCAACTGTCCAAGCTGTGTGCGTGTGTGTGTGTGTGTGTGTGAGAGCTGTTTTTACTGTTCACTGCCCATCATGGCCATTATGATGCACTATAGATCTGAGAGCCTGTATGCAGATCTTTTACTTGTATTGATAAGGCCGCTCATGCGAACACACACACACACGCACGGAATAACATACTGCTGACGGCTTCTACGCCACACTATCGATCTAATCGTGCTATTGATCTGTGAAAACTTTTGTCCTGTTTATGAGGAGAGAAGAGGAGAGGAGAGAGCGTGTCCGGTTCTACTGTAGCAGAGAGCAGGAGGAAAACAGCCGGCCTCACACACACACACACACACACAGCATCTGAGCGTCACTCGCTTCCTGAAGCCAGACGAGATCTTAAAACGAGAACACAATCAATCTATCTGCAACAAAATCAGATCACAGAGGAGTGCAGACAGTTCTCCTAATAAAGCAAAAAATACATCAGATCCAAGATCTTAATTTATCACTCGAGATGAAATGAAAAGGGTTATGACTGAGAGTGGGAAGGAGGGAGAGAGCGGGGAGAAGGTGGAGAGATAAAGGGAGGGGAGAAGGAGAAAGGTGTGAAGGAGAGAAGAGAGAGAGAGAATGGAGATGGTGGATGGAGTGAGAGAAAAAAGGGAGAGAGAGAGAGAGAGAGATGGAGAGAGGCAAGCAGGGAGAGGGGGGGGGAGGAAGAAATAGAGAAGGAGGGAGGGAAAGAAAGGAAGGAAGGGAGTGGGAGAAGAAGAGAAGGATGGAGTGAGGGAAGGGTGAAGGTGGAGAGAAAAGGAGGAGAAGAGAAAGTGAGGGATGGAATCAGATGGATGGAGGGAAAGTGTGCCTGTGTTTTCACCGTCATGATGAAGCCTGCAATTAGCGTTAGGAGGAGCTGCTGTTGATGTCGTATATTCATTGATTCACGTTCATTTAAATTGTCAGATTAAACTTTTGGCTCCATCACACACATCTGATTTATCTTCATATCTTTTCAGTTGTAAATCAGATGCCAGTCATTAAACTAATGTTGTCTTTATCCTCTTTCTTGGCATCAAATCTGCTGAATGTGTTTAAATGAGTGAGTGAGTCTGAGTGTTTATTTATCATTATGAACGTAGCGCACAGTGCACCACAACCAAATGTGAGCTCTGCGTTTGACCCATCCATGAAGGAGCAGTGGGCAGCTGACATGGGCAGCACCCGGAGAGCAATGCTTAGCCATGGACAGTACCCTTCTCATGAGTACCTCAGTGGTACCTTTAACAGTTCGCACCTGCGACCTTCTGATCCCTAACTGTTACACTACCAACTGCCCCGATTTAGATCAGACTCAACATTAACCACCTCGTTCAGCTTTTACCAGTCCAGCATAAGTCAGTCTTGATCCGTTCAAACAACGCCTGACTTAAGTACAGTCGTCTTGTGGTGGGAGGGACTCAAGCTTTCACCAATCCCTGCCCGCTCGAGGCCTATATTTAGTACGGCCGACTAAAGACTCAACTTTAAACTTCACCTTGAACACAGCCGAGAGGTAATCCTTAGAAAGTACAAGCGCCGAAGACACACTTTGCTTCCGCAGGCTCTCAGACTTGTTTGAATTCGAGCGCTTGAATGTAATTCCATTAGACCAAATGCAAAGATTTGATTTGCACGAGTGTGGTTATAGAAGCGTTCCATTGTGATATATGAACCGCCAGGTTCAAAAGAGCAGCGCTTTTTTTTGTGCTGCTGCTGCTGCTTCAGAAGACCTTGTGAAATAAAGATACCTGGAAAAAAAAAGAATGTTGACATAAAGAGACGTTTGAGGCTAAAACAACCAATTATCAAGCTCCTCAACAACTAATTGCCAAGCACTTCATCTGGTGGATCGGGTGTTAGAGCCGGGAGAGCACAATAACTAGACTTTAACAAGTGCTTAGCCTGTTTGGGGGGATTAGTTATGTGCGCATTGACATCTACAGTGGTCACATCTAAACAACATTGTGAACACAGCACAGCACACAGTGCACCACAACCAAATGTGGCCTCTGCATTTCATCCATCCATGAAGGAGCAGTGGGCAGCTGACATGATGGGGAGCAGTACTTAGGGACGGTACCTTGCTCATGAGTAACTCAGTGGTACCTTTACCGATCCGGAATTCGAAGCGGTGACCTTCCGATCATGGGGTGAACGCCCTAGCCATTACGCTATCAACCTGAGCCCCTGAGTATGACCCATGACCCCGTGATCCAAAGGTCACTGGTTCAAGTTCCGGACTGGAAAACATATCCCCGAGGTGCTCATGAGCAAGGTACCATCCCCGAGCACTGCTTCCTGGGCCCTGCCAACAAAACTGTCCACTGATTCGTATTGGATGGGTCAAAGGTAGAGGCCACGGTTGGTGGTGGTGCACTGTGTGCTGTGTTGTGGTGTGTTGACAAATTATCACTCGCTTAAATTCACTCAAGTTATGAGACAGAAGTTCATAAATGAATTTGAAAAGACAAGATATATCTTAGTGACTGACATTTTTGACCTTTTCTGGTTGTGTCTTAAAACTCGGGTCAACGTAGGACAGTAAACTTGGATACTTTTTGAGAGTGTGTGTTATCGTGGCTGGAAGAAGTTTTATTGTAGTCGGATGATTAATGATGTTCGACTATTTACATTTCAACCTCTGTATATTGTGTTGCTTTACTGCATTTATATTTATAGACTATAGCAGACGCTCTTAACCAGCGCGATTTCCATTTCCTTATGTCAGGGACAGCTTCTCTGAGAGCAACTTGGGGTTAAGGGTCTTGCTCAGGAACCCAGTGATGGTGATGCCAGAGATAGGATTCGAACCCATGACCTCATGAACAGAGACTAGCAGTCTAACCACTAGACGCCCACCACCCCATATTTAAGAGGGTGATTATATAATTATGTTCTCCTTTGCATAAAGATTTAAAGACTCAAAAGTGTAAATAGAATGGAGCAGCATAGCTAAAGGGGAGATGGTTTGCATGGTTTCCTTTAGCTGTGCAGTTCTGTTCTATTAATATCTTTGAGCATGGAGTGCCTTTAACCCCTACGATTTCAACCATTGCAAGAAATGTTAGAATCTTATTCATTTCGGAGTAAAAACAAAACAAATCATGAAGTTGAAGCAACATGAGCCAAAAACTAGAGTTGTAGTCAAGACCACCTAAACCAAGAACTAGAGTGTCGAGACCGAGACAAGACCAAGACTCTAAAGGGCCTAGACCGAGACCAGGGCGAGGCGAGGCGAGGCGAGACCCAGACCAAGACCGGACCAATGCACGTTTTACACCACATGAAAATTAAAGGGAAAAATGAAGCCTAAGCGACTCCCAAAAAGAGCTGAACAAAGCAAACAACATACACTAAGCAACATTAAAGATGTTTATTCAGTATTTCTCTCTTACATATCTATAATAAGGACATCACTTCACTGGAGGCAGTTCTCCAAACTGATCACATCACATGTTCAACTCAACAAACCGCAGTGAACACTCCTCAAGACCTAACTCACCCCAAAGATGGGGGGGTAGTTGATAAACGGCCAGTTTGCGGTCGGCAGTAACGTCATAGGTTGCACTTGAAGAGAGAAGTTATCCAATCCGAGAGTAAACAACTCATTAATAATAATATTCTCAGAGTTGTGGTGTCGGCTGGTCTCGAAATAAAATCCGGAGGCCTCTTGGTCGTCTATGAAAAGACCAAGTACAAAAACGACCGAATCCGAGAGAAGACTGAGGCATTCAAAAACTGGTCCCGAGATTGGTCTCGAGTGCCACAACACTACCAGGAACTTAGACGTCCATTGTCAATGGTTTCATCCAAAAATCTGCACCACTCTGCTAAAAATTAAATACTTATTTTACTAGGATAAGTCTCTGGAACTCTTCTACCATTTACGGTAATTTTACTCATTTTGTCACAGTGAGGTGATGGTGATGACAGACTGGAAGAGGGATAAGTGCAGCTCTTGTATCAGTGCTTTGAGGCTTGTATTGTGGTGGTGTCATGTGATTACATAACGGGTAAGGGAAATTGCATCAAATTTCCAGTCTGCTGATGTGGAATCAGCCGTCGTTCTTTAACAGTGACTTCTTGCCATTGCATTACACATTTTACCCCGTGAAGCGCGCACAAAGGCTGTATCAACCTGTTAAAAGGTTTAAAATCTTTCTCCAAATCAGTTCAGATCTCTCAAAAGGCCTTGTTTCTGCCATCACTAGGATTTGGTATGCTGATGTGCGCCTCGGCCGCTAAGCCCTCGCCCCATGACTCCACCGCCATTAGCACGCATGCGTCTCAAAACGGTAAGCTCTTAGGGGAAGTAGATGCTAAACCCTTCCAGGAGTGACTCAGCATTGGCGGTGCCTCACAGCCCTTCGAGGTTAAAAAGTTCATTTTTGTCAAAGCCAAATTTGACATAAGGTACGCTGACGGAATAATTGTCCATTTATTCCACGGCTCGGCATGAAAGCGTGTACAGCAGAGCGGTTGCTGTTCGCTGGAGTGCAGGTGAAGGTGGACGCTACTGGCAACAAGCGTTTTTTAAATTTCTTATTAAAACCACCTCCCCTTAGCTTAGAGGGGACTGTGCGCATAAACCATCACTGAGTTACTCTTGTAATAAAGTGGTAGTGGGTAGCAAACCACCCGAGGTACGACCATTTGGGATTCCATGATGTAGTGCAGGATCAGTGCGGATGCTGCTGCTGCTGCTGTCCAGATTGGAACACATTTGAGCAGTCAGAGGCAGAGGAGTCTTCTTGAATGAATGAAAGAATGAATGAATACATATTGCATTTACATAACACTTTTCTGGACACCCGACGAGCTTTACAGAGTCAGTGTGGAGCCTCTTTTACCAGCATCGATTTGTAGTTCAACCTGGATGATGCTCCAGCAGCCATTCTACACCACTACACTCACCACACATTAGCTAAGGTGGACAAGAGGCAGGAAAGAATTAGCCAATTAGAGATAAGGGATGAGTAGGAGGCCAGATTTGAAAGGACCCTGGTGGGCAGTTTTAGTACGACATCAGGGTTTCTCCCTCACTCTTTTAGAAAGACGCCTTGAGATCCTTTATGAGTCAGTGCCTCAGTTTTTACAGTTGATCGAAGGTGTTATGTTTTAGTCCGAGATTCTGATCCTCATAGAACACGGCACGGCGCTCCCTGTTGGACCCACCATCACCTCGCAGCAACTGAGCATTACTTCAGTCTCCCATCCAGGCCCAAACCTGCTTAGCCTGCTTAGACTGGAGGTGGTATGACTGGAGCCTTACGGCTGAAGGATGAGCGACGGCTATTAGCACTCCGTTCCCACCTCCCAGCATTCGAACGTCATACAGTCGCCTCGCTCCCCGTCTCCGCTCCGTCGATGTTTTCTCAAACATCTCTGTGGGGATCAATCTTGATTTTCTCTCCTTTTCCCTCTCGCTCTTCATTTCACTCTTCCTGGGTATCTCGCCTGGGCCTCACCTGTCGCCGTCGTCTACCTGATTACGATCGATGCGATTTCATCACGCCACTTTGGAATCTATGAAACGTCTCACTCTCGCAGATTTCTGAAAATGACTTCGAGCTGAAGAACTCTCTCCGAGGAACGCCGTTTTTAATTAAACTTTTTCCTCGTTGCCCCGTCCTCTCCTGACTCTTTAATTTCGCAAGTTTCCGTTTTCTCACTCTCTCTGTCTCACTCACACTGTATCTCTCACTTACACCCCCCCATCCCCCCCCCACGTTATTCATCTTCTTGCTGCTTCAGGGCTTGTCGCTCATTTAAATGTTTCCCTTTGATTGGCGGCTGGTCGGGTGCGATTGCTCCGGCCTGCTGTCACCGTATTATTTTGCCGCCGAATGATTCGCATGTGGATCGTGTTTGATTGCTCCGGCCTCCATTAGGCTCCCGGGTCTCCTCTCACCCGCCCTGCCGTACATCAATTTCTCCGGCCCCGGCTTGCAATTTTGGGTACAAAAAATGTGAAAAGCTTTGCGTCTACCCCAGGGCCGAGGGATGCTTTCAGCAGATGAGTATGCATTGAAACACTCTGTGCCTTCCTTCATTTTTCCATCTTTTCTGCATCTTTTTTGTGCGTGTTTGTTTGCTCTGGTCTGGGCTGTGGTGGCAGATTGCTATGTTGCGTTGTGCGGGGCTCGTTTGCTTGGGCCTGTTCTGCTATCTCTGTTATTTGTGATGCAGTTCAAATGCCGTCTTTAGGGAGCACCCCATAGATACCAATTACATCCACTCAAGAAAGGCAGAGAAGAGAGAGAAAGAGGGAGGGAGCGAGGGAGACGGAGAGGAGAAAAAAGCACAAAAGGAAAAAGACAGAGAGGGATGGAGAGCGGAGAGAAGGAACGGAGTGAGTGGGTGGAGGGATGGGGAGGAAGGGAAGGGATGAAGGGAGACAGACAGAGAGAAATTGGAGGAGAGAGATTCCGTCTGTGAGTGTAATAGTCTCCTGCTGTCTGACTCTGGGGATTGCTGCTGCTGCTGCAGAGAGAGAGGGAGAGGGAAGAAGGAGAGAGAGAGAGAGAGAGAGAGAGAGAGAGAGAGAGAGGGAGTAGTTTGCATAATAGCAGACAGGAGCGCATGAGAAACCCTGTGTTGATGGCGAGAGAGGGATGAGAAAAGGTGTGTGTGTGAGAGAGAGAGAGAGAGGGGAGATGCACAAGCAGGGAATCAAAGACCTCAGTAAAGAGGCAGCAAAGAGGACAGAGCAGTGGGAAAGAGAGAAACAGAGAGAAGGAGTGCGGTAGCAGACAGAAGAGCACTGACAGAGATGTGAAAAGATGGCGGAAGCCAGTGAGGAGAGAAAAAGAGAGAGAGAGGGAGAGAGAGAGAGAGACGGAGGAAGGGGGATGCAGCTGAGGGGAGCAGAAGGCTCTATTTAGGGCTTCTGTCTCACTGAACTGTGATCTTACCTCTGTCTGCAGCAAGCTGTTTGTGTGTGTGTGTGTGTGTGTATGTGGGTGTCTGAGTGGGTGGACGTGCGAGCTAGAACAAGCTGAATATTTCATACAAGGCTGAGCATAAGTTGATGAATGATGTGTGTGAGTGTGTGTATGTGTGTGTGTGTATTAGGGTAATGTATTAGTGCTTGATGTCTCATTGTTGAATTAATATAAGTGCATTTATGAATGAAAGTGTGTGTGTATATGAGTGAATGTCTGTGTGTGTGTGTGTGTGTGTGTGTGTGTGTGTGAGTGTCTATGTGAAGGAAGATTTTAGAACAGACTTCTGTCTGTCTGTGTGTGTGTGTGTGTTTGTGTGGGTTTATGGGACTGAGTTTTTTAGGACAGACGTGTGTGTGTGTGTGTGTGTCGGCGCACGCATGAGTGTGTGTAAGTAGAACAGCAGATGGTCTCGTGAACGGTAAGTCTACTGAAGCCTGTTGGTCAGATAAGAACATGTGGGCTGACCCTAATTACTTAATTAAAAATCCAGCTCGTTACTGTTAACGAGGGCCACCATAGCATGTGCACACGCAGTAGGGTGTGGCCTCGTTAACCCGCCATTCTTCAAGCACTGGCAAGCAGAGTTGGGTCTTTTGTGTGTGAGTGTGTGTGTGTGTGTGTGTGTTGTCCCATATGAACGGCTCCAAAGATTCCCTTTGATTTAAACTGACAGCGAGTGAGAACATGTTGAGGTTGTTAGTTCCAACTTTTCATCTTGTAGGGTGTTTTACAGAGAAACTTGACTGTCTGTGAGGGCCCTTGTTCTCACACGCACTCAAGACACACACAAACACTCCCACAAGCTAAATGTACACATGGACGCTCCCTCAACTCTGGAGGCACATAAGCACATTGATTTGTCTTTCTGATTTTCTTTTTTATCTCTTTTCAACTCATCTCTCCCCCTTCAACCGTCTCATCCCATAAACACACCAAATCCCACCGAGTGCGAGTGTGTGTGTGTGTGTGAAGTCTGTTTACTGTGTGGAAAAAAATAATGGAGTGTGTGTGTGCAATAGTTAGGGCTGCTTCAACTCACAGGTCAAGCTTCAGGTCACCCTGGTTGCTCCTGGTAACCTCCCTCTGTCTGGTTGCTAAGCAACCCTCTTCTTTTGTTCCAAAATGATTTAATTTATGGTTTATCTGCCCTCCCTCCCCCTTCTTTCTTCACCTCCTCGTGTCGCTCTATCTCTCCCGTTCTCCCTCAGGATCATGCTCGCCTCTCTCCCTCTCATCAATCTGTCACATAACCCTCACAGGCTTCTCTCTCTCTCTCTCTCTCTCTCTTCCTCTGCTTGTTTCTGAGCGAGAGGATAAAAGAGAGCGTTAGTTACATGTGTATGTGTAGTTACAGTAGAAGTGTGGCTCTTACACGGGTAGCTGGCCCGCTTTAATGGCCTACTAAATGAGCATAAAATAGCTGGATTTGCTTCACTCCACTTCCCCTTTACAGCCGTTACGCTCAACACTCTGAACTCCATCAACAGGTTTTTGTATTTTTTATGAAAGCCCCGCGCCAAAACAGCGCCGGAAACCGAGCCACGGGGTCATGCGGGGGAGCCAAGAATGTCTCCAGTCCGGCATAACGACCTCGGTCTCGGTCCACTAAGATGAATTTTTAGTGCAGTTTTAACTTAAGGTACAACCAGGGCGGATCTTCAAATAAAGGCCGGACCACCTTAAATCCACCACGAATCCAGCCTCTGCCCCTCTTTTGTTTCATCCTTCTGCCCATTAAATGTTACGTTAGATTTTATGTGCGCGTGTAACGACGGCGTATTTAATCTTATCGTTGACGTTATGCTTGACGGCACACGTTTGCCCCGCGCTTTATTGAACGACAGATCGTAATTTCAAAACCGACTTCGTTTGCTTAATTAACCTCTTAAACTGTATGGATTCGTAAATGACCCGTTATAACACGGGGAGGACAAAAACTCACTAAAAACATAGCGTCACTCTTATTAAACTGCATAACCTGTATCACACAAGCATCTCTGACCAAACATATCTGATTAATATGACGCTTTCAGGGGCAGTTGCCAGTGTAACGATTTGCCCAGCGATCGGAAGGTTGCCGTTTTGATTCCCCACTAACCACTAAACCACTAAAGGTACCACTGAGCTACTCATGAGAAAGGTACCGTCCCCAAGCACTGCTCCCCAGGCGCTGCCCATGTCAGTTACCCACTGCTCCTTCACGGATGGGTCACGTTTGGTTGTGGTGGGTTTTACAATGACAAATAATCACTCACTTTCACTTAGTTTATTACAGTGTTGTCAGATAATTATTGCTGATTTATAGTAAGTAATATTTAAAAGTATACATTTTTGACTCATATTTTAAGAATGTAAAACCTTATTTAATTCACGTCCAAGTTGTTTGACAGCCTTCCTGCCCCATGTAATTGGAATAGGGTCTTTCCTGTACTTTTCCAGTCCAAGCACCCTTAAAAAACGGTAAACCTCCAATTTCAAGTCCACTATGAATACGATATTAAACCAGTGTCTTTTGAATAGACGACACCATGCACCCTATGCGCTATGCATTAATTAGAATCATTTATACATGATTTCGACCTTATTCTCCATTAAAAAATGATGTGTCCATTCTGACGTGGCCCCACAAGCGCTTCCTGGACTTCCCCCTCTTCCTAGTTTAAGCTGAAGGTCTGATATATTCATATGAAATCAGAGAGGTTCAAGTCATTTTTTCCAAGTTCAAGTCAAGTCTCAAATCTCTAATGACTGAAATGAACATCTCTAATCTAATGCATGCCGTATGGTCTATATAACACTGCATTTGCTGTATGTTATGAACTGAAAGCTTGCACTGTACTGCCATCTATTATTATGCACTACAGTCTGAAAATTCATCAGAGTTCAGGGCCGTGTCAATACAACGTGAAGAAACAGAATGAAAGCTTTGAAGCTGACAAATGTATTTTGAAATATTTCTGCGCTTTTCTTGTTGTGCACCACAGGATACAGCATGATCAGTGATGTTTTGACATGTCTTGACACCTGACGTTGCACGTAATATCAAGGGAGGGAATTACACCAAGGCAACACCGCACCGTTCCGTAAAAGGCCACGGCACACCTCACGTTAAAAAACTAAAAAAATTAGTTTATCTCTACATTTTCATAGCATTTATAATCTGCACTTACGCTCCGCTGTGGTGTCAGATATAATCAGTTCCATTATAGTTATAGTGGTTGCAGCAACGCATGGCTAACACAACAATTCAGTATATATCGATTTCCCTATCGTCAATATATTGGTATAACTAAAATGAATTAAATAAATTAAGATAAGAAACAAAAACCACATGAAACGAAGATTGTTTGCAAGTCCCAAATCTCGAGTCCAGGTCAAGTCTCAAGTCATTGTTTGTGCAACTTCAGTGCAACTCGAGTCCCCACCTTTGTGTTAAACATGAGCACTTGTCTAAAAGCAGTCCAGTCTTTGGACCAAAATCATGTGTGTATCTGCAACGCGGGCCGCTTTATAGACTCCCTTGGCATTTAAGTTTTTTCCCTCTTTTCTGGTGAGAGATTGCCAAAAATGCTGGGTCACCGGGGTCACTTATGGGATAAACAGATGAGCGACCCTCCCACGGTCAGCGCCGCGGCCTCAACAGCTGCCAAATCAAAGTTCGATCTCTGCAAATATGTGGTTATATTTGGAGGCGGAGACACGGATGGCGGTTAACCGCAGGTCATGTTTTTGGAGAGGGAGAGTAATGTTTAAATGCGCGTTTGTGGTCTGGTCATGGTGGCTGCGGCATGTCGGGTGGAGTGTGTGTGTGTGTGAGAAGTTAGAAGGGAGCGTGAGTGGTTTGGGGATTGACAAAGTGATCCTATATCTCCCTCTGTAATTGACCTCTCATTTCTTTAAGAGCTTTACTGGCAGCCGTTCATGCATTTGACCATTTGACTTTCCAAGACATCTCTCTCTCTCTCTCTCTCTCTCTCTCCCATACACACACGCACTCTTCTTTTATTAGTTATAAAAGCAACTTACACCAAAACATTTTTTTTCGTGTAGAAATGAGTAAAAACCAGAACAAATAACTAAAAACTTCCCCAGATCCACCCTGAAGAAAAACTTGTGAATTTCTAAATCTCTCTTTCCTTTCGTCAATCAATCTCCCGTTATGTACAGTCACGAAAACAACAAACAACAGTGCATTTCTTTTTTGTGTGTAAATGAGCAACAGAAAGAATAAATAAATAAAAACTTCCCCCCAGATCCACCCTAAAAAGAATTGTTTCTTCTTCTGAATCTCTCTCTCGCTCTCCCCCACTCCCTCCATCTGTCTCATGGCTGGGGTGATGCGCTAACGATGTTTGACAGGCAGAGAGAGGAAGAGTGGGATGGAGAAGGAGGCAACGAAAAGCGAGAGGGGGGGAGGGGGAGACAGGGCCACGGCCCACCGGTGGCAGTTATAAAGAGCGGGAGAAGCCGAGGCAGAAAGGGGAGGGGACGCGAAAAGAACCGTCGTTTGTAAATGGCGTTAAATTACATAATTCTTTTCATTCTTTCATTGTCCGTGTCACGGCTTGTTCTATTGTTCGCAGGGCGTCTCGGACAACGCCGCGTTTTTACGCTTTGTTGGGTTTCTTCTGCGTCTTGACGTCTTTATAGGCGACGTAAGGAGAGCAGGGGAGAGCATTAAATGTGGCACAAAAAATGAGGAGAAGTGAGAGTGACTCAGTAAATTATGTGGAAGAATAAAAACTTGATTTTCTTTCACAAGTTCGTTTTTTAGTCACTTGACTGGCAGGTGAGACAAAACACTTATTGCACCTTTAATTAGGGGAAGGTAGTGATTATATATTTTTTGTCTTATAGACTTTTACAGTGTTTGCACATTAGATATAATAAAATTACTTCCATTTCTATTTTTCACTTCACCTTCATCAAAACATGGAAATGCGAATGTAGTGAGAAATGTAGAGACAAGAACAAAGAAGGCTTTCATACATATTATTGTACTTGTGTTTAACTCTTATCAAGCGATATACAGCAGGGTTTTATAGTTCACCAAGAGAATCTGTTCTTCATCCTTGTAAACCTCACTACTGTTTCACCAAGTTACTACCGGCTGGATCTCTGACTGTCCCATGCATCTTCCCAGTGATGCCCTAGGGCAGGGTTAGGTAACTCCGGTCCTGAAGGTTCTCCATCCTACCTGATCAGTCTCCTCTGGTGGTTATCTACCTGAGACCTGCTGTAAATGTTCTGAAATCCAGTTGGATGAAAAAGCTCCAGGACAATGGACCTCCAGGACCAGAGTTGCCTACCTCTACCATAGGGGAACCTTCTTTGGTTCTACAAAGACCCTTTTACCAATTGGTTCTTTGGCATCATGAAGTGATCATGAAGAATTCTGTGTAAGTAGTAATTATATGTTTGTATCTGTGGCTTCTGTACCTGTGGCTTAGTTCATTATGAGCAATATTTAATGGTTTGTTTAAATGTAGTGTTTTGTAAAAGTTATCCAACTGGGATTGGACTCTATGGACCTCAACTGAATTAGCAGCACAATACTGAACTAATTTCATCTTAATGAGGGTCCTGCAAGTGGCCCAGCAACAACCCAGGATTCGAAACATCCCTTGGACTATTTTTGTATCTTTGCTTCTTTAAATAACTAACAACTCATCTTGATCTATTGCTTGTTGTGCATTAAATGTTCTTGCGCCCGGTCGCCCAGAGGAGGATGGGGTCCCCCTCCGAGTCTTGGTTCCTCTCAAGGTTTCTTCCTGCTAGAGGGAGTTTTTCCTTGCCACTGTCACCTCAGGCTTGCTTGTTGGGGGGTTTAGGCCGGTTATACTGTATGTAAAGTGCTTTGTGACAATGACTGTTGTTAAGAGCGCTATATAAAAAAATTGAATTGAATTGAATTATCAGTTACTTTACAAATTGCACATTAATAAGTGATCTCTCTAAAAGACATCAACTGCCCCCCAGATGGGACTTGAACCCACATTGTCTGGCTTAGGAGTGCCTTATCCATTAGGCCACTGCGACAACTAAGAGCTGGAAGTCGCTAAATGTAAAATAACATGAGTGAAAGCTATTGGGCAAGTGTCCAAAATACACTGGAGAATATAGAGAGTTTTGTTTAATTAGTCAAATAATGGGTAAGAAGGGCAATTAGTCCCCTAGGTGCTCCTTTAAGAAGCCTTCAGACAACATTTTAAGCCAGAAAAGATTTAAGTCTCAACAGTTCTGATAGCAAGAGGAAGTTTGATGAAACATCTTTTGATTTTTGGGAGAATCAGGAAGATGCTATGAGAGGATGAGAAGTGACAGTTACCTGTTGCTTCTTAAAGAATTTGATATAAAAACATTCTTGTACGTATGTCAGTATTTTATTGCCATTCCTTATATTAGCAGAGTGTGACTCGTGGGAGCATAATGTTATGATATGGGAAAGTCGCACGCGGTGCTATAAATAGAATTGGTAAAAAAAAACGGGGCTGGACGCATTCGTACTCATCATCTACTCTTCCCTCCACACCCCCTGACGTTCCTGAAAGACGTGATAATTATCATTTGATGGCTTACAGCAGGTGCGTGTAGAACTGGGAGAAGAAAGAGAAAAGTAATTTCATGGCTGTGCAGAAAAGGGCTGCTCTATGCAAAAATGCTAATGTGGCTAACAGTGAGTGAAGGCTGATGAGACTCGCTTTGGCTGATGCCTTTACTTTACTTGTGCTACCTGAAATAAACATAATACAGAGTAATAGCTGCGTAATAGTGCTGTAATAACTCATTGTGATGGCTGGGTTCCAGCAATCACATTGTTCTCTTCATCATTTCTTCTTCTTCGTCTTCTTCTTCAGAACTCCCACAGTTTTTGTCGTAGAGACTCCGTTCAGTAGGTTTTTAGCTCAATGAGGAGACCCGTGATATTGCATTTTCATCTCAAAAGCCCAGCTGCAACCACCTTTTTCCCCTTTCATTCTTGGTAAAGAAAATTGTAATTACATTCACTCACACTCACACTCAAACCTTACAGGGCCAATTTAGAGTCGCCAATTAACCTACAGCGCATGCTTTTGGACTGTGGGAAGAAACCCGAGCACCTGGGGAGAGCATGCAAACTCCACACAGGAAGACCCCACGACTGACCCGGGGATCGAACCCAGGAACTTCTCACTGTGAGGCGGCAGCGCTAACCACCGGACCACCGTGCCGCCCACTACTGAAACCACTTTAAAGAAACATCCTGGCATCAACTATTTCTGCCCAATCTGCGATCCATGTCCAATCTGCGTGCAATGTGAAGTAATGTAGAAAAATGTATAGGATGCTTTGTGATATCGTATCGAATGAAATTGTTGACCTGATAATCATAATCAAATCGAATCGTGAGACCAGTGAAGGTTCACACTGCTACATTAGGTTCTTTGGAGGTCAGCCAATCAGGGCAACACATCATCATCCTTTTTTCTCATGATTAGTATTATTAGCATCTTTAGAGTTCTCCATGACTGTGTTGTGGTTTTCGTACTGGACAGCAGTGGTCAGACCGGCCATAAGAACAGGAGAAGATCCAGAAATGCAGGTTTTAAATGGAGCCGTCAGCAGATGGTTTGGTGGCATGAGCGTGCCAGAGCGGTTACCGAGAGCAACGCACGGACTGGAGCTAACGAGGATGAATATTTACAGTGTGGAGATAACCCCTCTCCCTGTTCCTCTCACTCTCACTCATCACACACACACACACACACACACCAACACATACACACAAACACAAGACTAATAAATGTATCTTGTCTCAAATCTTTGAGCCTCATCCAAAACAACAAAGCTGTTTGGCTCCAAAACCCAAAACCTCCCAAAAATACACACACACTTACACACATAGCACTCCACTCCACTCCGCAACCTGCCCGAGCAGACAGGCTTAAAACGATGCTGTAATTTTGCCTTTCATCACCTCATCATCACCGTCTATATTTTCTTTATTTAAGCTCTCTGTCAGCGTTGAAGCTCGCGTTGATTGTCTGAATCCCTTTTCCGTTTTGGTGAGATTTCAGAGCGACGAGTGGAGGAGGAGGAGGAGGAGGGAAAGAGCGAGATATGAACCAACGTGAAGGGATGACAGAAGGGTTGAGAGGGCAGATGTGCCCAAGGGGGTGTGGAAGGGTGCAGTGTGTGTGGTTGTGTTTGTGTGTATATAGTGTAGGGCACGTGGGGGGAGGCGGGACCAGGCGGACCTTGTGAGGACCATGTCCATTTGTTGCAAAAAGAAAATGCTACTTTTAAGGAGTTGTGCGCGTGAAGACGCAATATTTCCACTGCGCATTCAGAATTTTGGCACAAAAACAGCTGCATGCCATTTTTAACACAGTGTCAAGTCAAGCGAGTAGTGCACAGCATTTTAAGGAAAAAGTCACTTCTCACCCTATGTAGTGTACCAAGTCAAATAGTGCACATGTGCACTACCTAATGTGTAGAGAGTCGTTAAACTAAAACCTCGGCTATTTCCTGAGATGCATACTACCACATAGAAAAGTATGATAAGTGTAAATGCACACTCAGTGTAAATGTCAATTTCAACCTGTTAAGAATACTGCATCCTGACTTGACAAACATGTTTACCTCTATGTCTGTCTCCCCTGTCTAGTCTAAAATGTATATTGTATGTTGTCTGGTTTTAAAATGTATATTGTTTAATGTATATTTTAGTATTTTACTTATTTATTGTTTATTCCATGTGCCTAGTCGTGCCACTGCCTATTTATTCTCTGTTCTTTGTTTGTTTGCACTGAAAATAACCTGGAGCCACGTCGTCTCGTCTCTCTATGTATCTGTACAGTATATAGCAGAGATGACAATAAAGTTGACTTTGACTTTGACTTTGACTTTGTACCTTACTTACCATACTATTACATGTGGCAGTACGCGGCACGGGACACAGCCCATGCAGGCAGACTTGAGCACGAAGACAAGAGAACGTTCCACTGCGTGCCATACATTTTAAAACAGAAGGGTGCGGGCCGCATAAAATCCCACCTTAGACTTTGGATGTACCTGGCACAAGCGCTACATTTCCCACATACAATAAATGTCATCAAATATCGACTGGAAGTATCGGGTGTAACGGCCATATGGATGTTGCATTCGGGCGTGTTTACTTGTGATGTGAAAGTCACGTGAGTGTATGGGTGTTCGTACTAATTTGTGAACGAAACCACCTGTGTATGGAGAAAGAGGCCAGTGGGGAGAGCGAATTTTTGTTGACCGCATTTTTGTACAAGAGTTTCAGCAACATTTTTAAGTCACTGGTATCCGACACTGCACGGTTGGGATTTATGATGGAGTTTTATCGTAAATGGATCTAAAGGACACTTTGTATCTGCAAATAAAAGAAACCGAGATAACTGGAGTTCTTGCGCGTCAGTGTGGTACCTCCCTCACTTAGCCGCGTTGGTATGTTAGTAGCCAACAACATCGGGCAATAAATCTATGCCTTAAAAAAAGATATTATCGACCAATTCTGATACGACTGCGATATTATTGTGCATCCCTATATATATATATATACAGACACATCCCTATGATAACAGGGCTCATTTGGTCCACAATGTATCCATAATTGCACACGCAAGAAGCAGAACGCCTCCAATCTTTTGCAAAAAGAAACACTCCAGTCAACACTGTTTATTTTCTCATCGTGTTACACACACATGAGTCATATGATCTCATACAGTTTGAATGACGTTTCATATTTCTGCTTCCTAATGACTAAAGCACACAGAGAAAAAGTGCAAAAATAACTACACCAAACACTGCACCAGACCAGCTCTGTGGTCTCTCAACTGATGGAAATATTTGCTTACTGTATTTTTCTTCCCATTTTCAAGAAAATCAATACTGAACCTCAGAACCAAACATATTCAGAACCAAACATATTCAACTTTCAGACGACTACTATACGTACCACTGTAAGCTCAGCAGACACAATTTGCAGAGACAAGAGCGTTAATTACTGTATAGAGTACAGAGCCAATAAAATGCATTCGGTGTGAATGGACGCGGGGCGTATAGAGAGGAGTATCGTGGAACGTGTTGAAACGTGAATTGTAGATGTTGATGAAGACAGTTATAAACCAGTACAGTTCAGTGTGGAACTGACTGAGATGGAAAGACAGTGTATCACATCTGGGGGTTTTTAGAGACTCAAAAGTACACACTCACACAAAATGGTGCGCACAGAAGAAAGTTACAAAGAGTTATAAAACTGTCATGTCTAACCCTAACCCTAGAGAATCACACTCAACCTGGAGTTGTGAGCCTCATATTCTGCCTTCTACATGCACATGTTCAACCATGAATGGCCAACGCAAAACACCTCATTAATACTGATGTGTTCAAATTAAGCCCGATGAACATTTGTTTGGTAAATGTAACGGAGAGGAAGTGCAAGAAACGAAACCTTTCTGAAACAGAAATCAAGGTACGTGTGGGTGAGCTGGAGCCCATAGTCCTTTAACAGTTCTAGAAATATGGATAGTTTTTGGGAGCAAAAAATGATGAAAAGATATACATCAGAAGATTAGTTCCTGAACTGTAACTTTAATGATTGCAGAAGTTGTTGCATCGTAGTAAGGACTATGAAAAACATGAACATGAACATGAACATGAACATGAGTCAGAAAAGCTGCTCACACATACGTAATGTAAAACCCCCCTCCTTCTGTAACCCGGAGATGATGACATCGTGCACGTGCCCAGGTAGCAGTCGATACACATCACATCCAACATGCGGCGTTACACACAATCCAAATGATCTCTAGAATCCGGTCAAGCACACCACTAAAATATTTACATTTCATCAGCTGTGGTGTGAGACGGTGCTGATGAAATATTACAAGTGTGCTCTGAAATAAGGTGTGAGTCAGCCTATGTATTTACACTTGAAAAGTCTTTATGGAATAATTATGGCTCAATATTTGCAATCAAGCCGCTGGTTGTTAATGATAATGTAGATCTGTAATTGTTGTGTGTTATGAAATGAATGTATATGCATGTGTAAATGTTTAAATTATGATTCCATAACAGAAGACATCATTATATATCTACAATCTTGCTTCAATTCAGCGTCTTCCTCTGGGTCACCAATTTTCTCCAAATAGTTTGCATGCACGGGTTAGAGTTCGCATATAGATATGCGCGTTCTGCCGTCAAGTTTGTGTCTGTAGATTGCAGTGTTTGCTTGAAACGTGTCACTTTCAGGCCCCGTGTTGTGTGTGAAACGCTTATCATTGTTGGAGAGTAGCTACACTACTACTAGGAGAGATGACACGTTTTTGCTAAAACTAACTCTCTTTACTCTCTTTACAAATCTGGGGATTTTTCGACCAGCAGGTGCTTCAAATTGACCTTCAGATAGCAGAAGTGACAACTGATAGGCTACCGTGCCTACGTGGCACCAGCTCATTGCGCCATGGCATGCTCTTGGCAGCTGCGAGATGGAGTCCAACTTGTCGATGATGGAGACAAGAATATGGTGTTGTGAAATAGCTTCGATATAATACATTTTTCTCATATGCAGTAGTGAATCTAACTGCAGCTGGTCCCCAATTAACGGTAATATCGAGCTCACATGCCGTAGATATAGAAATGCAGATAAAAAAATGTGAAAGTGAAAGTGAGTGAATATGTGACATTGTGAACACAGCACAGCACACAGTGACCTCTGCGTTTGACCCCACCATGACGGAACAGTGGGCAGCTGACATGGGCAGTGCCCAGAGAGCAGTGCTTGGGGACGGTGCCCTACTCATGAGCACCTCAGTGGTGTCTTTACAGTTCCAGGATTCAGAGCGGCAACCTTCCGATCACGAGGTAAACGTCCTAACCGTTACGGTAGCAACTGTGTGTGAGCTGGACACGTCATTTCATTACAGATTTACACAAATAACGACTAGGATTGCGAGTGTTTTTGTGTGTGTGGGTGTATGTGTGTGTGTTTGTTGGTGTGTGTGTTTGTGTTTGCGGGTCGGTGAGTGTGATGGTCGGTTAAAGAGGGCAGAAAATAATCGGGGCAGTCAGGGGGCAACAGCTGGCAGTGTGTGAGGGAGGGAAAGGATGAGGAAAAGAGACAAGAGTGACCACTGACCGTGAACCGTGACCTTTGCTCACTGTCGGACAGAAGACAGTTTGCTTTCCGTTCGATGGGAACGACTCACGGCCCGTCAGGTAGCCACACACACACATACACACAAACACGGCAAGCGAGCACTGAGAGCCAATTTCCTGCTCCCGGCGTTGATCAGCGGCCACATTTTCACAGTACAGTTTAACTCATTAGGCGACTGAATGATTAAGTGAAGCTCTCCGTTGTCCCGCGATCACGTGCTCGAGGCTTCAGCGTTTTGATGTCCAGAGCGCGGCCTTTGGGTCCCACGTCGGTGTCATGACTGATTGATCCGCTAATTGCTGAGACTTCAGCCGTTTCTTTCGACTTTACCGGAGATCTGCCGTCACATCTGCGCCTGAGCTTTCCTGAGATCAAACTTTACAGCAGCTCGGAATTTGGGATTTATTGCCAATCTAGCTTCGGAGAAACAGGGGGAGAAAAGAAATAAGAATTTTAGATATGCATTGAAAAAGACGACGAGGTCAAAA
Organism: Distichodus sexfasciatus; assembly: GCA_032718565.1. NCBI lineage: Eukaryota > Metazoa > Chordata > Actinopteri > Characiformes > Distichodontidae > Distichodus > Distichodus sexfasciatus. The sequence continues at coordinate 149,963 of JAVGVS010000273.1, forward strand.
CCATTTTAGAGACAAACACAGAGAGAGAGAGAGAGAGAGAGAGAGAGAGCGAGAGAGAGCGAGGGCGTTAATGGCAGCAGAACCTGGAGAGGTGAAACAGGACTAGGGGGAGAATATGAGAAGTGAAAGACAGATGGGTAGAGGTGGAAAGCAGAAGAAGACGGAGGGATGCAGCAGATGGGGAGAGATGAGAGGCAAGGAAGAGGAAGAGGAGAACGGAGGGATGAAGGACTTGTTTTTCACTGTCTGCTGTTGAGACAGTATTTATTATGTTTCAGTCTGTGTTATCTTCCCGGCAACTCTCTCTCTCTCTCTCTCTCTCTCCTCCTTTTCTCAGCATTTTTTTGCCTGTTTTATTCATCCTTCTTGCTTTTTCTCTCACTTCCTGCTGTGTTGGTTGGGTGCAAATTATGTTACTTTAAATACATGTGTTTTCCACACCCCTCAAGCTTCAAGCTCTGCCGTCACGTGTGAGTGTGCGGTAAGGGTGCGAGATTGTGTGAAAAGTGTGTGTGTTAAGGTTGATTTTGCGCTTGCAAAGTTTTGTCTGGCTCCATTAATTTACTAGCCGCCGACTGCTTTCGTAGCATAAGTCTGGAGTGCTTTTAATTTAACCATCCCAACACACACACACACACCTTTGCTTCTGCCAAACACACACTGCCAAGCCGATGTCCTGACATAACCAGTTAAATGGATCTTTGGCCGTTCGGTGCTCGCAGAGTAAAAGCTCCCTGCAGCTACAGTGTGTGTTTCTGACCCACTAAGTGCTTAATAACTGCTAGCACACGGATAATTGGTTGCCAATAAGGACGCTAGCACCGCACGGAAGTAGCTCCAGGCTAATTTTAGCCGGTTAATCCATCGAATTGGCTCAGCGCTAATGCCAACGTTAGATCGGGTCGAGGTTGGGGTTATTGAGTTTATCTGTGCACGTTTGTGTTTGTGCGATCGCTGGACAGTTCTAGCCGAGACTTAATGAAAGGAGGCTCTCGGAGCACGAGAGGGAGAAGAGCAAACGACGGACGAGAGAAGACACCCTTAAACAAGCTGAACGGAAACACACACACACACACATACACATACACACACACACACATGCATGTGCTGGTGCATCTGAGATAATTACAATATTGTGAAAAGGTGGTTCATATGATTTGGTAAATCCCCATACGTTCTATAATCATTACTTATAAAATAAAGATTTTCAAGGCATTTTTAATTTATTGTTGATGATCATGGCTAGAAGCTCATTTAATCCAGTATTACAAAAACATAACCTGACCTTCTTCATAATATTCGAATTTTTTGAGATGTGCAAGTACATACATACATACACACACACACACACAGGGCCAGATGTGCCGGAGAAGTGAAGTAGGCGGCGTTGGAGGGGGGTTTTGGGGGCTTGACGTGCAGCCACTCACACCCCTACTGCACTGAGTCTATTTATAAAGGCGCTGTTTGAACAGAAGCCCTTAGCACACACACACACACACACTCACACACACACACACACAGGGCGAAGTGAAGCAGCCTGGCGGCACTGTCGGGTCAGCAGGACTGCCTCAGCACCACAGCGCAGAGTCCGCGCAAAAATGCTTTTAGCTGGCGCGGGGAATCCGCTAAGACCCCTGCATTAGACCCTTATGTTGTCCAAACGCCTGGCCGCAGAAAAGCATTAGGATTATCAACATGGTTATTCAATTTATTTGCAACACGATTTTTACAAGCCAGCATCCTTACATATTACCAGCTCCCAGACCCGAATGAGCAGGTCGTATGTGAAGATGCTGTGTGATGATGTCTTGTAAAAAGCCTTTATGCCTCCAGCGTACTGTGTGACAAGGTCTTTGTCAGGAGTTAGAATCCAGCCCAGTCGCAGAGTGGCTGATAAACAAATTTTATCTCAGTCCAAATGTCCAAGAAAATAGCAGTCCACACAACCAAGTCCTGACAGTCTTATAAAAAGCACTTTATATATTACCTGCTCGTTAGGGACTTGGAGCTAGTTATATTTAAGGAAGAAATGAGACAATGTTTTGTAAAAAGTACATATTGCCAGTGTGTTGTGTGACAGTAGCTAATAAAAAGCACTTCACATTAGGGGTGCAGATATGGGAATTATTGGCCGGTGCCGATATCTGATATTTTTCATTCTTACATTTGCAGATGCCGATCCCGATAAATGAGGAAGGCAGAGTTGAGCGCATAAAGACAAGAGATTTTGCTCAGTCAAAGTTCCATATAAATAATGCCATAGTTCTGACATTTCTAACGCATTGCCAAGTTAAGCGAGCGAGGGCATTTTGAGTGTAGAGCACAACAGAGAAAAAGTCCCTTCCCGCCAAGTGCCACGTTCGACCCTTCTGGTCCACTACCGAGTTCATAGAGAGACGTTAAGCTACAGGCCGGCTATTTCCTGAGATGCATACTACCACATGGAGAAGTATGACTACCATACTATTAAGTGTGGCAGTACGTGACACAGCCCATCTGCAAGCTCACATAACCACCTACCTTCATCACTGCAGTATGTGCTCACAACTTCACCTTTATCTAAAGCTCCATCTGAACGCGGTTTCAAACTAAATTTGCTGTTAGGTTCACCAGGGTGTGCCAGGATTTCTCCTCACCCGTCGTCTTACTTATGCCTCTCAGTCACTCAAGTCTGCTTTATAAGGATGTACCGCACAAACGCTGTTTGCCGCGATTTAATGTTCAGTAAAGCATGGCCTGCAACCAATCCCCAGACTCCTGTGTCGTTGCAGGTGTTCACTTACACCAAACGATCTGCTCGTATCACTCCCATCCCTCAGGAGCTGCACCGGTTATCAATCTCATGCTGCATTCAGTATAACCTTTTAAAGCCCTTCATGGTCCTGCCCCTCCTTATCTATCCGAGCTTCTGCGTTCCTTTATAACAGCTCGCACACGTAGGTCCTTTAGTTGTCACCTTCTTTGGATCCCAAAAGTTTCAGCAATGGAGGAAAGTCACTTTAGAGTGTTGCCTCTTAAACTGCAGAACTTGCTGACTTCTCATCTTAGGGAGAAGTCATAAATCTTCAAATGTCCAAACCGCTGCTTAAAAGGCAGTTGGTCTGTAGGGACTAGGGTTGGGTACCTTTCACATCTGAACTGATATCCGAACCAGCACCGGTATCTGGTGTTCGGTACCGACGCTCAACAGTACCTTGATATCTTGCTCTGAGTCTGTAATACATGGTTTGTGTCATTATAAAAAATACAGTAATAATAAATAAGACACAAACTAATTTCAAACGTTTCTTATGTTACAACTACAGTATAAATTTATTACAGTTTTTATAAAAATATCCCGTAACAATAACTAAAAGAGGGTAGTTAATCACTCATCACCTAAAGCTGCAGGGGTGATTGTCGGTGCAGGCGCTGTAGTCGCGGTTGTAGTTTTCAGAGCCTGTGTCCACCAAATGAGGTTTTTTTTGCACGAGCAGTTAAAACCTCACTTCCAGAACGCTTTCTCGTCGCGTGTTGTTGCTAAGTTACTAAAAGCGGCATCGGGCACTTCCACGTTGGTTCCTATTTCATGTAAACATTGTAACGTGTTACTTAGAGTCAAGCTCATAGGATTTGTATTAAAAATAGCCGCTGCCAGCACAAAATCAAACACTGCACACTCATCCGCCATAAATATATTTTATGTTTAACGAGGTGTTTGCTCAAGTTCGACGTGTTGCTAGCCCCAGTTCTGCATTTTGCGTGATAAATGTTAGGTCGCGGTGAACCAAAATTTGGCATCGTTTGATTTTACGTGAACCAATACCTAGTAGTACCGACATCATTCAGTCGGTACCTTTTAAAGTACCGAACTCGGTACCCAACCCTGGTAGGGACTAGTCTTTAATTGTTATACTGTCCTGTGTTGTGTTTCAGGATGTATTCTTAGATTTGTGCTGTTTGCATTGGACTAATTTTGTAAAGTTTCCTTATTATAAGAATGGTGCTGTAAAGTACAGTCTTATTATTCAAGTTTGAGCTATAATATTTCATGTACTATTTTAACTAATATGCCACATTGACTCAAGTTTTCCACTGTTAGAGAAGGCTAGAAGAATAGACCATTTAAAGAATTAAACATTTACACTATAAGCTTGTAATAAAATGTGCAATTAAGTACAATTATATGTACTTAGCACAGCAGACAAATTAGATGGATGTAGCATCAGCTGCCAAATTATAGACACAAGTGGATATACTGTATGAAGTCTGTTTATGTCATTAGTGTGTCATTTCTGCAGCTTTAGGTCCATGTAAAGATACAGAAAATCTTTGAAGGCGGTAAGTGTGAGACTATTCATGTACAGAGGTAACAGACGTTTGTGCTACCAGCAGCATGTGCGTTCTTGACAGCAGCATGTGTAGTATTTAGGAGTGATATGTAAGTGCGAACCAGTAAAGCAAAGATCAGTTCACGGTTCAGGTGCGTGTGCCGGGGAGGTGGAACGAGGCGGGGTGAAGGTAGAGAGGAGTCTGATAGCCTGCGGGAAAAAGCTCTCACACAGTCCCAGCTGATCAAACTGTAACTCTCAACACTCGATAATCAGCCATTGCGGTTTGCATTAGAGCCGAAACAATAGATTGACGCATCTGTATAATCGGCTGATAGGAGATAAGTGCAGATCAATTCTGTGTCAGTTTCGGCATGGCGTGGGAACCAAGAGGCAGAATTGGGCTTAAAAACGCTTATTTAATACAAAAAGTCCAGCAGGCTGTGTCCTGCATTTACTCAAAAACACAAATACACCAAACATATACAAGAGACGATCAAAGATGTAAAACATTAGGGTAATCATTAAATGAGGATCGGGATGTCATCATCTTGTGGCTGACCGGGACATCACTAGTATGATCTTGACAATCAGCACTTATAACCGTCAACAGTTAGCAGAGAAACAGTCAGAGTCGTTGCGGAGCTAGAGGGCAACGCTGCAACTCCGCTGGTGGCTTTTTAAATATCAGAATCACAACTTTCATTTATTGTCTTATACGTTCAACGTTTTTATAATATGTCATGTCATGTCATCTTGCTGAACTGCATCTTACTACACACCATTTTTTGGAAAAACCTAATATTGGTAAAGAAATAATATAAATAAAGTATTAAATAAGAAATTAATATTAATAAAGAGAAAATAATAGGTTTACAATAAACCACCATATTATTAATTCCTAAAATGAACAAAATTGCATCAGATTTTTTGATTAAAATCCTTCATCAGTCTGGCTTTAGTTTGTATGGCAGTTAAATTTGAGAAAAGGGGGCAGCTTTAGTCAAAAATGAATCATGTTGTGTCCCAAAAACCCCTGTTCATATAAATTTGTGAAATATGTGTATTGGGTATGGGCCCGGCATGACTGTATATCCAGAACTGTCAAATGAAGTGGGGAAATATGGATGCAGTTACCCTACAGCTTTCATGTATAAATTACAATCAGGCGCGGCTCATCTGAAGCCTTGTAATTGATCAAAGAGTCGATGAAACCGACTTGTGATTGGCAGCGCCATGAAATATGCTTTTTATGGCTGGAGGAAGCAGAAACCCAATGATTTTTCTTCCTGTATTTTTGGACAGCACATGTAACAGGATAAGATTAAAATAGAGGTAAATGAGCCGTAATCCGTTACAATTATGGGAAAAAAAGGGAGAGAAAACTGTAGAGCGATGGCAGCGTTTGGCTTGTGTGTGAATGTGGGTGGGAGGGGTAATCCCAGCATTAGTGTGAAATGGGTCAATGATTGAAAAAAAGGCACCAATACGCCTCTCAAGCGCTATCTGGAAATACTGTAATTAAAAATTAAGACATTCCTTCGTTCACAAATATGAAATTCGCCTTTAAACAAACATTTGGTTTTTCATCACAATGAAGAATGGCATTAATAACATCTCTAAACCTGGACAAAAAATTATAGACCAGAGCTTACTTCTACAGAGTAAATGGAATTAAACATGAAAATAAATGAAATAACATATTTCTAGAACACATGTAGAAAGCAGAAACACCACTTGCATGTTTTTAGGCTTGATGTAAAAGCAGAGCTTTCAGAGGCAAGCACTGTTTAAATAGACGGTGAACTTAATGGCTTCTGCATTATTCCCTCACAAAAATGTTAGGCTTCTGGCAAACAGTTGCTGTTAAGCTTTGACAATGTTGGCGCAAATCTGCAGCAAGGTCATATTTCCACATACACATTAGGATTGTGGCAAACGTGCGGTGGACTTCTAGCAAACTTGTAAATTTGTCACCAAACGTACACCACAGATTTTTGGCAGATTGCTGGCAAATAAAATCAATCAATAGAAAATCTCAATGCTTTATAGAATCAGATTTTCTACTCAGAAGCGGGAGTGCTAAAATGCATTTTAGTGCTGCGTTTGATGATAGTGTTGCTGTGTGTGGCATCAGTTGCATCATCGTTTCATTGATTTGGGATTAAAAAATGTTGCTGTATAAATGCCCCAACTTGGAAGCTCGTCCGCCATTTGCTTGTGTGCATTTGTCATTAGTGCTCCAGTGGCAATTTATCACTGTCGCCAGAACATTGCCACAAATAAAACACAAGTTTGCTGCAAACATTTTGTTTTTGTAAGGGTTGCCACGTGTCTACTGAAATAAAATTTCGTTCTAATTTCATCATAAAACTTTGTACGTCTAAAACCTTCACATCAAGACTAACATGTCCCAGTTCTGGTTTTGTCCCTTCTGCAAAACTTGCAGAAATTGCCTGTCCACTTTGCAATCTAGAGTTCTAGTGATGTACTATTTCACATATGTGAGCCTCCACGGCAAAACCAGTCGCTTGTCGCAAATTTTCAAAAGTGAGTTATTATGTTTTCATGAAAGGGCATAAATCAAGCTTCAAAACGATACCTATATGGAATGAATGGGACGACATATGACTGAGATATCAACATTCAAAGGAGTCGGGTTTCTCCTGTCACGCCAAGTGAGAAACGGAGAAATCTGCCGTCGAAGTTGACTATCGCCGTAGCACTCACAGACACTTGGTACGGTCGCGGCTACGTTTGCATTTACGCTAGCCTACGCTGCATTCACAGCCACACGGATAGCCTACCTGCGTTAGGTTAACTGAACTCGGGAGACGGAGATGGATTCCGGAGAAATATCTTCACGCTAGTCAACCAGTGGATTTAGCGTAAATATTGGTAGAGCGTGTCAAAACACAAACTTTTAACATTCTGCTGGAATTGAATTCCTCACCTCAAGAAAGTCACGCTTTTAGGGATGGAAAGGGTAAAAGCCAGCCAAATTTATTCACAACAGTACAGTATAGACCTTCCACTGTTTCAAAACACTAAACACAAAAAATCCAACATTTTACCCCACGCAACATAAACGCTCGCTTTTCTCGGAAACCTCCGTTGCGACAAGCGACTGGTTTTGCTGTGGAGGGTCAGCATATTTTTCACATGCATGTAGCCTCTGTAAATATACTGACATAAGTGCTGCTCTGGCGGCTTATTGCCAGTGATAGTGGTGTAGTGGCTCACGCGGACTGACACTCGTTGGCTGGTAGTTAACCAAAAACTACATTTGTCAGTAACAAATAGTGATTATGCCCGCGAAACACAAAGACAATGCATAAGGAAGACAAGTATTTTAACTGCCTGGTGTTTCTATACTAAAAGTTGAATTGGCAGAAGTGGCATCTGATAGGCTGTCAGCGTGTCTATTGATGACACACTCACTCATCACATCATAGTGCACTCTCTTGGCATGTGAGATGGAGTTGAGATAAAACCAAGATATAAGCAAGAATTTGTGACTGAAATATTTGATGTAGTGGAGATACTTTTTTCACTGTCGATAACTACTTATATTCAAAGATGTAGATGGTGGTGATGGTGGTCTAGTGGTTAGGATACTCTACCTCTGGACCAACAGGCTGGTGTGTTGGTTCAAATCCTACCGCTTTTCCATTATTGGGTGCCTAAGCAAGACCATTAAACCAAAGCATTCTGCAGAATTTAGGTCAAATGGAAGGCGCTCTGGATAAGAACATCTACAAATGCTGAAAATGTAAATGTAAAGAGAAGCTTAGCTGCTTTCTTCAAATATAAGTAGCTTCCGTAGCTTGAAAAGTGACTATTTAAAAGTAGCTTCTCCAACACCGATGACTGAAAACTGTGTTGGTGATCATAACATTGCAGGTTACAATCCTGCAGAGCACCTAAAATCCATCATTGCCTCCTGAGCAAGTGCCCTAACTCCAAGTGGTTCTGCACTAGGAAGTATTTTTGGGTAAGAGGGTCTGGTCTAAATGCTGTAAATTGATATTGCTTTGTCAGATGAGAATGAGCACTTGACTTGTTTGGGCTTGTTCAACCAGCTGTTCAACCTGTCACATAACATCCAGGAGGAGAGAGGCTCCCCAAAACTTTCAACACTTAGAATTGAGAAGCTGCTTGTCAGCATCATGTGCAAGAGGTGGATCACATTTCTTAGTGGTGTATGTAGTCTTGAGGCAGGGATATAACTCACTAGGTTTAAGTCCTAGCACTTTCCTAAAAGCCAGCACTACTAGCGCTGGCTCCTGAGCATGAGCCTTAACTCTCATGTTGTTCCAGGCAGACTAACTGGGTCATGTAATTAGGAAATTTAAACCACTCTGATTAAGGGAGTCTGCTAACTGGAAAGATAAATGTAAAATAAATATCAAGTGGATGAGGCTGAAGGTTGATAAAGAACTCAAGCAGTTATTAACACATTGGCTAGGATAGATTACACCTTAATTCCATTTCTTACTCCATTTCTAGCAGATATACTTTCACTCTAGCATCCTGTTAGCTCTCTACTGGCGCTCTGGACTTTCCTCAACTTTGATGCAAGAAAAAAAAACGGGAAAGTAGTTATTCCATAAAATCCGCCGCAGTCGGCTGCATGGTCAGGGCTGTAAATCTGAAGCAATAAAATATGAAGTTAGTAAGCGATCCGTTTAAATCACCAGTCAAAATATCAAGCAAAATGAGTCAGTGGCAAAGTTGTTCTGTTTGAAGTCACAAAGTACAGTCTGCGCTGGGATCACGGCGAGGGCGGAAGAGGTACGACATCCTCCGGATTGCTGTCCAGTGTTTTCTACAGATGCAGCGTGTTCTCTCATCAAGTGCAGAGAAAAATGTCAACATGGGGAAATTAAAATGAAAGGTTATCCACGACACGTAATGATGAGGATGCTTTCGCACACGTCGAGAGCGGAGCTAACTCTCCCAGCATTATTCGAATGTAGCGTCAAAATGAAATGAGAAAGTTAATGCCTGATAACGGAATAATTCCGGAGTTCGTGCACCCGTTTTAGCGCCAACCGATTGGTTATCTTCACATCTGCTCTGATAGCACCGATAGCGGCGGAGAAATCGTGAAATGAAATGACTCGCTGAGATTACGCAAGCCTGGGTATTGTCTTACTGATTGCATTTTCGGGTTATCGGTCATTTGTAACAACATTGCTTTCTGAAGGTAACCTTCCCCAAATCGGCGCTGACGGCTGAAGGTGTAATTTTGTGTCATTTAGTTATTTTTCGGGAACCTGCTGCTAGCCGTTTGATGTAAGCTGTGACGGACAGCTGATGGACCGGACGGTTCTGTTTCACATAAACCCCGGCGAAGTCGAAGTGATGTAACAGATCAAAGAGAGCCCTCCATGAAATAACAGTGTTGTAAAATCTCTTCCTGGCCCTAATGGAAGCTGAATTCACCGTGATATCCCGGGGAGGTTTGGAAATGACGACCTCTTTAAATGTGTGCCTTTACCAATACACTAATTATTTGTAACATTCGAGAAATCTTTTGCCCTCATAGTAAGTGCTCAAGGGGCATTTTCACACAAAGAGGCTAATGTGTCTAAAAGGAGTGGAAATTCAGGAGTCTCTTATAATGGGCTTTTATATTAAATTAACGCCTACTAGGTAGCTGGTATTTATTGGGCCATTCTCAGTATTTTCATTTTTTTCTATTAATTTGTTCTTAAGAAAGCACATTGGCTAAAAAGTATAATATTACAACTACAGGGCGGCACAGTGAAGGTCCTGGGTTCTGAGCTCCGTTTGGCTGCAGGCTTTTTGTGTGGAGTTTTTATGCTTCCCCTGTACTGTGTGGGTTTCTGGGTGCTCCAGTTTCCTTCACAGTCCAAAAGAATGCACTGTAGGTTAATTGGTGACTTAAAATTGGCCTGTAAGGTGTGAGTGAGAGTGTGATTGTGTGCGTGTGTGTGCCCCGGTGTGTTGGCAATCATTGTATTGGCGTGTATGAAAACATACAGGCGATATGTTTTTTTATACAGAATTAAATAGCCGCATTTTTATTCAACAGCGACATGATTTGTGACCCTCCACGGCAAAACCAGTCGCTTGTCACAACAGAGGTTTTGGTGAAAACTATTGCTTATGTTATGCGGGGTAAAATTTTTGATTTTTGTTTTAGTGGTACTGTACTGTTGTGAATAAATTTGGCTGAAAAACTTACCCTTTCCATCCTAAAAACGTGACTTTCTTGAGGTGAGGAATTCAATTCCAGCAGAATGTTAAAAGTTTGTGTTTTGACCGCTCTACTTCAATATTTACGGTAAATCCACTGGTTGACTAGCGTGAAGATATTTCTCCGGAATCCATCTCCGTCTCCCGAGTTCAGTTAACCTAACGCAGGTAGGCTATCCGTGTGGCTGTGAATGCAGCGTAGGCTACCGTAATTTTGCGATAAGCGTCTGGTTTTGCCGTGGAGAGTCACATTTTAATGTAGTACATTGCACGGGCCTCGAGATGGCAGAATGGAGGCTGACCACGTTCAACAGGGCGCTGCTGCGAAGTGGCATGGAATTAGTTAAAAAGGTTAATAACTCAGCCACTGTGTGGGATTATTTTGGGTTTGTGCAGGATTATGAATTAACTTAAGTGCTTGTTAAAACCCAAATTTCCATCAACCAATCACGTGGAAGTAAGTCAAAATGTTTAGGATTGCAGACAGTCAAGAGGATTTGATGTTGAAGTTCTAACCCAGCATTAGAACAGTGGAAGAAAGGTTGCTGGCTTGAGGGTTTCAGAAAGTGATTATCAACTGGGTTTTCTTCCCACAGCCATCTCTAGAGAGTGGTCAGAAAAAAGGTGCATCACTAAACACACAGCACTTCAAACCTTCAAGCAGCAGCAGAAAACCACACAGAGAGCCAGTCCTTTTAGCTAACAACAGAAGACTGAGTCTCTACAGTGGTCACAGGCTCACCAAAATTGGAGAATGGAGAACTGAAAAAAAGCATTGCGTGGTCTGATGAGTCTCGATTTCTACGACAGCCTTCGGGTGCTGCGGTTAGAATTTGGCGTAAACAGCATGAAAGCCCGGATCCATCCTGCCTCGCTCGTATCAACAATTCTGGCTGCTCCTGCTGGTGTAATGGCTTGGGGAATGTTTTTTTTGGCGCGCTTTACGTCCCGTAGTACCAATTGAGCGTCGTTTTATATGCCGCAGCCCACCTGAGTATCGGTGCTGTCCAGGTCCGCCCCTTTAGGAGCGCAGCATTTCTGTCTTCTAATGGCCACTTCCAGCAGGAGTAAAAAAAGAACACACCTCCTCACAAAACACACATCATCTCAGGCTGGTTTCATGAACATGACAGCGAGCTCACTGATCAGCAGATCTCAGCGCAATAGAGGGCCGCTGGGACGCGGCAGAATGAGAGATCGGTATCGGGAAAGGTGCAGTCGGCAAAGCTGTAGCAAGTGCGTGATTCTAGTCTGTCGGTATGAACTAAAGTCTCAGGGGAATCTGTCAAGCGCCTTGTTGAATTTGTGCCACTGAGAAATTAAGGCACTAAGGCGGCGAGGCAAAAAGGGGGTATAATCCGCCACTGGCGAGGTGTAGCTAATCAAGTGGCCAGCGAGTACACACACACACACAAACTGCACACACATTGTGGCAAACAGCAGTGATGAGTCAGTCTTTAGGGCGAACCGTGACGGCGGCAGATGAAGAATAAAGCAGCGGCGTCGTAGCGCTAACCGCAAAGTTCATCCGAACCTCAAACGACGTTTATGCAGATTCCACCCAGCGTTTAGCGAGCGTTCAGCCAACGTTCGGGACGCTTTTGTACGGACAAAAGGCCATCGATCGCAGGCTTGAATAATGCTCGCTAGTTAAAATAGATGATACTCTGGCCCCGGGCAAGAGAACTGATGCGCTTAATGCAGGGGTCACATCTGTCTGCTGGGTACACACACACACACACACACACACAAGCATCTGCAGATTCGCTGGCAAACGCCCACTCGTATGTGTGTGTTTGTGTGAGTTTACAGAGTCTTTTATAGACCTTATGAGACACATTTGTGGTTGTATGCGTGTCTTGTAGATTGTAACATTGTGAATGCAAATAACATTTCTCCTTCTCTTTGATACAACTACAAACAGACGTTTAATCACTCTACCATTAACCCTTTGAGGAATAGTTCCCCAGGCTTCATAAACGACGTTTTAATGCCTCGTCCACACGGACGTTCGAAATGCACGCCCTCTGAACGCCATACGCGTTTTTGCTGCGTTTTGTAGCTGCGTTCGATTGGCGTTTCACTGGCGTTCGCAATAGCGTCATTTTCCTCTCATTCGTCTGGATTTTGGCGCCAAGAAAACGTTGCATGCAGCGTTTATTTGGTGCCACCTGAACGCGCAGCCGGCCGAATGCCGGTGCTGAACGCCCGTGTGGACGCTTTGATTTGCTCCAATGAGCAGAAAAACGGTCGACGTTCAGTCGGCGCTCACCTGGCGCCACGAACGCCAGAAAAACACCTGGTTCAGACGTCCGGGTGAACGAGGCCTAACTGTCATGGCTCAAGATAATCTTGGTGGCGTAACGGTAGGATGTTCGCCCCGTGATCAGAAGGTCACAGTTTCAAATCCAGGGACGGTAAAGTTACCACTGAGGTACTCGTGAGCAAGGCACCGTCCCCAATGCAGAGGTCACATTTGGTTGTGGTGCACTGTGTGCTGTGCTGTGTTCACAATGACAAAAAAAATTACTCACTTTCATCTGTCTACGTACGTATAGTCACATATATTGTCGCTATCAGGCAGGAACCTTTTATGTCCAAAACGCTTATTTTTTAGCAAATTGAAAAAAGGACGTATATTCTAAATATATGTGACCCGATCTGCCGTAATGAGTCGGAAGTCTGCGTTCTATTTATTTAGATATGGGCCGATTATGTTGAAAAACGTCAAAAATATCAATTTTTCTTTTTTGGAGAGCAGATTAATTTTGAAGACCTTTTCTTTCATGTAAGACCAAAAAGAAAAATCGATATTTTTGATGTTTGTCAACATAATCGGCCCGTATCTAAATAAATAGAACGCCGACTTCCGATTCATTACGGCAGATCGGGTCACATATGAACATTGTATATAAATGTATGAACAAGCCATTCTCACCACTTCCATTAAATATTTCTAAAACCAGGCCAACTTGAAAACTGACCAATACACTTGTTTTATGACAAAAATAAAAATAAAAATGACCAATGACTTCTGAGGTTTCTGCCCGACAGCAAAAATATAGATAAATATCATTTCCATTTCCAGGCTTTTGATCTGATGTTTTAGTAAATTGCATTTTGTAAATTGACAAAAATAAAGGATTATCTTACAGCATTTTTCACACCTACTGTGTATATATAGTATTGTGCAAAACTCTTGTTTCAGCCCTAATTTATTTATTTTTTGTTTAAAAACAGCCAGATTTTCTTGTGTATTAATGTAGTTTTAAAAAATAGTATTTTGATGTGTGTTCGCACATAAGTTATTCCCTCTATTGACTCATTTTAATTTACCTAGTGTCATGACCCTCCTGGACTTTAGCTAAGCGGTCACCAGAGGCCGCCATTGTGTGTTCTGTTTTCTGCCGTCTTGAGTCTCCCGTCAATCACAGTCTATGTCCCACCTTCCCTTTGTGTCTGATGGGTAGATCACGGTTCATTAGTTTGTTCACCTGTTCTTGTTTGTCCTAGTCCAGCCCCCTCTTTCTGATTGGTTTTCCCTCATGTAATTACACCTGGTTGATTGTTCTTTGTTTGGTATTTAAGTCCTGTTCTTTCCCCATTGTTTTGTTGGTCCACCCTCGCAATACCGTCCCCGTGTTGGTGGGCTACGTGTGCTTTCTGGAAGTCTGATGACGTGTTTGGTTTTGTTTGTGGCCCTCATGCCTGTTTATGTTTAAGTTCTTCGTTTGTGAATAAAATGGCTTGCACTGTGACCTCGCCTCATGTCATGCTGACAGTACCCTACGTGACACCTAGCAAAATATACAGAGAGACATATATTTTATTACCTACAACATATTTCTTGTTGATGTGAAAAGCTGTCTCACAAAATATTGTTTTTGTGCTAGAATTCTGAGGGCGCAGTGGAACTTCAGCCTGCAAAATCTGCCATCTACTAATATGGTTCCAAGTTCATATACCAAACGCAAACACATTTTTCCAGTACGGTGCCAAAAGAAGCAACAAGAAGACGAGTTATGGGTTATTTAAACATTTTGGGTGTTATTTTTGTTGCTAAGTTTGTTAGTCTGATTGTATCTGTAATTTTGCAGGGATTATGTGAGTGAATCAAAGTGCCTTAGTAACTGCATCGAACAGAGAGTAGTTGTGCAACTGTCCAGCATGAATACGCTACAAGTACAGTTGGAATATGAATTGTGATTTTCTGTTCTTTCAGAAGAAGAAGATCCCTTCCAGCCGGTGACCACAGACGAGACGGTGGCGGTGGGGGGAACCGTGACCCTGACGTGCCGCGTGGCCGAGAGCGATAACTCCTCCCTCCAGTGGTCCAACACGGCACAGCAGACGCTGTACTTCGGGGAGAAGAGAGGTGAGACGGGCGGAGGAAGGGACGGATGGATGGACGAATAGCTAGATAGATGAACAACAGATAAATGCAAGGACAAGTGGTTAGCTGCATGGCTGGACGGATTTAAACAGGGAAGGTGGAGGGAGAACTGATTAAAGTAGAGAGGAAAAAGAATAAATGAATAGATAAAGAGCGCGGGGAAGGGAGAAGACTAATGGAGAGAGTCGAAGAGAGAGTGTGAGAGAGCGAGAGGAACAGAGGGAGAGGGGTGATGCGTAAATTGGAGAAAGAGGAAGCCAAAAAAATGAGCAAATCACACACTTTCTTTTTTCTTGCTAATGCACACAATTAAATCTTTTATTCACTTTTTTGGGTTTACTTTTACACACAACACCAGAGTGGAGCAGAGGCTACAAATATCAGACAAGTTTTTCCTTTAATGAACGTGTTAAGCCTGCTATCTGTCCATAAATAAATGATCACCTCTGTATCAAAGGAGCCTGATCTGAGTTTGAGGCCACCGCTTCAGATTTTGTGGGGGAGGAACATAAAGAGATGGGGATGATTAGAGAAAGAGGAGGAGGAGGAGAGAGGCCGAAGAGTGAGTGGGTGATTAGATATGGGGGGCAGAGAGGAAGAGAGAGGAAGCTGAGTGGAGGTCAGATGAAAACACCGTCTGATGGAGACAAATTAACTGACCTTCATTTACTGATAAACCATGAAGTCAGCGCACTCTGATTTCTCCCTCTCACACACACTCACTACTGAGTGAGTGATTATTTGTCATTGTGAACACACCACAGCCCAGCACACAGTGCACCACAACCAAATGTGACCTCTGCATCTGACCCATCCGTGAAGGAGCAGCGGGCAGCTAACAAGGGCAGCGCCCGGAGAGCAGTGCTTGGGGACGGTACCTTGCTCATGAGTACCTCAGTGGTAACTTTACCGGCCCTGAATTGGAACATGCAACCTTCTGATCACGGGGTGAACACCCTACCGTTACGCCACCAGCTTCCCCTAGAGGATCACTTTTGAAAGAATGTGGAAAGACCTGCACTCCAAATCTGCACACACACACACACACACACTCAAACAGATGGACAGAGGCCGAAAATAAAAATATTTACGTCCAAACATTATCACTGAGTTTCACACAGGTGTGTCCTGCTATTTTGTGAGATCGTGTCTTAATAATACTCCTCTTAACCGTAACTGTACATTTAGTTAAAACAACTTTTATTTAAAAGCATGTTTTCCCTATGTGCTGTGATGACCTGATCTGCGTACAGTGAGATGTATAAAAATTGGTGGGATGCAAAGGCCTGCATCATGATGCATCGAGATATCACTTCTCCTCTTCTTCTCTCTCCAGCTCTGAGAGACAACCGTATCCAGCTTCATAGATCCACACCCACAGAGCTGTCCATCACCATCTCGGACGTCCAGCTGTCAGACGATGGAGAATACACCTGCTCCATCTTCACCATGCCTGTACGAACTGCACGGGCCACCGTCACCGTGCTCGGTACGTGTGTGTGTGTGTGTGTGTGTGTGGTGCCTCATGTTTGGCTCCAGCTGCTCTTCTGGACGCTGTGTATTAAATCTTCTGTAAACATGGTAATTAGGTCTTGATTAGGTTCTAAGTGTCTGATTGTGGATCGTCAGTCTCATTCGCCTTTGTGTTTTCCTTTCCTCCGTCTCCCTTCTCCCTCTCATTGCACCTATCCCCGTGTCTTCTTCTGTCTGTCAATCTTCGTTGTTTCCTTCATCTCTCACTCTCTTCTTCTCTTAGGTGTTCCCGGGAAGCCGGTGATAACAGGTTTTGAGGACGCTGTGCAGGAGGGTGGAAGTGTGACTCTCACCTGCACCAGCACCGGCAGCAAACCCCCTGCAGAACTGCACTGGTACAGAGGAGGGGAGAAACTAACCGGTACGCACACACACACACACACATACATTCACACACACACACACACACACATTCACACACACTCACACACACACACACATTCACACACACACACACACACACACACATTCACACACACACACATACACACACACATTCACACACACACACACACACACACAGACACACACACACACATACATACACACACACACACACACACAGACACACACACACACATACATACACACACACACACAGACACACACACACACACATACACACACACACACACAGCATACACACACACACATTCACACACACGCGCGCACACACACATTCACACACACACACACACACACACATACACACATTCACACACACACGCACGCACACACATTCACACACACACACATACACACACACATTCACACACACGCGCGCGCACACACACATTCACACACACACACATACACTCACACATTCACACACACACACACACGCGCACACACACATTCACACACGCACACACACATTCACACAGGCTCAAATATTTCCATGTTATTGCTGCCTGTCTTTATGCGGTTTGACACGTGTGCGTGTGTGTGTGTGTGTGTGTAAAGGCCGTCCCAACGTTGTGGAGCTGAACCCCGCCGAGTCTACATACATCGTGACCAGTGAGATCACGCTGCCCGTGACCAGAGACGACAACAACGCCATGATCACCTGTGCCGTCGTCCACCTGTCCATCTCCGAAGGCGAGAAGAGGACGGAAAAGCCTCTTAGCGTGCTGTGTAAGACGCACACACACACACGCTCGCACACGCACACACACAGACGCACGCACACACACACACACACACACACATGCACACGCACACACACACGCACACACACACACATGCACACGCACACACACACACACAGACGCACGCACACACACACAGACGCACACACAGATGCACACGCACACACACACACAGATGCACACACACACACGCTCGCACACAGACGCACACACACACGCACACACACACAGACGCACACACAGATGCACACGCACACGCACACACACACACGCTCGCACACACACACACACCCGCACACACACACACACACATACACACATGCACACACACACATACACACACACACATGCGCACACGCGCATGCACACACACGCACACAGATGCACGCACACACACACACGCATTCACACATATGCGCACACACACACACTGACATCACCAGAGTCAGAACTACAGCTACAGCGCAGAACTTTGATCTTTGGTACATAATATTCATGGTTATGACTGGATCAATATTGATTTGCTTCTCTCCAACTAATGCAGTTATGTTTTGCAGAAATCATGGATACAAACTGCATAACAACATGAATAACTTTTTAATCAATATACAGCGTACTACAGCCCAAAAGTTTGGGATCACTTGGAAATGTTCTTGTTCTCCATTAACATACACATGAAATTAGTCTGAACAGGAAATATAGTAGGGCTGCAACAACCAGTCAATTTAACTAGCTGGCAACTAATTTAATGGATTACTTGGGTCTACGTTATTATACACGTACGCGTGTTATTGTGACGAGACTCTCATGTGGAACGCCATCTTGCACAAAAATGTAGTTCTCTCCAGAAATCAGTAAAAAGTGAGTTATAGGCCTCATTTATCAGCAGATATAAGCATGAAAAATATCGGATATCGGCATCGGCCAATAATTCTCTTATCGTGCAATCCTTCATTTTCGGGATCACAATCTCCAGAAGAGAATTGTCCACTCCTAGCATCTGATCTGACAGGTGCACACACACTTAACCACTCAAATGTGACCTACACACACACACACACACTCACACATACACACCTGCCTGGCAAAGCTTAGTGAAGAAAAATGTTCATGGAAAGTATTAGAATAAAATTGTGTTTCTGTTCATGTTTTTCTCTCCAAGTCTCACCGAGTGTGACGATCAAGCCCGAGAACGACCTACCCAGAGAGGGAGAGAGGTTTTATCTGCAGTGTGTGGGCAACGGAAACCCTGAGTAAGAAAACACACACACTCACACACACCCAGAGGTACTTACTCCCATCCTGACATTCGTACATTATGTATGAGGCTTGAGATGGTCAGTGTATTGATCTCTCATCTCCCTTTCACTCAGTCAAACCACCTCTTTCATTCCATTCTCTCCCTCTCTCTCTTGCACTTTACTCACACACAGACACACACAGAGTCTTGTTTGCTATGTTTGTCAGGTCCTACCTGATCCCCAAATTACTAGATATAAATAACACTACAGCCACACCAATGCAGCCAAAAACAAATCTTTTCACCCTGCAGCTTTTCAAATAAAGATTTACATGTTTAAAAATTTATTTCCATGTAAGGTCGGTCTTCACATGCAAAATATGCCCACACATCCACTAAAATTCTTTTTAAATGTCAAATTTTGCTTCTGTTAGAGCAGTGGTTCCGAATCCTTTTCTGCAGGGCCCCCCTTTTCCAGATAGAAACATTTTTGAGCCCTCCACCCAATTCAAACTACACAGGTTCAGAACTTTATTTGAAATACAACTTCCTTTTCTAATTGAGTAAAACAAATGCAATTATAAACGGTGCAATTTTACCACTGTTGGAGAAATGAAGAGCATACTGAAGTTATAAACACGAATAAACAACTGTCTCCACAAAATGGCTGGGAAAATTAACCAGGTCCCAGTCAGAAAAAACCTTAAAAGAGGATCATCTCAAGTCTCACACTTTTCAGTGGCTGGTGTGGGCTTGCTTTGTGCTGCAATTCCTTCTCAGTTCGGGGTTACAGCTGGGAAACAAAGTTTCTAGCAGTGCTCGAGTGGAGCGTAGGCTGTCCCATTGGTGCGCCCCTCTGCAATACCTCAGTTTGGGAACCACTGTGTTAGAAGGTGATCAAGTCCTCAGAATAAACAAAAATCTGCCCCAACACGACTTGTTACCTGTGGTGGATTTTTCTCATAGCCACCTGTAGTTAAACTCAGAAGTCAGAAATAAGGACAAACATCAAGAGTCTCCCGTTGTAACAAAATTTAATCTCGCGAGGGGAGTCTGTCTCACGCACTTCTGTGAGTGTCTGAAAGAGAGTCCGATTTGCCCCTTCATACAACCGGTCGTTTATATGTTATCTCAGGGTGTAACACAAAGCGTCCTTAGTCGGTCAACATTCCTTCTTCCTTCTACTGCACCAGCACGTCTTCTATCTGCCCAGCCAGACTGGATAAACAAGAAACTTGCTTGACTAACCTAAGACCATCCATAAGGTTTAAACCTTAACAAAACCCCCAGCCATTAGCACATTCCTATTACTAAGAGGTTACACTTTGGAATTGCACTTTAAGATGGATAATTACAATTTTCCTTCACATTTACCGTCTTTGTGGAGGTTAGACCCCCATCCCCTCTAGATAATGCTGCCTCTAGCCCTCCACCTTAACCCCACTAACCAAAAACAAATCTTTAGAGCAGACCTGGTGTCCTGGAGATTTTCCCATCCTACTTTGTGAGTCACTTTTGATGAGGGTCTACTTGAAACAAGATTCTGAAATTTCTGTAGTACGATGGAAAAACCGGCTGGATACCGACCCACACTTGCTTTAGGCTCCTTTAGTTTTTCATGTAATAAGGTCAGGGGCGGACTGCTAATCTGGCAGCCCGGACTTATGACCGGTGGACCGACGTGCTTTGTAGAGCCGATTTGTGACCCTCCACGGCAAAACTAGTCGCTTGTCGCAAATTTTCAGTTATTATGTTTTCATGAAAGGGCATAAATCAAGCTTCAAAACGATACCTATATGGAACGAATGGGACGACATATTACTGAGATATCAACATTCAAAGGAGTCGGGTTTCTCCTGTCACGCCAAGTGAGAAACGGAGAAATCTGCCGTCGAAGTTGACTATCGCCGTAGCACTCACAGACGCTTGGTGCGGTCGCAGCTACGTTTGCATTTACGCTAGCCTACGCTGCATTCACAGCCACACGGATAGCCTACCTGCGTTAGGTTAACTGAACTCGGGAGACGAAGATGGATTCCGGAGAAATATCTTCACGCTAGTCAACCAGTGGATTTACCGTAAATATTGAAGTAGAGCGGTCAAAACACAAACTTTTAACATTCTGCTGGAACTGAATTCCTCACCTCAAGAAAGTCACATTTTTAGGACGGAAAGGGTAAGTTTTTCAGCCAAATTTATTCACAACAAGACAGTATAGACCTTCCACTGTTTCAAAACACTAAAAACAAAAAATCCAACATTTTACCCCATGCGACATAAACGCTCGTTTTTCTCGGAAACCTCCGTTGCGACAAGCGACTGGTTTTGCTGTGGAGGGTCACATTTAACACTTTTTTGATTTGTTTGACCAGTCTGTCAAACTAGTAGATGGGCAGCCCTGTCGTGGAAAAACAACAAATACACCTGGACTCGTCCTTATAAGAGGTTAATTCAAGTGTTAGTAGGGTAAATAAGAGCGCTCTGCCCGTCCCTAGAATTCTGCTGTATTTATACAGAGGGCTACCACCTAAGTAAAGCTGAAACACCTGTCTGCCCAAGTCACTCAGTCCTTGTAGAATGTACATTCCTGAATACAAAATCACAGTGAAAGGTGTTTTTCTTCCACAGCCCATTGGGCTCAGGTCGGCCCAGTCACATCTTCAAATACCTCCGTCGTTGGGTTCTGTGCTCGTGCAGTGTGTGTCTGATCAAACAAACAGTAGCGTAAGTGAGTGAAAGAGGAGGAAGAAGCGTAAGGGAGGTGCAGAGAAATTACGCCAGAAAAAGAATCAGGCACTTCAGGCAGACGCTGCTAAATGTGCCAAATTTACCAACATGTTTGCAGAAGTGCACATTTTTTTTGTATAAATGTGTCAAGTTTGGAGGCATCTAATTACATGGCAAGGAAGCGCAAAGACGGGTGGTGCATGTGAATGTTTGTGATGGAGCAAAATGTAAGGGGCCAAATTTGTGTCCCAGTCCAGCCCTGAATAAGGTGTAGCGTTTTTACCAAAAAAGTTCCTAATGAGGACTAGGAAAAGTAGCCGTTAAAAAGCCTCAAAAATGAAAAGAATTTTCATGAAAAGGATTTTCTTTGAGGAGACAAGCAGGATCTGCTAAAATTCTGCCAGGGCACCGATACACACGTGTCTTATAAAGGACCATCTTCATAATGTCCTTTGACAATTTTAGTTAACCATATAAAACCTGGAACTACTGTATACAGCCAGTTTTTGCCAAATCTGCCAATTTTTTGGATTTATTACCATTATAAGAACATCAGCTCCTTACAAATCACAACCCCCCTCCCTACAGAGAAAGAGAGAGCGAGTCTTCCTCCCTTTATGTCCTTTCCCATCTCCACATCACTGTCACAGGAAAGTGAGCTCTGACGCTCTGCATGACAGTGAGTCTCTATGACAGATGTACAGCTGCAGAGACAAAAACACATTGCAAGTCAGAGTCAGAGATGAAGGACTCATAAAAGCTCTCTTGTACATGCTTTTTTATCCCCCGGACATGTTTCCCGTCATCCTCCCCATCCCGCACCCCACCCCCCGTGCCCGCTCCGCTACATTTAGCCGGGTTTTAAATACATGTAAAAGTTGCCGGGGGTGCCGCGAGTCAATCGGAGAGGCTTCCAGCACGTCACAAATTAGAGCAGCTAAAACCAGCTCGGCTTGTCCCGGCTCCAACTTGATAGCGGTTCAACGACTTTGCACCCCCGAGTGGTTGTACGATCCACTTTATCACGCTGGCAGGCCCGAACAGGGCGGAATTACACATAATCTCAGAAATTGGCCTCCGTTGAGCCAACAAGCTAATCTGCGGGAAAACTGAGTGGGTAAACAGTGGCGGTAAAATATCCAGAAGTGTCCGTTCAGTTCAATACAGGAAGTGGAAATGGTACGTTAGCAAGGCGTTATCCAGTCAGATTTTCAGTCTACATGTTGATTTAACTTGTCGAACCAAATATTAGCCCCATTTAGTGCCTATTAGATTTGTGAATGGTGAGATCAAAATTTTGCTCAGGACTTTGACTTCTTATACATGGATGTCACACTCCTCTTTGGAACTCAGATTTTTGAGATACGTTTTTAAGCTATAAAAAGATGAAAGCATAACTATCCCATTGTTGTTATCTAATTGTTAAACTTGAATATCCAACCTCACAGTAGGGGTTATGGTAATAGTTGTCACGTTCGGGACTGTACATAATTTAACCCTTGAAACGGTGGACGCAGATGCAGGATTGATAGTTCACGCTCACACTCCAATGCTTTTAAACACAAGCGTAAGACACACAAACGACTCGGACCCGGGCTCGCTCTGGTTAGCTCAGTCTGCAGTTCGTAGGAGAACGCCACTCGGAAACAGACCCACACTCCAACGAGTTGTGACGTACACAGCTTGACCACGAGCTCACTCTGGGGTGTGTTTCCCAAAAGCATAGTTGCTAACATATTGCTGACTTTTTTAGCAACACTATGTTAGATGCTAACGTAATTAGCAACTATGCTTTTGGGAAACACACCCCTGGTTAGCTCAGTCTCCCTGCTGTTCATGGATGAATCGCCACTCGAAAGTGAAACCACACTCCAGCGAGTTGACTGAACTTCTGGGTTGGCGTCTCAAAACAACAAAGATGTGAGCCCGGCCGGCCGCTTTGGATTGCTCTTTCTTTCTTAGAACTGTAATACACACACACACACAAAGCACAAGGGTTAAGGTGAGGGTGACGGCGAAAACGTCCGGCTTGAGCCATCTTAAATAATCAAACCCCAGCTGTGAGAGAATCAGCGTTGAGGGTGACGTGCTACCATGCCGTAATCGCAACCAAACAAGACTCAGGTGACAGTTATTAGTACCAACCTTACGAGTGAGAGAGGTGAAACGCAACCTCAGGTCAGAATTCTGGCCTTGTGGATCAGAATAGACGGGCCGAGGCAGCACAGATACAGTCGTGACAATACTCTGCAGCAACCTTCAATAAAAAGCAGGGAAGTGTCAACCAAGTTCATGAAGAAAACGTCTTGGCCGGAGTTTTGTTCTCTCTGTTTAAAATCCACTACAGACTACAACTAGTAATTGTTTTACCTGATTAATGGGGCGGGTAAATGAGAACCTGGCTGAATAATGACTCGATAAAGGCAGGTTTTCACATCACTCTCTATCTGTAATGTTCTTGCATCTCAGATTGAGAGGCCTTATGAGTTTGGAATCGACTCTGAATGCAATTTCACCCGTTTAGAAAAGTAAAGGAGCCGATTCCAAGAGCTGATTCCAGGCAGTGACTTTCTCAGTTCTCATTTACAAGAACAAAATGGGGGGGGGGGGGTTTGCTGTAAAACAAACACTGCAGTTTGGAAAGTGTAAATGACAAGAGATCTTGGTTTCCAAGAAAAGCACTTCATTTATTTCACATGCTGTTGTTCCTACTACCAACATTAACATAATTATTTCACACTGTATCATTAAGCAGAAACTGACATCTTCGTCTTCAGTCTAGCAGAAATTTGGAGACACTGTGTAGATTAAATTCTACATGGAAAATGACACTAAACTGAAACGTTAGCTCAGGGACTACTTCATCTGTTACCTGATTTAAGTTCATTTAATCATTAATTTCAATAACGATCTGCTAAAAGACTTGGTGGAATCAATTCCGAGGCATTTTGTTTATTTGTTCGAGTCTATTATTATTTATTCCAAATTAAAGCACACAAAATACAATGATGTTTTTAATTGTATGTGTTCTTCACTGACTGCAGAAAAGGTCAAGGTAATTGCAGCTTTTACTGTAAACCAGGGGTTTTCAACTGGTCCTGTCCCGGGGACCAACATTCAGACTAAGCAGTAATCTGAGGCCCACACACATGTTAAGAAAATAATAATAGAAATAACAGAAAATGTTCTATTATTTTTTTGATATTTGCATTCAATTTATTTTTCTCAAAGATGCCCAAATCATCTGTAATTGTCATCTAAAAAAATAGATAAAAATAAAATACATTTTAAAAAGTGGTTTCAGTAGTGAAACTGGATTGCGTGTCACGGGTCACCTGCATTGCCGTCATGTAGCACCAGGGGGCCGCAGAACCCCGGTTGAAGACCCCTGCTGTAAATTATTAAAATACAAGAAGAGTCCTCATTAACTTTCATTACCTGAGCACCACTTTAGGAGATTCTGCAGTGTTCATGGTTGCTATTAGTACTAGAAGACCAGCTAAACAGAGACTAGTGTTGTTCATATTCAGATCTTTTCTCATATTTTGTGTAGAATTTTTACACAGTCTTAAGTTCATTGGAGTCAAAATTTCAAACTACGGTTTTACAGTGATCTGCTGAATCGATTCAGAGGCTTTGGAGTCGAATGGCAATTCCGGAATCAAGGAATCAATTCTTTTTCGGATTCAAATCCCAGCCTCGTGTCACGCTCTTTATTGTTCTTTTGGCTGCATTTCAAAGCTGCCTCAGTGCTGCCATTGCAGTCTCTGGAATTTATTGTGCTTCAGTTGGATGGATTCATTTTTATCAGCCTTTGTCCGTGACGTCCACTTGGCTGTTCCTCTGACCGGATTCAGCTTGCGTTTTATTTGTTTTTTTTGTTATTTCTTGGACCACGCAACATTTTGAGCGCTGTACCCCGGTAATACATCTTAGCTTTGCTCGTTGTAATCTAATGAGGACAAACGTGCTCAATAATGCATGCATTATGCCTGCATTATGAATGTCTAAATAAGCATCCTGGCATTACCTCAGCCCTTGGGGGCTCGTTTCAAGTGGGATGCACTTTGATTGGCCGGAATGGGAAGGTGTGTGTGTGTGTGTGTGTGTGTGAGAGAGAGAGAGAGAGAGAGAGATAGAGAGAGAGAGAGAGGGGGAGATGTACAGTACACTGTGCTGTAGGAGTTGTCAGCAAAACAAAATCGATGCAAAAGAAGAGATCAGAGCTTCGGTCAGTGAAATTCAGACCATGACTTGCAGGCATACAGTAAGATGCATCGCTGAAGGGAAGTGATGACTAAATGCTGACCTGAAATCAGTTTTTGTCAGTTTTTAGAATAGGTTAAAGTTAAATGATGTGTTAGAGAGTAAGAAAAGATATTTTTCACATTAAGTTATTTTGTGATTTTAGGATCGTAACATAATTTAATTACGATCAAGTAGTGGAGAAAAGACCAAAGCATGAGAACTAGTGTCTAAAGGGTATTAATTTAATGGGGATTTGTTTATTAATACATTTATTCCACAACCAACCAAAGTTATGGTGTGATGTACAAAATACAATTAAATTCTCATTAATATCTTCACCGACTACTGGGAAGGGTCAGGCTAATTGCGGCTTTTAGCGTAAACCATTAAAACACACAAAAAGCCCTCCTTAGCTTTCATTCACCGTTAGCCACATTGGTAGCTATTAGCAGAATGTGATTAAGGTGATTTCAGGGGATTTTATAGTGGTCATGGTTTCTGTTAGACCAACCCAACAGAACATAGCATTGTTCCCAATACCAACATTAACATAACCAGCCCCTAATGTAGCCTTTTAGCATGTTATTCAGCTCTATTATCATTAGCATGTGTTAATGCATCGGATGCCAGCTTTCTCTATAGAGTGTGTGCATGTGTGTGTGTGTGTGTGTGATTAACTCAGAGCCCACTGCACTCATACACACCCTTGATCACCACAGTTTTTATATTTATAGGCGAGCAGCATGTGCGTCACATAAAGATACAGAAAACTTTAGAACATTTTCTAAAAATCTTTCTCAAAACCCTGACAGTCAGCCAGAACAAAGCAGTTGCGAGGTGATGGGGGAACAAGTTCTCCCTATTCGTATTTTTTCCACCGGCGTATTCCTCCTAATTGCCAACAGAAAATTACAGTGCACCAAATTACATGCTTGCATTCTTAGACATTGTCTGATTAGCTGACGTCAAATTCGCGCTGCGCAAGACGCGCCGGGAAGCGCTTTTCCCAGACGAGCCCACACCTGGAGGTCCACACTCCCTGGGGCAACAATAGAGGGGGGAGAGCGTCCCTCCTTCCCTCAATCTCTCCCTCCCTTCCTCTCTCCTTACCTCCCTCCTTTTATCCAAACCAGAGCATTATCTGTCACGCTCACCCTCGCATACGCTTTAAAGGAGGGAGAGAGGGATTATGGGCCGGATGGAGGGGATTGGGAAGCCGCTTCTGGAAAATGCACTTGTGCGTCCGGCACGTCCCCTATTTAATTCAGTGGCCAGAGCCGGTTGATCGTATTCCAGCCGCATGGAAAATTGTGCAGTGTTTTGGGACAAAAAGTGGAAAATTTAGAAGAGGTACATGACATTTGGAGGCTGTTTTTATGGACCTTCTGTTATTGAGACAATGCACTTTACTGAATAGTTCTGGCCTTTTGGATTCTCTACTTAAATGCATGTTGCATGCTGGCTACCAGCAGTCACTTTGTTATTTTTATTATAACATTAACTATTGCATTCCCCGTCAAAGGTTCAACTGCAACCATCATTTTCCATTGTTTCATTCATTCATTATTCAAACTGCTTAATCCTCATTTTTTATATCTAACAAATTCTTATACACCGTTAAGGTTGTCATTCCTAATTTTGGGTACAAGGAGGTGTCTCTTTTAACGGAAACTGTGCTGCTAATTGTGACAAGTCAGTTCCTGTGAGAGCTTAACCTTAATTCAGCAGCTCATAGTTCAGCAGCAGTTGTCTGGTGGCTAGGATACTCCGGACCAAGAGGGTGTGGGATCAGATCTACCTCCAACATTACCACCACTGGTTTCCTGAGTAGGACCCTTAACCCCAAGTTGCTCC
The DNA here is from genome assembly GCA_032718565.1 of Distichodus sexfasciatus. Lineage (NCBI taxonomy): Eukaryota > Metazoa > Chordata > Actinopteri > Characiformes > Distichodontidae > Distichodus > Distichodus sexfasciatus. The sequence continues at coordinate 177,641 of JAVGVS010000273.1, forward strand.
AGCGAAATTGTTCCTGTAATTAGGAGATGGACGTTGCTCTGGATAAGAGCATCTGCTAAATACTGTAAATTTATGATCGGCTGAAACATGTATAAACATAATTGAAACCTTTTTATCCCTTCTACCTTTTCTGACGTACCGTAATCATCCAGTTATTTTATGTAAGACATTGTGAGCAACAACAGATAATTGTTAATAAAAGCACAATAACATCATTATATGGTCAGGTCTGGGCAGGGTTCGGTCAGTTTAATATCAGAAATATTAAAAGGACGGCCTAAAAGTTCAGTTTTGTGTGGTTTTGTTGGTTTTCTGGGTTGACGGAGCTGTAGGATGTGTGTAGGGTGTAGCTGATTGTGACTGATGTGAGCTCAGGGTGGAGAAGCGAGGGAGAAGTGTGTACGTGCCTCGGACTGTCCTTTGCGGTTACATAAAGCAGGCGGTCGGACGCTGTTGGAGGTGGAGCTGGAAGGTAACTGTAGATCGCCCCCCGCTGGAGCCGGATTGCATTACAGGTCATTAGCGAGTCCTCAGGCCATTAGCGCAGCGCGAAGCAACATTCTACAGCCATTACAGAGTGAGGAGACTTCTCATATCTCCCTCTCTCACTCACTCACACACTCACTCATTCTAGCCTCTTGACACACACACACACACACACACATATAGGTATCATATTGACACTCTCTCAAACACACACACACACAGCACAGTAAATCTCTCTCTCTCATGCTTTTATACACACACAGACACACAACCTTTCACATGCATACTAATACCTATTGCATTAATGTTCTCTTAAACACACACATTACTACCTCTCTCTCTCTCCGACACACACACTCTCAACCCCTCACACGGATATACATAGCTATCGCATGCATACTCTCTCAAACAACACACACCACAGTAAGTCTGTCTCTCACAAACACACACACACATACACACACACATTAACCCTCACCCATACACATGTACATGGACCCGTCCACACACACACACACACACACAGTCTTGTATTACTATCTTTATGAGGTCTTTCCATAGACTCCCATAATAACTAAAGTACATAATTTTACACCTACACCTAATCCTAACCCTAACCTTAACCTCAGTAACCAAAAGCACATCTTTTACCTCTTTTAGTTTCTCAAATAAAATAAGCACATTTTCTATAAAGTCATTTCTCCTCATGGGGACCTCTCAAATGTCCCCACAAAGCCCAAAAAAACAGATAAAAGTGATTTTAGGGGACAGAAGGTCCCCACAATGCGATAAATACATGTTCACACACACACACACACACACACACACACACACACACGCTTACACACATATACCACATTGAAACTCCTTCAGACTCCAACATGCACAAACTCTCTCAACAAGCACACACACCCACACACTCATACAGACACACACTCATATCCGACTTAACACACCAATAATCCCCTTGAAACTCTCTGACACACACACACCCCTACACATGTTACACATGAACACATACACTCATCCAAACACACATGCAAACGTCATAGGGACACACACACACACACACGCTCTGAGCTAAATTCAGCTGCAGTGGCTGCTCTAATCTCTATAACTACAGTACAGCAGCTTCTCCCTCAGCATCATCACACTCACACTTTTTCATCTGTCAGCCCATCATGTGGCTTCAGTGCATGTATTAGCATTCGTTTAATTATGTATACACACACACACATTCAAGCACACACACTCCCACACAGAGCCTTGTGCATTAGTTTAGACTTTATTAGCACTGCAGTGTTTGCTGTATTTATTATTTAGTAGAGTTGAGTTTTGGTCATTTACTGCAGGACAAAGCTGCAGCTTCACCGGTTACTGTAAGGAGAAGCGCAAGCTTGCATGAGGGAGATGATGTTTTACACACACACACACACACACACACACACACACACACACACTGCAAAAAATCAGTGTCAGAAAATAAGAAAAAGAAAAGGATAATAAGAAAAAAGGTTCCAGAATCAAGCAAAATTATATAGTGAGAAAAATTATCTTGTTAAGATCTCCTAAAACAACAAAAAAAATCTTTCAATTTTTCCATGTTTTTAGCTTTAATATTCTTAAAATGAGCAAAGTTGTCATGAATCTCTTAACTCGTAGTGGCATGAGAACTTTTCCGTTCTCTTAATTAAATTTCTTATTTCATTTTAAGAAGTTGATGGAATGGTTGATGGAGTCACACAAAAAGAGAAAAAAACAAGCGGTAAACAAAAGTTAAGTCTTATACAAGCGCTGCCGCCTCACAGTGAGAAGGTCCTGGGTTGGATCCCCGGGTCGGCCGTAGGGTCTTTCTGTGTGGAGTTTGCATGCTCTCCCCGTGTTCGTGTGGGTTTCCTCCAGGCGCTCCGCTTTCCTCCCATAAGCATGCAGTATAGGTTAATTGGCAACTCTAAAGGTTTGAGTGTGATTGTGTGAGTGTGTGGCTCCTGCCCAGGGTTGGTCCCTGCCTTGCGCCCGTAGTTCCCGGGAACTACAGCTGGGATTAAGTGGTTCGGATAATGAATGAATGAATGAATGAATGAATGAATGGATGGATGAATGGATGGATGTTTAAATGAAAATAATTAACATAAATTGGATCACGTTCTTCATGTTCGACCTGAGAGAGAGAGAGAGAGAGAGAGAGAGAGAGTAGAAACCCACACATGCAGATTTAAATCGCTGCAGCAACATAAAATCACATCATAAATAATCATTGTTGTCTTAATTGCGTTTCTGTTGTTTTGTATAATCAGCAAGGGAATTTCTGGCTGATTAGCTGGAGTTATAACAAAATCAATCTTATATTTTTTTCCTCTGGTAAAACCCCATTTTTGTGATGTAAGTGCAGTTTATATTACCATCTCTCTCTCTCTCTCTCTCTCTCTCTCTCAGGCCCATGTCGTTCATGTGGCGAAAGAAGGACGGAGAGCTCCCCCCGCTGGTGAAGGTGGAAGGCGCGTTCCTGCGCTTCGAGGCGCTGAACAAATCCGACAACGGCGTCTACGAGTGCCGGGCGGACAACGGCGTGGGCATGGGGGACGGATCCTATGCCCTGCTGGTGCAAGGTAAACGAGGGAAGATGAAGAAATAGGAGGAAAAGGAGGAGGAGGGAGAGAAGGAGGAGGAGGAGCGTGTGGCCTCCTCTCCTCCCTCGTCATCATTGTTTCCTTTCAGTTGACTGTTCTGTTCTGTTCTGAATTTACGTTCCTTTTTTTCTTTCTCTTTCTTTCAAAATCGTTAAATCCTTCTCTCCTTCCGCGCTCCCTTTCTTTCTTTTGCTTTTTTTCCGTTTTCCAAGACTTGCAGGACTTTTCTCCTCCTCCTCCACCTCCCCCTACTGCTCTCCCCACCGCTCTCTCTCCGTCTCTCGCTCCCTCGCTTTCTCCCTCCACCCTTTCTCCTCCTCCTCCTCCAACCTCAGACGAGTCCTCATCTCCTTCGCTCCCTCCATCGTCCCCTGCTCCCTCCACCTTCTTTTCTTCCTCTCTTTCGCCGTCTACTTTTCTTTCCCCCACCACCCTCCCTTCCTCCACACCCCCGCCCCCCTACGTCCGCTCCACCACTCTCTCCAACTCCCTCTTCCCCGACCTCACTCCGCCTGATTCTCCTCCTTCGCCCTCCGTCCCTCCATCCGCACTCCCCTCCCCTCTCGCTCCAACACTCTCTCCCGAATCTGTCACTCCATCCACGCTTTCTTCGCTGAATGGAGTGTTCTTTACAGGTAACAAACACACACACAGAAAACACACACACACACACACACAATTACAATGGTAGTTTAATAGGCTCAGCGTTATTGCACTAATTACAAAAGCTAAAATTGCTGTAACGAACCTGATTGCTTTTAAGTGCTGTGTGTGTGTGTGTGGTAGGCTGTGTGTGAGAGCAAAGCAAATATGTATTTTGTTTTCAGAGCAGTGTGCGTGTGTGTGTGTGTGAGCGAATTGCTTTACAATATGAGCACCTAGCGCGGCATCTGCTGTTTGATTCGGCAATAATACGGGATTTAACACAACACTACTCGCTACAAAGCCAAGATTATCCGCGTACACAATCTGACATAACACCTAGCTGCTACTACGCGGCTTTAACACCGCCTTGGCACCGGCGCGGCAACATTTGGTCTGCTTATTTCATTATTTAACCACAAAAATTCCACCTCAACCCTGGTAAAATACACACACACACACACATTAAACTCCCAAACAAGTCATTTTTTTCATAGTCTCTCTTCCTTTTTTCCCCTTTCCCCTCGTCCTCGAACTCTTTCACATCATCCCTCAATGATGTGGCAACACATACATCCATTCATTCATCCATCCATCCATCCATCCATCCAGTCATCCATTCATCCATCCATCCATCTTCTACTGAAGAAGCCACAGGCAAAGCTGCAGGTATTGTCTTCAGTCACCTGTTTGTCTCTTTCCCTCTTTTTCTCTCTGTGCCGCTCTGTATTGCTCCCTCCCTTCTTTTCTCGTTGCCGTCTTCGTCGTGACCCCGTCTCTTATGTTTTGTGTTTCTTTTATCTGATTTTGTTGCCTGGTGCTGCTTCATCCTGTCTCCACCTTGGCGTGGTTTGCTTTCCCCCCAGATCTTTTGTTTGCTGCCCGATCGTTTGTCTTTCTGCCAGAAGGATTTCAGCTTCTTAATCAAATCTATTTTAAAGTTTCCTGAATTCTGAAAGGCAAGACGTTGAGTTTGATCTAGTTCTCTAAGCAGTGATGTAAAGTGAGTGATTTTGATTTGTCATAGTGAACACAGCACGCAGTGCAACTGAAACTAAAATGAGTGATGCTACTAGCTTTTTACAGTAGCTTATTTATAGCCAAGCTTCTTATAAAATGTGGTGGATTTTCCATTAACTATTTTTACATCCTTACAAAATTCTTTTTTATCTCTTTACAAAAACTGTTATTTTTGATGACAAGGTGTTTCTGAACTTAGATGTCGACCGATATAGTTTTTTCGGGGCTGATATTGATACCGATTATTGCTAGTTAACGAGGCCGATAACCGATATTTGGAACTGAAATGCAAAAAAAACCCAACAATTGTTATTATTTTTAATTTTCCAAACACCAAGCTCAGCTGAAACTCCTCCTTCTCGGAGCTTCACGCTGCACTCGTGTGTGAGTGACAGCAGGGCTTCAGTGTTGATTGGCTGCTACTGGTGTGACGTGTAGCCAATCAGAGAGTGTTGTGGCCGGGACATTAAATGAAGCAGTGAGTCGAGAGCAAACGGCACAGAGAGAAGAGACGGCAGCGGAGCCACAGTAGCACCTTGTAATTACTTAATATCAGTGATGGTCAAAATGAAACACTGATACTGATGATCAGCTAAACGTCTAATATTGGCCCCCAAAAATCGTCACGACTGATAATCGGTCATAGAAGTGGCATCTTAAAGGTTACTGTGCTCTAGCTCTCGAGCGTGTAGTGCAGATAACTGCTACGTTTTAACAGTAGCTTGACTGTAGCTCTCCAACTTTTAATCATAAGTAGTTTGTAACTTGAAAAGCTACCGTTTAAAAGCAGGATTTGAACTGCTAACCCTCCGAGCACAGGAGCATCTGACTAAACACTATCACTGTCCCAATATAGTTAGAATAATATAGATTAATATATCACATAATAATGCTTTGTTATAATGCAATAACAAACAACACATTATACGTTATATTGTCATGCAATACACATAATTGCATCATGCAATAAAATATATGATAATAATATAAACGAACAGCTCATTATAGCATATACCAGTGCATTATGTTAAATAATACCACATTATCCAGCACTGCTGCGAGCCTCTTGGCACTGTACAAGCTATATTTAGAGCAATTTGTCTTCTCTACGAGTGCTTAATTACTTGCAAAAGCACAAATTAATATCACATTTCATACAATAATAGCAGAAGATTTTGAAGGTTTGACAGATTTAGTGCTCAAGCCGTCATGAGGCAATTTAGAATGTGTGAACAAAGCCCAAAGCTATCAGTGTTTGATGGTCATCTCATTTAGAGGCAGAGGGACGTCGAGTAGAGCATTTTGTTCAGCACCTGGTGAAGTCACCTGGCATCGACTCACACACTTTTCCTCGCTACACGTTTCTTAAGAAATGGTCTCGTATAGACACGTTAAATCCAAGATAACGTTCTTACAAAAGGCCAACAGCCAGCAGACATGACTGTAGCCCAAAGCGCTCGCCCGTTTTTTGGTGCCGATCGGTCAAAGGGTGCTGACGGACAGTCTGATGAAGCCTGTCTGCGGTCTCTCTGTCACCACACTGGGATGCGTTTCATGACGTAGAGCGAAAAGGCCGATCCCGCCACGTCACCAGTCATCTCTGTATTCTGACGCGTGCATAAACGGCTGTGCCAATTCCCTAATGAGTTGAATCAGCCGGGTTAATTAGTGGTAAACACTGCAGCGCTGTGGGCCTCCAGGACTGAAGTCTGCAAACGAATAACGCCAAAAATGGGAACAGACTTAATGCATTGAGTAAAATTTGTGTGTTATTGTATTAGAATTAATTACTTGTATTGTGTCTCTGTGAGCCGACACACATGCTTTGGTCTGATATACGGCTTTAAATGGACTGTAAACTTGGTTTTGAGGCTTTGTGCAGTCTCAGTAAGATTAAAGATTTAAAAATTGTTAAAATATCATCCACAATTAGAAAACAAACATACTATACCGTGTCCAATGTGCTGGGCAATTTAATATGTCCACATGTAAATCTATAATGGACAGTGTCTTAATCCAGGCACTGAAGCGGTAAACGGAAACTAGAGCACACGGTTTAAACAAATCCAAATTAAACCAGACACAGGAACACAAAACAGCAGCACAAAAGACACCAGACGCAGGGGAGACGCAGGCGTTAACCTTATGAAAGCTCATCCTGCAAAGTGTGTGAAATTTTAGCACCTTCAGCAACTTTGTATAAGAATAACACACTCTCCCCATGTTCTGGTCTCCGTGCTCCGGTGTCCTCACACAGTCCAAACGCATGCGCTATAGGTTGATCGGTTACTCTAGATTGGCCCCATAAAATGTGACTGTGAGTGTCTTTATTGCTGTGATATCCAGTCACATAAGCTAATAAAGAATATAAAAATGCTCAAAAATGTTGAAGCTCTCAAAAGGTTAATGTACACAAACACAGGTGTAGATGAACATCAGGATAGACGAACCTAAACGTACCGGCAACACAGGACAAGTCCCCCTCTGGTGGCTGAACCATGCATCACGGGGGATGATCGATGATGAAAATGTGTTATACAAATCTTTCACAAATATCCCAAAAATTAGAAAACCAAAAAAATCTATACACTGTGCCTATGCTTAAATATATAGATATATCTACATCCACAATTAAAGTGCAGTGTGGAAAATTGAGTGTGTATATAATAATAAAAAAAGAAATCATTCAAAAAATAAAATAATAATAATTATAAATATAGCCACAAGTAGCAACGAGGGGGTCCAAGCAAAAAGCGTCAGGGATCTAGTTAGGATTTGAGCAGAGATGCTAGCTGTTAGCCCGATGTAGCGTGGCTGGTTAACCCAAACACGGCTGAGAGCGCGAGTAGGTAGGAAAGCCACGCGGTTTGCTCTAAGAACTCTCTAACGAGTAGAGCAAGGATTCCCACAAGAATCCGCGTTCAATATGACACACACTCAATCGAGGAGATAACCAAGTAACTGAGAGTACTCACAGTAGAAGCCGACATGGAAATCGGAGATGGGCTGGTGACTCAGTGACTGAGCGACTTCCCGAACCGCGACCAACCATTTCCGGGTCCTAGTGGCGGTCGCGCAACGGAGTGCGCGTGACGGCAATAAGCGTCGACGATAGGAGTCAGCATTTTTAGCGCTCCTTTAGGCTTTTCATTAAATGCTAACCAGCAAACCATCCCCACTTACTGACCAAGTTTCAGCTTTGCATGACCTACAGTTTAGGCTGCATAAATTTTGTAGCATTTTTAGCGCCCCTAGAGGTCAAAACGTGTTTACCTTTGCTACAGCGCCAATTATAGGACGATACACTTTTCAGCTTGTGCCAGGATGCACACCGTTCCTACTCACCCTGTAAATCTTACGGTTCAAGCTGCACAATCCATTTTGTACGCACTTCATGCTTGAACCCTTAATAATAATAGACGGAGCCACCTAAAGCTGCAGTACTTAACTCTCTCAAAATCAATCTTTCTGAAATATTTATGAAAACGATCAATAAAAATTAAACAAAACAAAAGTTAGATATGTATATTACTGTTTTGGTATTTGGCTGATAAGGTTAGAAGATTGGATTGTGAGGCCTTGAGTCGGCCTTTTTCCCACGCAGCTCCGAAGCGGCCTCTTGTGAACCCTGTTTTCTCTCCAAATGCCTGCCTGTGAGCTGACGGTGGTTATTTTTCAGTCCAGGGTCAAATGTGGGGCCGGCTCATGAGTAATAAATACCTTCCCTGGATTTTAAGCATTTACCTCACATAAAGGCTATTATTTATGAGAAAGGCTAAATGCTGGTGTTTCTCCGAGCATTTTCTATATTAACCCTTTGGGCCACACTAACCATAAAATGTGCGGGAAGACCTTATTTATCACAGTCATTTATTCCTCATCATCGAGAGCAGAGGTCAGGTGCTTGGACTGACACCATCACACACGGGTGTCTGTTTCTGTGTGAAACAAACAAGCCATAATTAATAGTACATTTTCATCTGATTCTGAGTGAGCTTATAAACACATTCTCCTGCATTCCATTTAAACTAAGCCCGAAGCTACTTTTAAGTAACTTGACGGTGTTCATTATACACTTGAGATTCGTTCCAGTGATGTATAGACGCGTTTCACACGATCAGTGCTGAAGTGCAAATTTATTCAGTCCTAAATCTGGCCTAAAGGTGTGTATTAGATCATTATAAGTGTATTATATAAATATTAACATTATTAGTATGCTTTTGTTCTAATTGTTCACTTTCCTGTTTTGTCTCAGTTGATTCACGGTATGTCTGTATGGTTAAAACAACACTTACTGTATATTTTCAGAGCAATTAACACAAACACTGATTTTGCAAAAAATAATGTGTTGTTTATGTCACTGTCCATAATAACTTTATGAATAAATGTTCGTAATCAGTCCTGTTCGTTTTCACTGTCACATCAATATGTAGGAATTAGTGTGAATGTTGAACAATAAACCAGCTTTACCGCTGTCACACTTCCCCTGCAGAACCTATCGTGCCTGTGTGCATACGCAAACATAGAAAAATCTACAATTTACAGAGCGTCCCGATGCCACTGATACCTGATCCCGTTATTTGAGTGGTTATCGCACCCTTATCTCATCCATGTGTCTTTTTAAAATGTGTTTAAAGAGACTGAAAAAGCAGTCAGAGATTAACTTTTCAGCTTAGAACAGGGGTAAACTAACTAAACTTTAATTGGTCCAGTTAAATAATGTCCAACTAGTTAGTGTGTATATATATATATATATATATATATATATATATATATAATATATATATATATATATATATATATATATATATATAAAGTAGCCTATTACTTAGCCTATTACTGCATCTAATACCTGACTGTTAAATCAAATTAAGTCAGTACAATTCTAAAACTTTAACAATATTTATTGTCACGTGACATAGAACTGAACATATATGTGACTCTGCACGGGGAAACGAGTCGCTTGTCGCAACGGAGGTTTCTGAGAAAAACGAGCGTTTATGTTGCGTGGGGTAAAATTTTGGGTTTTTAGTGTTTTGAAACAGTGGAAGGTCTATACTGTACTGTTGTGAATAAATTTGGCTGAAAAACTTACCCTTTCCATCCTAAAAACGTTATTTTCTTGAGGTGAGGAATTCAGTGCCAGCAGAATGTTAAAAGTTTGTGTTTTGACCGCTCTACTTCAATATTTACGCTAAATCCACTGGTTGACTAGCGTGAAGATATTTCTCCAGAATCCATCTTCGTCTCCCGAGTTCAGTTAACCTAACGCAGGTAGGCTATCCGTGTGGCTGTGAATGCAGCGTAGGCTAGCGTAAATGCAAACGTAGCCGCGACCGCACCAAGCGTCTGTGAGTGCTACGGCGATAGTCAACTTCGACGGCAGATTTCTCCGTTTCTCACTTGGCGTGACAGAAGAAACCCGACTCCTTTGAATGTTGATATCTCAGTCATATGTCGTCCCATTCATTCCATATAGGTATCGTTTTGGAGCTTGATTTATGCCCTTTCATGAAAACAGAATATCTACTCATGTCACATATCTACTCTCACTGTCCACTTTTATTTATTTATTTAAATCCTTATTTTTCTCTCCCTTTGTTTTCTCTACATGTATCACTGTCTTTCTTTTTCCTTTCCACCGTTTTTCCATGTGTTTGTTTTGCCTCTAACTCTCTCATCTGCCTGCACTGTAGAGTCGCAATGTTTACCGCCTGCAATGCACAGACATGATTGACTGAGTGGTGTCACGTGGGATGCCTTACCTTGCTTGCAATTGGTCTGTGCGTTTTCTCATCCACTAAACCACTACCAAAAACCACTACTATTCTTAAATTGAAGCACCCCGTCATGTTTTAAATCATAACCTCCAGTTTTGGCTATAGGTCCAGGTCCGTATGGGACAGCTTGTGGGGCCGGACCTGGCCCGCCTGTAGTCCGCCTGTTAGTGACCTCTGGGCTACAACACTAGCAGGTTTTACTGTAGGTCATTGTCGGTATAAGCCCACAGATGTAGGAGACAGTAGAGACGGATCACATCAACCTCCTGAATGAGGCAAAAAAAACTTCATCCAGTTTTAAAAAACGTCCAGAATTGCACTTTGTGACCCATGTGGTTTCCCTCTTGTGTCAAGCGCTGGAGCTATGTCTTTGTTCTCTCTCTCTCTCTCTCTCTCTCTCTCCCAGGGCTCCTTGTCACTCCGTACTCACTCCTCTTCCTCTCCTTGTTTCATCTTTGGCTTCTACCGTAACTCTCCTTTCGCTCTTGACTGTGAGAGTTGCCGTGCCTGTTAATGTTTCCTCTTGTTCTGATGTAGTGCCTCTGAGAGCGGTGCTGTGATTAAACAGAGAGAAAGAGAGCGAGAAAGAGAGAGAGAGAGGTGCTTGGTGCTTATGAAATGTCCCTTTTCCCTTTTGTGTCCAGGCAAAATAAAAGAAGTTGTGGGGTGAGGGGGGCGGTTTTTGATAAACTATTCATACACTTCAAACTCGCTGAGGCGCCTGATTCAATGGTTCGCTAGAGCTTGCAAAGCTGAGATGATCAAAATGCAGAAAATCCATGTAGCGGATTTTTAAAAATAGTCTCTGAGAAAATAATATGCCGTGCGCACACGCAAACATTGAAAAGAGTGGAATACTTTCATTTTAATAGAAGGTGTGAAAATGCTGCTCAAAGTCCCTTTTCAGGCCAAAAACTTATACAATAGGCTTTAAAACAATAGAAATACAGAGCTATTAATTTTTACCCAGAACATATTCTCTATTTTTGCATATTGTTGGTGATCAGTGGTTTCAGATCTTTGGACAAAATGTAACATTCATATTAAAGGTGGGCGATATATCAAATACACTCGATATATCTCAGCTTGTTCCATGTGTGGTGTAGTAAATGACTATATCGTGACCATCCAGTACAGTAAGCTGGCAAATACTCCTCTAGCATTGGAGTTACAATATTCCTAAAATCACTAGAATAAAATAAAAACACTATCATTTGTATTCTTTCTAAGGGCTTCTCAGTCCACAAGAAGATTGTGTGCATTATTCAAGTGTTTTACAACATCACATGAAATAAACGTGGTGTATCTGCCCTGCAGGCAAGCTGGACTCATATTTCAATGTCTACTAACAGATATTAAGTTAAGTATCATGTGATTGTGTACGTATACTTTTATATTTCTCAAATTTAAATTTGTGTGCGTACTCTCGCCAATCAGCCCGGCTCCACCAGCCGTCAGTATACAAACCACGTACAGCCATAAGCAGAACACAACTTTCCACACACGCACGCAGACCGGGCAGCGACACCAGCGTCTGTGTGTGAGAGTTTCCCCATGCATGGTGAGAGAACGCTCTAGATTAACGACGTAATCACTAACATAGCTGATCAGAAAAACTGGTAAAGATTACTGTTATGTAGAAACAAAAAATCTGATTTATTCATTTCTCCCGTAGCAAAAGCATTACTGTTAACGTCAGAGCTTATCCATACTCCGGTCTTTATTTATCCCCGGGGCCCGTTTAGTAGCGGGTTATGGTACCCATCCCAATACTTTTGGCCACCTATTGTGTGTGTATAAGGTAATAAAGGTCTCAGTCATATTACCCAAGTGAAAAATTAGTTACTCAGTCAACCACTTCCCAAATATAATGGATAATTAACCATGGAATTGTGTCTGTAGTGAATATATTTCATAAACTCAGTTGACCACGTCCAAACCTGATCGTGGCCAACATTAAATAATGCCTTTCTCACAACATTTGACCCTCTCTGTGAGGGTTCTAGTCAACACGAGGTCTTCAAGCACAGTACGTCTCGAACAAAACGAAATTCCAAAAGAGACGGGGGAAATAAGTTGTGGGAATTCGATCAGGAGAGTGTTACAAAGCCATTTCTGAGGGTCTGAGTCTCAAGCGTGACAGAACGAGAGCTGTTATCATCCAATAGAGAACATTTTCAGCGCGAGTGAATCTACCCAGGAAATGCCATTCCACAGTAAATATGTTGCTCCTTTACTCAGCCGTGGCGTTTGTAGTGTGATGGTATTTGAGTCTGTGGGAGAGCTGTTTTTTAAAAAAAGAATAGAATTTGGCCTGCTATTAGAAGAAAATATTAGGGATGTGCGATATGGGAAGTATTGTGCAATGCTGATATCCGATATTTTTTATGTTTATTTCCACTGATGCCAGTAAATGAGGAAGGTAGAGTCGGGTGTGAGCACAGGCAGAGTTGAGCGTCTAAAGAATTTTGGCACAAAAATAACACAGTAACAGAGTCTGAGCATTTTGAGCACAGCATTTTAAGAAAAAGTCGCTCACCGCCCTATGTAGTGTACCAAGTCAAATAGGGCACGTGTGACACTCCATGTGCACTACCTAGTGTGTACAGAGCCGTTAAGCTACAACCCCGGCTTTTTCCTGAGATGCATACTACCACATAGAAAAGTATGATAAGAGCACCTTACCTACCATACTATTAAGTGCAGTAGTACACACAGCCCATGTGTGATCTCACAGTGAGGCAAACACACAACAGTTTTGCATGTGCAGACAGAGTTGAACACGTAACGACAGGAGATTTCACTCACAAGCGTTACACTGCGTGCTCAAAATTTTGGCATCGATATAAGCATGAAAAATATCGGATATCGGCATCGGCCAATAATTCCCATATCGCACATCCCTAATATTTTCTTCTATTAGCAGACCAAATCCGGCTTTAGAGATGCGCTTTTCAAAACGTAGCAGTACAGATGAACTTCTAAGCTCGCCTCTGGCCCAAGCCTTTTTTTGTCTGGATCTGGCCTCTAGCTAAAAAAATGCGTGGATACTCCTGCTGCTATAGGGGAAGCCTGAAGCCTCAGAAGGCTTGGCATTGTTGAAAGTACCCATGAATTCTGCAACTTACCTGAACATTTTTAAGCAGAATGTTGGCTTATCTGTGTATCCCAGAGGCGAAAGTGTAAGAGGGTTACACAGCCAAACAATGATGCAAAGTTTACAAGCAAAACACATGGGGATAAAGCAAAATTAAAGTTCTTGACTGGACTAGTCAGAGTCCTTGAAGTTGAACTCGAACTCGAAGCTGTTAGAGATGCTGAAAACACACCAGTGAGTCTCAATTTATGCAGTTCTGCAAAGAACAGGTGAAATTCCCAAAATGCTGCAATCGAAAATTAGGTTTGTGGGAACAATATAATAAATATTTCAGTAAACAAATTAGAAAATTGGACTGCTGCTAAAATATTTGCTTTTATTATGGGAACACTGCACATACTAACAATTGTAATTTTGTGAAACATTATTTGTACATAATAGTGAGTGTTTTCTCTTACTCCACTTGACTGTTGTCACAATATTTGCAGGTCTATTGGACATTATCACCTGTTTACAGTTCTCATATTTAATTGTCGCAGATCATATGCACATCCAATCATATGCAAATCTTGGGTTAAACACAAGTCCAGTCTTCATAGCAGGCAGAAACAGCAGCTTGCTTAAATAATTCCTTTTAAATGTAAAGGAAATCGAAGAAAATAATTACAGTTTCATCTTTTTGAAGTAAGCTGTGGTTAATTGCTGTGTAAGCCTTGACTTCGTCTCCACTTCAAACGCAGTGTTTGGCGAAACAGCCACTCAAAGACCTCTGAGATCTATTCAGAGCGTGTTCAGACAGACTTTCAGAAAGACGCAAGATGAGGCATGATCATTACAAACCTAATAAGCAACAGAAGTTCTGAGATACAGTACTGTGCAAAAGTTTTAGGCAGCTGTGAAAAAATGCTGTAAACAAAGAATGCTTTCAGAAATATAAATAATGAATGTTTATTTTAACCAATTTACAAAATAGAAAAATCTAAATCAAATCAATATTTGGTGTTACTACCTTTTGCCTTCAAACCAGCATCAATTCTTACAGGTACATTTGCACAAAGTCAGGGATTTTGTAGGATTATAGTCATTATATTATTTTGTAGGATTATAGTCATTATATTATTTTGTAGGATTATAGTCATTATATTATTTTGTAGGATTATAGTCATTATATTATTTTGTAGGATTACAGGATTATAGATCTGTGGTTAGTTCTCCAAGATGTTTGGAACAACCTACCAGCCGAGTTCCTTCAAAAACTGTGTGCAAGTGTACCTAGAAGAATTGATGCTGTTTTGAAGGCAAAGGGTGGTCACACCAAATATTGATTTGATTTAGATTTCTCTTTTGTTCATTCACTGCACTTTGTTGATTGATGAAAATAAATGATTAACACTTCCATTTTTGAAAGCATTCTTTGTTTACAGCATTTTTCACACCTGCCTAAAACATTTGCACAGTTCTGTATTT
Source organism: Distichodus sexfasciatus (assembly GCA_032718565.1). NCBI lineage: Eukaryota > Metazoa > Chordata > Actinopteri > Characiformes > Distichodontidae > Distichodus > Distichodus sexfasciatus. The sequence continues at coordinate 192,763 of JAVGVS010000273.1, forward strand.
CAATGTGGTGTTTCAAGTAAAGAGCATTTCATAAAAGATCCGTTCATATTTTTCATTTTTTTAGCAAATAGCTTGTATCATCTGACTCTGAATGTTGCAGTCTCCTGAACTGCAAACAACCAAAACAATGAGAAATGCAGAATTATCCCATATTGACGTCAGAACCATTTGCAAACTCTTTCATTTTGCCTGAGTCCAGAGTTTTAGAAAGAATATATACTTGTATAATTACTCTTTCTCTCTCTGTTTCCCTCCCTCCCTGTCTCTCACACACACACACACACACACACACACACTCTCTTTGCTCGCTCTTAATTGCTTTTCCCCTCCATCTTTCCTCTCTCAGACCCCACAGCGATGTCCTCCTCTTCAGGAGTGGATCACGCCGTGATTGGTGGAGTCGTGGCCGTCATCGTCTTCATCATACTCTGCCTCCTCATCGTTTTTGGCAGATACCTCATCAGACACAAAGGCAAACACACACACACACACCACATCTTGCTATCTTTGTGAAGTTGTTTCACTGGACATTTTCTCAGAAATCTCTTAATAGCTTTTACAATCGATTGGTTCCCTGATGTCGTTTCTCAAATCTCTAGGGTTGGTTTACAAGATGTAAAATCAGTTATGAAAATGCAGAGTGTTTTAGAACTCGAAGCTCAAAATTGTCATCACTTGTGAACAGGACGGCCAACATTCAAAACATTCTGCATTCATGAGTTTAAAGAGTAGGAGCATTAAGAAAATTTAAGTAAGTGATTGTCATTGTGAACACAGCACAGCACACAGTGCACCACAACCAAATGTGACCTCTGCATTTGACCCATCCGTGAAGTACCTTGCTCATGGTACCTTTACCAATCTGGGATTCCCTAACCGTTACATTAACAAATTACCTAAATGTAAAACTAATCCTAAATTATTACTAATTATATATCATAGTAATCATGTGGCAATTCTTAATTATAAATAATTTTGATTATGTAACTTCTATTACAACCAATTTTTCTCATTTTAATATAATTTCATACATCAAACGTCTCTGTCACGAACATCAGTAAACTCACCACGTGTCTCTTGTTTCCCTTTAGGCACCTACCTGACCCACGAAGCGAAGGGCTCGGACGACGCCCAGGACGCCGACACGGCCATCATCAACGCCGAGGGCGGCCACTCCGGTGCCGAGGACAAGAAAGAGTACTTTATCTAGACGTCCCCCATCAATCCATCCTTTCTTTCTTCCCTTGCTTCAGTTCCTTTCGATCAGAGGAAATCAATCCGAGGATGACGAGGGGGAAGGACGAGTCACCGATCAACGACAAGAAAAAATCTAATTAAATCAAGGTGGAACTGAAGAAGGAAGGAACAGTCACAGTCTGTGTCAACATGGGAAAGGGAGTTTTGCACTGAGACGAGGGTTTAGTTTGGACACACGCATCCATGACCGCACTCACACTCACAACACACGCTCACACACGGCTTTCCCCGCACGCCGCCCACGTTTGATTTCAGCAAAGGCAATATAAAGCCATCTAGGATGAAATATTCAAACCCAAGTCGGTAAAACATCTTCTAATGCATTATCTCCCTTTTCTTCAGTTTCGTTCCATCTCACCAACACACACACACACACACACATCCTCACGCACACACACACTGACCAAAAACCCCACACAACGCCCTGCTTTGGTCTTTATGTTGCAAACTCAAAGACAGCTCTCGAATGATCCCAAAATACTGCAATACTCACACACAGACTAACAGACATGAAGAAGAAGGTTGGCAGACGGTCAGGCAGACGTGGACACACACCCACACAAACACACCCCCACGCACACTGCATTCATCCAAAAACAGCGCGTGTGCCGTCACCGTATGGAACCCCAGTATAAATGTATAAATATATATATGATTATATAGCATTGTTTTTACTTGACAGAAAAAGGTTCAGTGTGATGTAAATATACTCTCTACCACTCCCTCCCTCCCTCCCTCCCTCCCTCCTTCTCTCCCTCTTTCTCTCTCTCTGTCTGTCTTTCAACTCTCTTTGACTTTTTCATCCCTGCTTCCGTATGCCGTCTCCATCTCTCCCTGTTTCTTGCTACTGGGGGAATAATAGAGGGAATATTCTCTCTCCCCGTTCCTCTCTCTCTTTCTCTCTCCGTAGTTCACTGTCTCATATTGCAGTATATACTCTAAAAGCCTGCCTGGTTTTCTTACATGCGTGAAAAAATGCATTGGGTTGAAGAAAAAAATACATTGATATCTGGAGTAAGAAAAAAAAATGTTGCTATGAAAACTTCAGTACTGCAAATATTTGTATGGTTTTATGTTTTCTTCCACTTGAGTTATGGGTGTAATTGTTGGTGCAGTTTTCCGTGTCAGTTGTCATCCCAGGATTATTATTATTATTATTATTATTATTATTATTAAACCATTCTCAAAAGGACCACTTTGTCACACCGTACACGAGCCTGATTACATGCCTCATGCTATCACTTTTGGGGAACGACATCACTTCCTGTGCTTCAGTGTCAGGTGACTCAGTTAAAGCAGGGTAACAAACAAACAAGCATGTGCAAACAAACAAAAGCAAAACGAGAAGTTAGACTTTTCTGTCTACTGTACTCTCTCTTTATCTCTCTATCTCTCTATCTCTCTGTGTGTTCATTAAGCTGTATGTCTTGTTGTGTGAAAGTCTGTCTTATTCCTTGCGTCTGTTGTGAATTTAGGAATTCCAGCGCCAACCGTTTCAGTACTAACCTTTAAACCTGTAGCCTCAATAAAGAGACAAGATGTGAAGTTTGTGCTGTGATTAATGGCCAGACGTGTTGCACTGGAAATTAATAAATGACTATTATTCGAAAATACCACCTAACTGTCCAGATAAAGACTGTCCCAAAATTTGGATCAGTTACGGTTAAATTTGCAAGCTAGGACTAGGACTGTAAACGAGATCAGGGGGTGATTACCCAGTTGCATGAATGACAGGGCAGTTGTTTTCTTTCTTTTATTTTTGTAGTAAATTCTGTGTCATCCGTTCATCTCATCAGCTAATTTCAGAGTCTGTGCTGGAGTTGGAATGTGTTGTTGACTCCAAACCTTGCAGACCTGAGTTGGGGACCTGCTCCATTAAACTCCATAACTGTCAAATTGCCCTAACAACTATGTAGGACCTAAAGCTTGCAGTTACCAACTTTAACCACCAGAGGTCGCTGTCTGCTTGTCTTGCGTTATCCACCTCTCTCTCTCTCTCTCTCTCTCTCTCTCTCTCTTCTTGTACAGGTAGCAGAACATGTGATGCACCTTATCTTAGTGGTGGATCATATTCATTTGGATGATTAATTTCTGATTTAAGTGTTTTTCGTCTCTTATTTGGTTTGACTTTTCGTAGCTGTGCATACTCTTTTGTGTAAGACTTGACTTTTGTTTACAGTTGGTTTCTGTTTGAATGACTTCATGTTTTAGAGTTGAAGCTGTAGAAGAGTATAGTTTCTGTGACTCTGATGTTTTGAAAATCAGCCATTTTGTATCATTTTCTGTAAATAGTGTTGCCTTGAACAGTCTTCTCTCTCCACACACACACACTCACAGTAACACACACGCACAACGAAGCCCCTGGTGTGTGTTAGTGTGTAAGATGTTCACGACAGTATCATCAGGAAACACTACGTGTTATTTTCCACTGGCGTTGTTCATTTGAGTCTATGTTAGCGTTATTTTTGAATGACAAGTCTTCCTTTTCAATAAATATTCATATCTCATGGACCTTGTGCTGTTTTTATTTTTTTTGTTTCGTTCTTTGGTTTTTGTTATGGCTGATGATGTCATCACAGCTGGACACCGCTGGACATGTCATTGTGGATTTCCTTCAGTCTGTTTGAGCGGTCTGTATGTGCTTTTTTGTTAATAAAAAATCAGTTGTTAACCTCAAAATAAACGTGCATATTTGGGTTAACCTACTCCCGTTATTATTATTATTAGTATTATTATTATTATTATTATTATTATTATTATTATTATTATTATTATTATTATTTTAGTCTCTCCTCTTGCTCATTTTTGTCTTGTCATCTTTCCTTTCTCTCCTTTGTCTTATATTTTTCCTTTTCTTGTTTTCTTTGTCTGCCTTTCAATATTCCCATCTCTTTCCTCCGACTCTCCAGTGTTTTTTCTCCTTTTTTCATTTCCTTTGTCTGCCTTTCCATTTCTTCCCTCTGTTTGTATATCTTTCATTGTCTCTATCTTTTTTTATTCCTCTCTTCCATCTCTCTCTCTCTTTCATCCCCACTTTCCTGTCTCTCCATTATCCCTCTGGCTTCTCTCACCTTGTGTCTACCTTCATTATGCTCTCTCCTTGCATTTTTTTCTCCTTTTCTCATTTTCCGCTCTTTTCTCTGCCTCTCTATGCCTTTTGTATGTCTCTGGATGTCTTCTGTCCTATTTTCTCCATTTCTTCTATGTCCCATATCCCCCTGTCTGTTTTTTTACTTCAATCCTTTTCTCTCTTCCCAGTTCCCCTCTGTATCTTCTCTCCCCTCATGTGTCTACACTTATGTCTCTCTCTCCCTCCTCTCCCTCTCTTTCTCTCTCTCTAAGCTCTCTCTTTATTCTATCTCCTTTTCTCTATCCCACATTCCTCTGTCTGTCCTTCCCCCTTCTGTTTGTCCTTTTCACAATCTTCCCTCATTCCGCTCTTCCCATCTCTTTCCCTCTCTTTCTCCTTTCCTCATTTTTCCGCCCTCCCATTACCCACTCTGTCTTCTATCCCCTCCTGTGTCTCTCCTTATTTCTTTCTCTGTTATCAGCTCTCTATTTTCTCATTTTCTTTGTCTGCCCATACATACCCACATCTCTGTCTATCTCCTTTTCTCTGTCCAGTATCCTCTGTCTTTTGTTTGTCGCTATCCTTTTCTCAGCATGTCCTTCATCTCTTCCCATTTCTCCCTCTCTCTTTCTCCTTTTCTCATTTTTCTGTCTTTCCATATCCCTCTCTGTCCTTCTCCCCCACCTTCTCTCTCTCTCTCTCTCTCTCTCTCTCTCTCTCTCTCTCTCTCTCTCTCTCTCTCTCTCTCCCATTTCCCACCTCTCCAGTCTCGGATCCCGTTTTCTGTATTTCGTTCTTCTAGCTAAATGTAAGCTATACTCCAGATACAGAGAAATATTACAGGATAGATGCAGTTTCTCCACCTCCACTGCTGCTGTTTCGTATCTGCGTTGTTGCCGAACATCTTGTCTCATAATTTTCTATTTTTCTTGCTCTGACATTGAAAAGAAATCAAGGCGAAACGAAGATACACCGCGCTGCAGTACCATAGCAACCGCGCCTATCACTGCAGAAATGTAGCGCTGTTACCTTCAGAAAATTGACAAGCTGAGATTTACAATTTGCACAGAGAGAGAGAGAGAGAGAGTAAAGAGGAGAGAGAGAGAGAGAGAGAAGAAAGAAGGCTGAGAGAGAGAAGAGAACGAGAGAGAGAGAGAGAGAGAGAGAGAGAGAGAGTGAGTAAAGAGGAGAGAGAGAGAGAGAGAGAGAGAGAGAGAGAGAGAGAGTGGTAAAGGAGAGAGAGAGAGAGAGAGAGAGAGAGTAAAATGAGGAGGGAGAGAGAGAAGAGAGAGAGTGGAAGTAAAGGAGGAGAGAAGAGAGAGAGGAAGAGAGTAAGGTGAAAAGGAGGAGGGAGAGAGAGAGAGAGATTCTCTAGAGAATTGTCTGGTTAATGAAGAACAGGAACCAAACCGGGAGCACGGCAGAGGAGACGACACACACACACACACACACACACACTACACGCTCACTCCCGCTCACTCTTTCTCACACACACGCGCAATGTGAAGGAAGCCAGACGCGGCAGAATGCTCGAGGAACATCTGGAGAAAAATACGGTAGAGATATCGTTAGTTAGAGGGGATTACAAATGACCCAGGCGCCGGAAGTGACCGTCTCAACGAGATGAATTGATGGTTCGCTTGTCCAGCGGTGGCTCGGCCATGGCGCGCGTGTGGATGCTAACTTTGATGATCCAGTGTTCGTGTGCGCCAGAGGTAAGACGCGCATTTTCACACCACCATTCAACGCCCGCCGAAAACACATGTTGCCGGTAAAACAACTGACGTGGCGGAGCTGTCAAGAAATTTTCTGCTCTCATTTCCCTCGCTCATTGTCTTGAAGAGAGTCTCAGTCTCTCTCTCTCTCTCTCTCCTTTCCTCACTCTCTCTCTCTCTCTCTCTCTCTCTCTCTCTCCATTGATCCCATGTTTAAGAGGTATTACTATAGAAGCGTTCTCTGTAGACAACAAAAATTAGACAAGCGTCCTTTCACAAGGGGTGTGTGTGTGTGTGAGTGTGTGAAGCTTTTTTATTTCTGTGTGAGGACTTGACCGTTCCCTAAAAGATAGGAGTGCCTGGAATTGTATCGGGGTTTTTTCTGGCTTTGGGAAGACATTTTTTGCGTCTCATGATGAAAAAATTATTTAATGTCGAAAAGTATGGACAACTAAAAGAGGGAAAAAATGCTTTTGGTTAGTGAGGTTAAGATGTGTGTGTGTGTAAACATATTGCCCGGTGTACCGTGCTGTGACCTTTCCATTTGATTCTAATGCGAGATGATGCAGTTTATCAGACAAAGCTTACAAAAAAAAAGCCGTCCATATTTTGCCAAGTGACAAAGAAGCTCTTGGTCCCTGATATCCACCGCCAGACCTCATTAGAATTCATGCTGGGGTGTGTGTGTGTGTGTGTGTCCCTCCTGACTACACGCGGACCTGACACTGATATGGCGAGCCGATACATCACCGGGGCCGCGCTCGAGGCTGTGTTAATCTTGAGGGCTTGAATCGAAGGCAAATGGACCTCTTTTCAAAATTCTTGAAGACGTTTCACCTCTCATCCGAAAGCCCTCTTCAGTTCTAAAAATCTGATGTGGAATTCCAGGTATTTGTTCTCTAGTGAGGTTGTCACATTGGAACCTGTGTAGATAGATACCCAAGCCTCCAGGACACGGTCATCTTGACGACGTGAAGCAAAGGCAACTACTAGATGTCTTTTCAAAATTCTTGAAGACGTTTGCCATCTCATCTGAGAGGTTTCTTCACTTCTGAGAACTGAATTTCTTTTCTAAATTCTTCAAGATCTTTCATCTCTCATCCAAAAAACTATTTCAGTTCTCACTGTGAAACGTCCAGTCAATTCAAGTCTCAAGTTGACTTGAAAGTGGTCCCTACTGTCCAACAGGTTGTTAGGGTCACACAAGCCAAGGTGCGGCTCAAGGTGTAATTTGTTGGGTTCACCTGAGCCAAGGTGTGAACCATTTGCAGGTGGTTGCCCCTCACATTGGAATCACCTGGGAAGGGATCTGAAGATTGCATTGTGTCATAAGCCACCACTTCTGTTCAGCGATGGCTCCAGTTGGATGTAGATGGCCTCCTTTGCTGCTCTCTCAAACTATCTGTCTTCTCTGTCCAAAAATATGCACATTTATATCTCCACTAGAGACACTCAATGCAGATGTACAGCAGAGTCTTGTCCTGATGTGCTGGATCTCCAGAGTTGTGCTGTATGTCTGTAGAGTGGTTGCTTGTTCTCTCCTTTGTATAAGACCAAGCATTCCTCAATGCATTGTTCAGCATACACGTTGCTCAACTTGTGCGTAGTAGTTTTCATCCTTGGCACAAACCAGGCTGTGTTCAGCCGTCATGCCAGCACCTTATCATTAACATTAACGCTTCCCGAGAATCTCTTTATTATGTCACTCATGTCTGATTGCATTATAATTAAAGGCACAATGATTGAACACAAAGCTGAATTTCAGGCATTATTATGAAAGTGACTTGAGCATGTCATATTAAGCATCACACAAGCTCATATTTAGTTTTCTCCCTTTTTCTGCGGGGATCTTTTGTGTATCTTACTGAAAATGTTTTGCCACCCACAACGCTGACTTACAAAAAGAAAAAGGTCAAACTGTTGTGCACATTTGCTGTTTGTCGTGGGACTTTACTCAGCCTTCTTACTACTCTCCAAAACTAGGGTTTGAGAGACAGATGGCACAGGAGAGGGAAAGAGGGAGATGGGGAAACTGGGAGCGAGGAGAGCAAGAGGAAGAGTGGCAGCGAGTGAAAAGTGAGTGACACAGATGTGTAGTGATAGAGGGGTGAGACGAGAGGGGTGGAGGAACCGAATCTGTCAGGGGCGTACGTGGAATGAGGGACAGGGAGGAGAGGAGGCGGTATGAAGTCGAAAATGATGTTTTCTTTTCATTAGCTTGATGATGTTCTTTCATTACTGCTGCGGAGGGCCGCATGTCGTTTTTCTGGTATGGCCCACCAGCTCCGATGCTTTTGGTGTGCGGGAGGTTTCGTTAAATATTAGCTTTTTTAGGAGGAAAACGTCTACTTAAGCTTATTGTGTGTTGTACACATTACAGATCATGTGCCGTGCTTGTGTTTTACATGTCATACTGATTATTTGCAATAATTTGCAAAAGTTATGCAATGTCATGATGATGATACTATGCATAATTCTTAATATTATGATACGTTCTATTAAATAATGTCTGTTAAAAGTACTTTTTTGCAGAACAGAATTTTCTATTAAGATGCCAATTTTTAAAAAGTATCTCTGAATAAAGGCAGGGTTGACGTAATGCTGGTCTCAGTCCGGTGACAACATCTCATGTGGCGCAGTTGTATTGGACAAATGGAGACACAAATTAAAAAAAAGACTGCAAATAGCCAGACTTTGGGAGGGAAGAGAGTAAAAGACAGATCAAAAGGTTTTAGGCTCTGCCTTTTGGTTAGTGGTCTTCGCCCCTCGGAAGGGGAAACAAAAGTGATACGTATTCATTAGCTATGATACGTACAGTCCGTGTGGTACATTACAGTCCGTTTGGTAGAGATAAAATTAGGGCTGCAACAAACTAATCGTTTAAAATTGAATATTAAGATAGTTGGTAACTAATTTAATAATGGATTAGTTGGGTCTACGTTATTATACACATATGTACAGTGGCTACTCTATAATGTGTGGTCAGTAAGCTAACCAAAGCCGCAGCAGCAGTAAAGCAGCATTAAGCTGGACGCCGACCGCCATAAAAGAAGAATAAGAAGGAGACGAGAACCAGTGCTGTGTCTTGCCGTCACAAAAACGATGTAAACACACGTGCTGTTTGTTAGAACACCACTCTCTCAGGGAAGTCATTCACTAAAGCATCCAGTTCGGTCAAATCTTCACATTTATTACAGACAAAACTCATTTTTAGCTGATAAATAACAACAACCAGTGTTCTGGTCACAATACAGACATTTACTAGATATTTTCAGTGATTATTCCGACGCGTGTCCACCACGTTATTGTGACGCGACTCTCATGTGGAACGCCGTCTTACACAAAAATGTAGTTCTCTCACAGAAATGAGTCAAAAATCAGTTATAGACCAAAATGAGTCCAAATTGTTTAAAAATGGCCAAAACTTCATTATTCTTCATTTTCAGTCAGAATCAGGATCAGACAGCTTAGTTTATTTAAAAATGCTGGAAATGTTTTTTTTTTCTTTTTATCCAATTAATAATTAATTCACTTAATTGAAAAAAACGACTACACACTACACGCTGCGTAGCCATGTTTGAACCCTGTACTCTGCTTGCATTTCACTTCTAGTTCTGTGTTCGTGCAGGCTTAATGAGGGAAAACCCTCTGAGGTTCAGGTGGGTCGGCTCGTGGCTCTGCTTCAACAGTGCGATACCCTCACGAGGGGCGACCAGAACTCCACCATACGATTGATGATCGGGAGTTGGTTGTGAGGGGTTAATCGATGCTCTTTACCTCGTGTGTACTACGCGATACACAACGCACCATTAAGCACGGGTGAAAAATCGGCTGAAAATGGGCCAAAAATCGCACAGTGTAAACTCAGCTTAAGAGACAGAACTGAGAAGAGTCTCGATGCATAATCACCTTTTGAGGAGCTTGAGGCTATAGGAAGCGAAGTGAAGTGATGTATACAGTAATTTGATAATCACCAATAAGTAGGAAAGGTTTCTTCAATTTTTGGTAGCACATTTTTGTCCCTGTCTTGCTGCTGTGTTCCGAGTCTCTCTTCATGATCGTTTCAATCTCAAATGAAAGCAAGCAGGGATCTTTTTTTTTTTTTTGAGACTGGATAAAAATTTGGGATATCGTCGGTGGAGCAATGCTCCCCGTTTTCCCAGGAAAGCATTGTCAATGTCATCTGAAAATATCTGAAAAAATGTTCCCCTTCCAGAACGATGCTTAAATATTTTATGCGTTCTTTTTTATGACATGTTTAGGCTTTGAGGATGAATTATGTACCAACGCTGTTTTGTTCCAAAGGTGAAAGTAAGTGATTATTATTTGTACCTGGCTCGTGACTGCGTGCCTCACTGGTAACTTTACCGGTCCTGGATTCCAACCTGTGACCTTCTGACCACGGGCCGAACACCCTGCCGTTACACCACCAACTACAGGGGTTCAGTTTCAACTTACAAAAGTAGCCGTGTGAAGATATAATATCAGCAAGACCTAGGAACGATAAGTAAGCCTGTGAGAAAGTGTGTGTGTGTTTGAGTGTGTTGAATGAAGCTGCCATGTGGATTATTCATGACCAAATCACACAAAGTGCTCCACTTTATTTTGCAGTACAGGAGCCTTGCGGCTGACCGTACTAATGAAACCTCTGTCAGCAGCTCCATCCAGCCGCCAAGTCATGTTGGGATTTTTGAGAACTTTTTAGATTGTTTATTTATTTATTTGTTTGTTATTAAGGACGTGTAATGTAACACACTCACAAAGGACTCATGCTGAATGGCGTGTCGGTGCAGGCCAGGTGTATGTGTTGGGCTGGAGGAAGGAGAGGGGTGAGATGGGAAATTCATTAGGGCTACGTGATGGTCCAGGTTTCATGGATGAACAGAGCCGTTTGGCGATGTTCTGAAACATGGCTTGAGTACGCTTCACTGCAGGAAAATAATGATTGTTCTTATTAGGCATTTACACTGCGTGAGAGAGGGAAAGGGAGAGAGAGAGAGAGAGTGTCTCAACTAAACCATGCAGATGTAATGTCTACGTGTCGTCTCTGTTGGACATTTTTAAGAAAACATGGCAAATATGACGTTTCATAACATGTTGCTGCACTCCACATGAAGAACGATGCTTTTTAACAGATGCCTTGATTTACCTGAATAAAACTGGTGCAAAATTTGTTTAAAATGCTTTAGATATGCATTACATGCTAGTAGATGTTAATACTGTATTGAATTATATACTAGTGTATCTCAAAAACATTCCTTTCTTATACTCTATGAGCTGTAAATATTAAATAAAAATTGAAATATTTTACTTCACATGTAATAAATATACTGGAGCACATATGAAGCTTTTCCTTTCTGAATAAAATAATGAAATTAATGAATTATTTACAATAATCTGATGTTTTTAGCTGCATTAGTATATTACTATTATGACCTCCTTCAGCAGTTTGGTAGTGTTTAGTAACCGTAACACACCGGTCAAGTGAAAATCCCGGTAAAGGCAGTAAGGTGTGACACTAATGAGTCATACAAATGTTTGAGTCTGTGTGTGTGTGTGTGCGCGTCTGCATGCAAAAAGTCAGGGGTTTGCAAATTTGACAGTGTGTGTCAGCCAGAATTAAGGTTGACACACTTCAATCATTTTTCCCTGTCATTCTGTATGAACCACGAGAGAGAGGGAGAGAAGGAGGGAGGGAAGGAAGGGACGAGTGGTGTGTTTCCTCAGATAAACTTTCATTTACGAACTTATATTTAATGGGATCTTCTTTCTAGGGCTGCAGCTAACGATTATTTTGATAATCAGTTAATCTGCCGATTATTTTTTTTGATTAATCGATTATTAATCGGATGAAAAGAAAAAAATGACACAATGAAGACAAATCAAGAGTATTAGGTGCTGTCCGTATTATCTAGGGCTGCAACTAATGATTATGTTGATAATCAATTTTTTCAATTAATTGAATTCATTATTAGTTGGATGAAAAGAAAAAAAAAAACACTTTCATTTCCAGCATTTTTAAACAAACCAAACTGTTACTACTTTCTATTGTTAATTTGGGGGGAAAAATCTACTTAATTGAAAATGAAGGAATATTGGAGTTTGTCATTTTTATGCAATTTGGACTCATTTTGGTCTATAACTGATTTTTGACTCATTTCTGGGAGAGAACATTTTTGTGTAAGACGGCGTTCCACGCCGAGATTATTTTCAGAATAATCACTGTAAATATCTAGTAAATGTCTGTATTGTGAGTCGAACGCTGGTTGTTGTTATTTATCAGATATAAATGAGTGTTGTCTGTAATAAATGTGAAAATTTGACTGAACTGGACGCTTTAGTGAATGACCTCCTGAGAGAGTGGTGTTCTAACAAACAGCACGTGTGTTTACATCGTGAAAAATCTCATTCATGTGTTTCTACACGATTACTTCAGTTTTAGTGACGGCGAGACACGGCGCTGGTTCTCGTCTCCTTCTTATTCTTCTTTTATGGCGGTCGGCGTCCAGCTTAATGCTGCTTTACTGCCACTGCGGCTTTGGTTAGCTTACTGACCACACATTAGTGGGTAGCCACTGCACGTATGTGTATAATAATGTAGACCCAACTAATCTATTATTAAGTTAGTTGCCAACTATATTAATAATCGATTTGAATAATTTTAATTGATTAGTTGTTGCAGCCGTAATTGAGATAATCGGCATTAATCTGTAATCCATATTGTACATGTAGGATCATCAAGTCCGGCTGATCATAATTCTCGTTCTCACAAACGCCAGCTCAGATTTGTTGTTTCCTACAGCAACACACACAGTCCTGCGTTGTTAAACATCTAGGATTTACAACCTGGTTGAATAACTTGTATATAAAACAACTATTTTGCCACTGATGGGGATCTTCCAGTTTTAACACACACCTGATTCAACTCATCCAACACCGAGCCCTTCAGCTGCTGTGTGTGTGTGTGTGTGTGTGTGTGTGCTACGGCTCAGTTGAGTCCTTCAGACTGACAGCCCTTGTTTTTGAGAGACCGGGTTCCATCAGAAACGTAGATGTGGATTAGTTGTGTAACAGCTGGGCTAAAACAGCAGGAGAGGGACAATACCCAGTTCCTCATGGGGGTTAAGAGGGAAGTGGGGCACAGGTGTAGCAGCACACACACACTCTACACATGGATATAGGGGAATCATTCTCTCTCTCCAAGCACGGTAACTGTGTCCCGTGCAGTCTGCACAAGCGTGGTGAAGCAGGTGTATTCTTCATCGTCTAATAGCAGGATGTTCAAGACGGTGATAATAATTAGGGATGCACCGATCCAACTTTTCCAGTTCCAGTTTTTTAAGCTTTACAGCCCCTAAGAGAATTTGTGGAGTTTGTCCATATCTTAGTTTTTAGGCTCGTTATAGTGTTTGTGTAGAAGTTAGTCATACACGCCTTATGTTGTTGTGTTTAGGACATAAAGACAATAAGGCTATAATGTTGAGGAAGACTAGAAACTATGTGGTAAAAGATGTATTATATTGTCAGAGCCATGAAGAACACACCAGAGGTTTTTACTGCATGTAATCTAAGTAATATTTTGCATGTGTGTACGGGTTTAAAAAGTCCGAGGTTCAGGTGAGGGGTGTCCATCCACAGAGAGACCAACAGTTCAATGTACAGGTGTACTTTAGTGGTAATCTTTAATAATGTTTTGATGCTTTGATTGATGGTGAGATGGAAGAAAGTGACATTGGACACCTTCCTATGCGTGATAACTTATACATTTAACACGACCAGTCAAAAGTTTGGACACACCTTCCCATTCAATGTTTTTTCTTTATTTTCATTACTGTTTACATTGTAGATTCTCACTAAAGGCATCAAAACTATGAATGAACTGTGTAAGGGCTATTTGACCCAGAAGGAGAGTGATGGAGTGCTGCGCCACATGGCCTGGCCTCCACGGTCACCTGACCAAACCCAATGGAGATGGTTTGGGACGAGATGGACCGCAGAGTGAAGGCAAAAGGGCCAACAAGTGCTCAGCATCTGTGGGAACTCCTTCAAGACTGTTGGAAAACCATTTCAGGTGACTACCTCATGAAGCTCATCGAGAGAATGCCAAGAGTGTGCAAAGCAGTGATCAAAGCAAAGGCTGGTTATTTTCAAGAATCTAAGATATAAAACATGTTCTGGGTTATTTCACACTTTTTGTTTACTACATAATTCCATATGTGTTCATTCATAGTGCCTTCAGTGAGAATCTACAATGGAAATAGTCATGATAATAAAGAATAAACATTGAACAGGAAGGTGTGTCCAAACTTTTGACTGGTAGAGTACATTAGGAGAACATCAGACTGGTTTCTGCAAAAAGACGTTCTAATTGCCATTAACGATCTGCAACATATCATCACACTGAAAATTAGAGGTTGTTCATTCTGTTTTTCTTTGGAACACAATTGCTACCACTCCTGAAAATGTCCATGAATTGAATTTAAAATCAGTTTGGGATATTCTAAGATACTCTAATGGTTAATGTAGACATGTGTCTTTCTTTGCAGCTACAATTTCTTGAGCAGACAATTTCATGAACAATAAGGAAACAGTTACTGGAGTGAACCTACACAGTTGCCCTTAACAACTGTGCGAACATGAATGCGAACATGAATAGTTTTTATTAGGTGCCGTGTGAGATCTGGCTTGAATGAAGATTAGGGTTTTTTATTTATTTCATTGCCACACCCTCCTGCAGGCAGGTCTCCATCCCAAATTTGATCTTGGGAGGGGGAAAAAATCACATTTAATTTCCTAAATCAGTGATGAAGTTTTGTTAAATCACATTGTTAACCTTCCAAAATGAGATTTTTTTAATATCACCTTTGAGGCATTGAAATACTGAATATGGAAATGTCTAAAACTCCAGAAATTGAGTAGTTGAAAAAAGTAGCTTCATTTAAAACAGCAGAGTTGTCAGTAGTTTCAGGCCGTTCCTTATTTCTGACCCACACTGCAAACTTTTGTTTCCAGGTCCAGTGGGACGCCTATAGTGGAACAAACCACTACTACTTTGCGAGAAGTTAAAATTAATGGAAAACGTAAATTTACGGCTAATTCCTCATAAGGGTTAAAGGAAGGGTCTGTTAAAATTTCTGAAAGAATTACAGAGAAATCCTGGCAGGATGGTTTCTAGGTTTTGCAGATTGGTTTAGTGATAATGAGTCTAGAGATGTAGAGAGGTTCAGATACGCAGGGCCGAAGTGGAGCTGATATTCAGACTGTGAAGTGTCGTGCACATCACCAGCCCACTTTCTCCAGGGTGAATGAAATGGGATAAATGTAATGAAAGTTCACTTCTTGCTACTCTGTAGTTTGTATTAATTCAAATTTAAATTTATTTATATAGCGCTCTTAACAACAGTCATTGAAAGGGCAAAAGCAGCTCATTTTATAGGCCAAAATGAGTCCAAATTGACTTCAGTTTTTCTTTATTTTCAATAACTCAGATTATTTTTTCAGTTTTATAATGTTACAGAGTAATCAATAGGGAGAAAAATGCATTTGTTATCAAACTAATTTTATTCATTTTTCTGATGGATACCAAATGTATAAAGTGTTTCGGCCTGGCACTAACCTTATTTTTCTACAAAGTAGTGAGCCATAGAATGTCTGTAAATAATAACAACTCTAAAACAATAAATCAGACACTGTTCCTACTACTTCCAGTTGTTATGTCTAAACTTTCAGCACTTTTATTCCACATAAAGCTAAAAAAGAAAAGAAAATGACTATAGACGCAGATCAGTTTTCATCAGAAATGAGCTGATTTCATTTACACATCAGTCTTAGATAAATCTGAGTAGTGTAGTACGCCCTGAGTACAACAAGATAAAGCCAACTTCTACACACACTAGAATAAACCTAAAAACTCCCAATATTGTCTTAGGGCTGTAAGGGTTCATTTTGATTTAAAAAAGGAACATTCAGGACATGTCACTTGGTGGTACATTTTCAGGCTTTATCTGATTACTCAATTAATTTATGAAAAAATCGATAGAATACTCAATTACAAAGATCATCGATAGCTGCATTCAATCACTACATGTCGTCAGCTCACAAAGCAGGAGAATTTTTGTGTGACAGGGTAAACACCACAGTGATTTTTGCGTTACCGGCACCTTCAGGCAAATTTGCTGCTTATGTTGGCATGTTTGCCAGCTAGACAACGAGGTCATGCATGTGAGATCAAAGACGGGATTAATTAACATGCAACGTACATGGATGAGGTTTACTTAAAGTTGCAGTAGATTGCCCTCTGTCAAAATGACGAATGGCCTCATTTCGGCAAATCTTTTTGTCATTGGTGAAAAATATTGACTTGAAGATGGAAAATATCAGATTAACGCAAATGCAGTTCATCAGTAAGATATTATTGTACGGAACACAAAAAAATGGGAGGAATATGATCTCTGCAATACTTAAATCAAGCGTCCGTGACCTTTCAGCAGAAGCTCACGAATATATTTTAGACTTTAAACCACACGTTTTCATCAGATACGTTGCCATATTCTGTGTAAAGCACGTGGATACATCGTGGATCGATAGTGCTGCGGGATTACGGCGATAACGTCCTAACCTATGTGTCGACTTCGGCGTTTGCGGGGTGGAGGTGAAGCGAAAAAACATGCTGTAATTTTCTTTTTTTTTTCTCCCGCTGTCTTTTTTTTTTTGCTAAATAAATCTGTTTCTATAGCAACACCCTAAGCAGAGATTTTTTTTTCCCGAGACGGGGAGAAGTAGGGGAGACGGTTGCTATGGCAACGCAGAGGCAGAGGAGGAAGGACGGATCGGGGTGGAAGCGTGCAGAAATGTAGGACCCGTTTTAAAGTGGGTCTCGCCTGATGTGAGGAGACGGGAGGAGAGTGGAGTGGGGTGCTGGAGTATCCCACATGCGGGGTTTAGCGATACATCATAAAGCTTCTAATAGGTCACGGTAAATATTACAGCAGAACAGAGGAGAACCGGTCTGCAGCGCTCAACCTGGAGATCTGCCCTGCTAAAGAGCTTAGTGCCGTCCCAGCCCATCCTTGGAAGACCTTGATTAGGTTTCATCAGGGACATGGCGTTACTTCGCTTCCTTCTGGTCCTGCTTTCGTTAAAGATCTTACATCAAGACCTTTTTCTTGGGCAGTTACATTTACATTTACAGCGTTTGGCAGACGCTCTCATCCTCAGCGACTTACAACAGGGCTTTGTTGTCCACGACTGTTCTTCAGTCTGTAAAGCTATTCTTAAAGTCATCGGCTATCATTAAAACCACGTTACCGCCGACTAAGTTATATACTTTAACCAGATATCATGTTAGAGAGAAGAGGAAGTTAGTGCACAGACAGCAAACATACATGTTAGTGGGGTTTTTAATCGAAATGGATTTTAAACTGACACTCAGAACCTCTAATTCATGGGTACGCAACTCCGGAAAGTTCACACCTGGTCTCAGGTAGATAACCACCAGAAGAGACTGATCAGGTAGGATGGAAAACCTCCAGAACACCGGACCTCCAGGACTAGCTGCCTAACCCTGTTCTAATTGATTTGATCAATTGATTGATTATATTGATAAATAGGTCAGTTATAAAAAAAATCTATTAATGCTTTTAAAGAATGGAATTCTGATCACTCTAGGGCTGCAACAACTAATCGATTAAATCAATAAAAAATAGTTGGTGACTAATGTAATAATGGATGAGTTGGGTCTACGTTATTATACACATACATCCAGTGGCTACTCCCTAATGTGTGGTCAGTAAGCTAAGCAAAGCCGCAGCAGCAGTAAAGCAGCATTAAGCTGGACACCGACCGCCATAAAAGAAGAATAAGAAGGAGACAAGAACCAGCGCCGTGTCTCGCCGTCACTAAAACTGAAGTAATCGTGTAGAAACACATGGATGAGATTTTTCACGATGTAAACACACGTGCTGTTTGTTAGAACACCACTCTCTCAGGAGGTCATTCACTAAAGCGTCCAGTTCAGTCAAATCTTCACATTTATTACAGACAAAACTCATTTATATCTGATAAATAACAACCAGCGTTCTACTCACAATACAGACATTTACTAGATATTTACAGTGATTACTCCGACGCGTGTCCACCACGTTATTGTGACGCGACTCTCATGTGAAACGCTGTCTTACACAAAAATGTAGTTCTCTCACAGAAATGAGTCAAAAATCAGTTATAGACCAAAATGAGTCTAAAATGAGACATTATT
This sequence comes from Distichodus sexfasciatus, assembly GCA_032718565.1. NCBI lineage: Eukaryota > Metazoa > Chordata > Actinopteri > Characiformes > Distichodontidae > Distichodus > Distichodus sexfasciatus. Next base: position 211,061 of record JAVGVS010000273.1, read on the forward strand.
GTCTACTTTTAGATTATATCCTGGCTAAAAATGCAGGTAAGATATCCAAAATGTCATCAGTTTCCTTTTTTTGGAACCTTGATTCACAACAAGGTTAAAATGAAATACCTGCCACATCTCACAAAATGTAGCAAATCAAAACCTTAACATATGTTAATATGATGCTGTATGAGGGACAGGACACTTGAAATTGTGCAGAACAGCAGGTGTCCAGGCCTGGAGTTTAGAATTCCTGGAACAGCCCGTGCTAGAAGTGCCCATAAATCCTGAGGGTAGAAGTAGGCAAAATGAGATCTGCGTCATACGCTGCCTTCCAAAAAGTCCTCTTCCCAAAAGCAGCACAGATGCTGTCATTAATATGGCTTTTGGACGAAGTCAATCTACAAAAATCTACATTTTTAAAAACTGTGTTGAATAGACGTGGTAATCAGTGTTCCTCCACAAATTGATCCTTGGATTGGGTTATATTACATATCGCGTCTGATTTGTGATCTGTATCTTTCTGGTCATTTCTGTGCCTCTTATTAGACATGTCACAATCTGTCTCCGTTGCATTTCTACCTCCATCAAGTACGTTCACTGACACACAACCATAACCCTCAGTTTAATCTTAGTATCCAAAAAACAAGGGTTTTAACTCTTAAAGTTTTTCTAATTAAATCTCAGACTTTTCTTTTTAAGACTTTAATTTTTCTCAAATTGAAAAGATGTCCTCACGAAGCTTCAAAAATCAAAAATCAGAAAATCATGTCTTCACAATCAGGTGTCACACACACCCCTAAGATTTTCAGCGAAGGGTGAAGAGCGACTGGAGATGTAGAGAGGGAGAGAGAGAGAGAGAATGATGGAGAGGAAGGGGCAGACTAAGCTGTGTGATGAAGAGATGCGGCTTCCCTCAGTCTGAGTTGTGCCTTTGTGTTTTTAGCCTGACTGTCTGCCTGCCTCTCTTATGGTCCCTCTCTTTAGTTACCATGGTGATGGCATGGTTCCCCTCTCCCTCTCTCTCTCCCTCAAACCCTCTTTCTCGTTCACTCGTTTCTGTGTTGCCATGGCGATCGCGCACCGCCATGCTACCTGCTCGCTGCTTCTTTGTGTTGGGATGAATGTGCTTGTGTCCGTCCACACCTCTGTATCGCTCTCCGTCCGTCCGTCTGCCTGCCCTTTTCTCTGTCTCTCCTTTGTCTGCAAGTTTTGGACAGCGACGTAGGAAAAGCAGATTGTTTTGAAATATTTACTTTGAGTCTCATGTGTGGAACAAGTCCAGGATCAAGCAGCTTTCTTCATTCTTCTGCCACCAGCAACTTAATTATGTCAAAATATAAAGCTGGATTTGAACCCACAACCTCTTGGTCCAGAGGAAAATGTCTCACCAATAGACACCGCTACATCTTTTTATTAAGAACATAATAAGTGCACAAATATTTCATTTTTGAATTTTGTGTGGAGCAGTTGTTAATGACCATCTTCCACACCTTTTAGTATTGAGTTCCACATGCTCTCCCGCCGTGACCCTCCCTGTAACATATTTGACTAGTTTCAGGCTGTGGTCATCCCCGTCCACAAACACAGCCGAGATAAACCCCCTCCACATACACACACACACGCACACACACACACGTGTCGGGCCGACCCCTGCAGGGACGTCACTGGACATCAGCCTTGTTGAGACTGGGGGAACATCGCTTAGTGACACAGCCGTCCCACTGCATGAACCGGAGTGGGCTTCTCCAGACCCTAATCAAGTCCACACTAGCAGTGGACACACACACAGAGAGGGCTTTCTGAAGCTGGGCAGTCCTTTAACTGTAAGATGTTGTGGTGTTTACATCGCTGATCTCATCTAGAAATGCAGCTATTGATTATTTTAGTAATGGAGTGATCTGCCAGTTATCTCTTTGTTCAACTGTTTTACCACAGTAAATATTTCTCAACAGGCCTTTGCCGACCTTTTTAACAGAGGAAAAAATTTCGCGACACCCAAATAATTCTGACATAATTATGCCCTAATTTCAAGTAGTCAACCAAAGTAGGTGAACTGATTAGTTCATAGAACATTGGTGAGCTGAAGAAGGTAATATGGACCCAGCTGACTCAGCACTCCGTCAACGAGGCCATACAGAGCTTCACAAAAAGACTCTGAGCTTGCGTGAAAGCTGGGGGTGAACATGCTTTAAAATAGACTGTTTAACAGATTTGGGAATTTGTAATGAAAGCAATTGTTATTTAATTGATTCATTATCCGAGCCGCTTAATTCCAGTCGTGGTCACCGCTGGACCAGAGCCTATCCCAAACTGGTAAAGTTATCACTGAGGTACTCATGAGCAAGTTACCGTCCCAAAGCACTACTCCCCAGGTGCTGCCCTTGTTAGCTGCCCACTGCTCCTTTAGGTATGGGTCAAATGCAGAGGTCACATTTCGTTGTGGTTCACTGTGTGCTGTGCTGTGGTCCGTTCACAATGACGAATAATCACTCAATTTTACTATATAACTGTAAAATACAGTATATGTAGAATTATTTAAGTATATACTGCATTTTAAAGCATACCAGTCGTTAAAACAGTGTCAAATTCTGTTTCTGTAGAGTTTTTAAATGACTTTTTGAACTGCTCTCAGTGGAAATTGCTCCGAGACTTTTACATGTTGCTTTTCCCATGGATCGAATCAAGTTGATTTGTTAGCACAGCAGGTCTGAAGTTATCTTGATAGGTTTTACCTACACATAGTTTTAATACAAAGAGAATTGAATTTTGTTTATCACTATGATCAATTAATTCAGTATTGTCTAACACAGTGAGCATTGTTCATCTGTGAGGTTACACTGCAAAAAATCTGTGTCAGAAAATAAGAAAAAGAAAAGGATAATAAGAAAAAAAGGTTCCAGAATCAAGCAAAATTATCTGCCAATATAGTGAGAAAATTTATCTTGTAAAGATCTCCTAAAACAAGAAAAAAAATCTTTCCCTTTTTCATGTTTTTAGCTTTAATATTCTTAAAATAAGCAAAGTTGTCATGAATTTCTTAACTCATAGTGGAGAGCATGAGAACCTGTCCGCTCTCTTAATTAAATTTCTTATTTCATTTTAAGAAGTTCTTATAATCAGTAAATTGTTCTTAATAAGATAATTGTAGCCAACGTTTCTTAAAATAAGATTATTTATCTCACACATACAAGTCTAGTCGAGTTATTCTTAAATTAAAAAAACAAGATCTATTTTTTCTTTTTAAAATTTTCTGGCTTGTTAAGATTTCATTTTTTGCAGTGTAGAACTTCTTGCTAAAATTATTAAAATTTAAAATCAGATCAGTTTTGTTATTACAAATATGGCAACAGTTACTCCAATTGGTTTTTACTTGTGCTACAAAAAGAATTTTATCACTTGATATGACATTTTTATGGCTTTAACTTTGATCACAGAAGCAATCTGTTATCAAGACATCTTGTTCTTGATAAAGTTCTGTGTCAATTTAAATAAATCATAAATGTCGAACCCGAACAGAGCATAAGAAGCACTGCTTAATTAACCAATTAAACTGCTAGTGTCAGCCATTAGCCAGTAGGTTATAAACAGTCCGCAGTCAGCATCAAAAATATGATATACTTGCAGCATGCCTATATTTAATACTTAATTACATTTTACATCAACTTTTAGAACATCAGCATGCAATATTTTCATGCTCTCTGTCTCTCTCTCTCTCTACCCGTCCCTTCCTGAGAGGAGGCTGCCGGGGGAGGACCTGAACGAGCGCGCGCATATGAGAGATTTTGGGGTAATTTTCTCAGACGGCAGCTGTTGCTATGGAGACAGAACTTTCGGATTTGAGGGGAGAGAGTGAGGTATAGAAAAGCGGGGGTGGGGGTGGTGGAGAGAGAGAAAGAGTAGAGAAATAGAGAGGTAGAAGGAGAGAGGGAGGAAGAAGCAGAAGATGAGAGGTGGAGGAATACACGGGGACGTGGTAGAGCGGCGCCCTTTTGTATGTTGCAATGGGCATGTGGCACGGCTGGCGCTCGGGCAGCTGCTGGGTTTGCTCTTTGTCATTCGAATCTGTCCATTCGAATTTAAATTCGCGGTGTGGAGGGGACGGGGGGTGGCAGAGACGCGGGAGGGAAAAGGGCCGGGGAAGGGAAGGGGAGTGTTCGGCAGAGAAATATCAAGTACCGAAACGCACAGCTGGAAAGGAAAAGAGAAACACACTTTATATTAGCAGGAAAGAGAAAAATTCTAGCATTGACTTTAGGATTGTGGTAATATCGACTGTGTGTGTGTGTGTGTGTGGACATGGCTGTGGCTCTCATTTTCTAATAGCAAATATTTCGCTAAGTCACTGTCGAAGTTTGCACGCTGGAGAAGCGGGCGAGAGAAAAGGGCTCTGTGGAAGACAGGAGAGGATAAAGATAAAGAGAAGGAAAAAGTGCAGAAGAACAGGGGGCGGCGAAGGAAATGCCACACATACCATTAGGGCTTAAAGTAAGCACAGACTGGCGGGGAGAGAGAGAGAGAGACGGAGAGAGGGAGAGATTTGGTATCCGGTTGGGTGGATGGGTGGGAGTGGAAGAGAGGAGAGGAAAGAGAAAAGACGGAAACTCATAGAGAAGCTCTGAGAAGTGAAGAAAAATGATGCTATAAGGCATGGATCATGTGGTAGCCGGACTGCTGTAAGATGAAAAGAGAGCAGAAAAGAGCGGGGAGAATGAAAAGAACCCATGACAACGATCACTGTGACCTTTCACCTCTTCTTAAAGCCCCGAGACACGCCAAAGTCACGAGGTGGTGTCGGGCCGGAGAGGTCAGGGGCAGGAGCATCGCAGTTCACACACACAGATTATCATGCAGGTTGTATAGAGGCTCTCTCACTTTCACACACACACCCAATAACACATTTCTAACTTGGTACGGTGTAGTATAGTGCAGTAAATTATTCTAAAGCTACATCTAAATCTAATCCCAGCCGTAACCTCAGTAATCAAAAATCTGCCTTTGGACTCTTTTACTCTTAATTCCAGACGATCAAAATTGTAATCCTCTTCTCTTGACTGCTGTTACAACATTTGCTCAAGTTTTGCACTGCTGTTACATATTTGCACAGCTACATTGCTGTACATATCACTCATCACTTTTTTCTCACTGACTGTATCTGCACAAACTATTGGGGCAGTTGGTGGCGTAACGGTAGGGTGTGATCAGAAGGTCGCAGGTTCGAATCCAGGGGCGGTAAAGTTACCACTGAGGTACTCATGAGCAAGGTACCGTCCCCAAGCACTGCTCCCTGGGTGCTTGTTAGCTGCCCGCTGCTCCTTCACGGATGGGTCAAATGCAGAGGTCACATTTGGTTGTGGTGCACTGTGTGCTGTGCTGTGGTGTGTTCACAATGACAAATAATCACTCACTTTCACTCAATTTTAAAAGTATTGCACAGACTCTAGTTCTCCACTGCTGTTACAATATCTGCACTTACTAGATGTGATTCTTTACTTGATCGGTTTTAGGACACAGCCCTTGTGTGAGCTCACATTCACTAAGTGAGGCAAACACACAATTTAGTTAACTGTTTTATATTTAACAAGTGCAATTTTAGCAGATTTATTCCAGTGTTTTACAGTTATTTTACAGTCATTTTCACACATGCCTTAATACCCTGTTCATTTTTTTAAAAACACTTCACTTATTTATCAAATCTATAGATGATGTGAGTTAAACTGAGAGTATTTTTGTTGCTTTCATACCAACATTCCGTGGTATTACAACAGCTTTTATAAGAATGTAGATGCTCTTAACATACAAACTCTTAACGTTCAGTTCAAAACTAACAGAACTGAAGTCACTTGAGATTGGGGTCTGATGTATTTCAGCTACTGTCCTTCAGGTTATTCTGATTTTAGCTGAACGTTTCAGTTTGTTGCAGCTGTATTACCGTCTGTACAAAAGCGGTGATGTTTACAGTATATTTCATATTTACACAAGAGATGCTCCCCGCTGTATGGCAAGAGAAAGCGTGATGTTGATGAAAGGTTATGTCTAAATTCAGAAGACAGGATTGATGAGGGAGCAAACAGTAGACTGCTGGGGCGCTGATGGACACTAGACTAGCTGCTGGAGCTCAAACTGCTGAATGTGCTGCTGTGCTTTGTGTGCGTAATATCAGGCAGATGGTCATAATGTTATGGCTGATCTGTGTATGTGTAGATGACTGTAAACGCTGGCAGTTTGCTGATGGAATTTTTTGGGGATGTATTTTCAGTAAGTGACTGCCGTGTGTATTTTTCTTTTCCAGTATATTGCACACAGCTGAATTTGATATTTACTGTATTAGTTTTTTTAGGATATTTACTGTAAGATGTGTCCTATTTTTCCTATTTTTACAATGCATTACTGTGTGTATAGGATGCACAGCACATTTGTGTTATGCAGTATTTCAAGTTGTTTGTGCTTTTTCATTCATCTTACTTTGTGTGATGAGGTAGTCTTATGAGAGAGCGTGTTTGCGTAGTTTTGGCAGCATGACTCACTTTTGGGTGACGTGTGAAGTGTTTTTTGTGTGTTTTTCCACAAAGTGGACAGAGTATTGAGACGATTGTGAAAATGATTGTAGAAAATTGTAATTGGAGAAACACTAATTGTTTAAAGACCCAGTAAGGTGAAAAGCGTCTTTGGTTTGATAACATGTGAAATGTGTCTGAAAAGATGTGGAAAACCCCTGATTCAGTTTTACAGCGTTGTGAAGTTCTGCAAATTAACAGCTTTTCACGGCTTTTCACTGTAGGTTTTTCACCAGGGTGGGACTAAAACTCAGCATGAGAACACGCAGCTAATCCCTAATGCGGGGTAAAATGTAAGTTAGTAAACTATCTGCTCTAATCTATCAACTCTCTGGTTATTTCAGCGTTCCTCTGTCATTTTAGTCCTTCCCCCGCTGTCCTCCCACTTAAATATTTCCCCGTCGTTATCCCGTGTTGTATTCCGTATTAGCCCAGACTGCACTCACTGTCCTGTCACTGTCTTCATCCCGTCCAGTGAAGCGTATATTGCCAAGGCACAACAAGGAATTTTTTATGTAGTTTTACTTGCGCAACTTTAGAGTGATCTTTTTTAACAGAGCAGACTGTTGAATCTCATTTCTTTATTGATTATTTAAATGAAGCAGAGCAGTGACATGACGCAGGCAGTAAAGCGAGTTGGAGAGTTTGATTAAAGCTGGAATTAGGGCTGGAGTTGGCTTCACACGTTGTGCTGTTGCTGAGATTTCGATGCTGTTTGTCTTGTTATTTTTGTCAGATCTGGGAACATCATTTTGTTGCAGTTTTTGTTCTTTTTATGATCATAGAGATGTAGAAGAAGCACTTACACACACACACACAGACACACACTCATGCAGACGCAAATTCACAGAGGAGTCAGAGTCTCCCTCATTTAAAACTAAATGTGGATGTTTCAGTTTCCCTTTGGGATCACTCTCTCTCTCTCACTCTCTATATCTTTCTCTATCACACACACACCAGACACACGCATACACACACACACACACACACACATCTGAGTGCTTGTGCAATACATCAAAAAAATGAAGGAAAAAACAACTTCCAGCTTTCCTGACTAAAACAGCGGGGGGGCTCTGAAATGAAAAATTCATTCAGACTCCCCAGATAGACACATTCTCCCCCTCTCTCTCTCTCTCTCTCTCTCTCTGTGCCATCCCTAATGTCATTGGGTCGCCGTGGCACCCCTGGCTCCACCTCCCGGCAGATTTGAGTGACATTTCACGAATGCCTTTACATGAGGCGTTAGATAATTTTATACACAATCTGCATGTCTAAGGTTTTAGATGTGTGTGTGTGTGTGTGTGAGAGAGAGAGAGAGCGAGAGCAGGAGGTATTTTTGTGTTTGTGTGAGTGTGTGTCCCAGTAGAGGGAGAGTGTTGAAGCAGAGGTTGACCCCAGGCTATAAGCTAATTAAAGTTACACGAGTCAGAGAGAGAGAGATTAACAAGAATACAACGATTCAGATGGAATGTGAAGGAAAACTGAAGTGACCAGACTAAAAATAAATATAATAAGGGGGATAAGTGTGTGTGCATGTGTGTGTGTGTGTGTATGTGTGGTAGGGAGGTGCAAGCGTACAAAAACCCCTCCAAGTCACTGAACCATAAGTGTGAATGTGTGAATGGCAGAGTGAGAAAAGAGAGATTGAGGGATTAAGACAAGAAGGCAGAGGAAGAGAAAGAGCGAGAAGAAAATATAATGTATTTTTAGTGAAGTAGAGACGAAAATGTGATAGACAGTCTATCAACAGCGATAGAAATATTACAAGGGCAACAGAGAGAGGGATAAACAGGACAAAGTGGTAAATATGAGGAATATTATTTCAGGTCATTACACAAGTACATAATTAAATGTTACCAAATAGCAACACTAATGTTTGGGACACAATTACAAGATCTTCCATGACATGACTTCTGTGTGTGTGTGTGTGTGTGTGTGTGTGTGTGTGTGTGTGTGTGTGTGTGTGTGTGTGTGTGTGTGTGTGTGTGTGTGTGTGTGTGTGTGTTCATGTATTTATGGCATTGTGGGGACCTTTTTGTCTCCTAAAATCACTTTTATCTGTTTTTTGGGGCTTTGTGGGGACATTTGAGAGGAGAAATGACTTTATAGAAAATGTGCTTGTTTTATGTGAGAAACTAAAAGAGGTAAAAGATGTGCTTTTGGTTACTGAGGTTAAGGTTAGGGTTAGGATTAGGTGAAGGTGTAAAATTATGTACTTTTAGTCATTATGGGAGTCTATGGAAAGACCTCACAAAGATAGTAATACAAGACTGTGTGTGTGTGTGTGTGTCTGTGTGTGTATCTGTGTGTGTGTGTCTGTGTGTGTGTGTATCTGTTTGTCTGTGTGTGTCTATGTGTATCTGTTTGTGTGTGTGTGTCTGTGTGTGTGTCTGTGTGTGTGTGTATCTGTTTGTCTGTGTGTGTCTATGTGTATCTGGTTTGTCTGTGTGTACTGTGTGTGTGTGTGTGTGTGTGTGTGTGTACTGTGTGTGTGTGTGTGTGTGTGTGCATCTGTTGTATGTGTGTGTGTGTGTGTGTGTATCTGTTTGTGTGTGTGTGTGTCTGTGTGTGTGTGTATCTGTTTGTGTGTGTGTGTGTGTCTGGGGTGTGTGTGTGTATCTGTTTGTGTGTGTGTGTGTGTGTGTGTCTGTGTGTGTCTGTGTGTGTGTGTACTGTTTGTGTGTGTGTGTCTGTGTGTGTGTGTATCTGTTTGTGTGTGTGTCTGTGTGTGTGTGTGTCTGTGTGTGTGTGTGTGTGTGTGTATCTGTTTCTGTGTGTGTGTGTATCTGTTTGTGTGTGTGTGTCTGTGTGTGTGTCTGTGTGTGTCTGTGTGTGTCTGTGTGTGTTCGTGTGTGTGTGTGTGTGTGTGTGTGTGTGTGTGTGTGTCTGTGTGTGTGTGTCTGTTTCTTGTGTGTGTCTGTTTCAGTGTGTGTGTCTGTGTGTGTGTATCTGTGTGTGTGTATCTGTGTGTGTGTGTCTGTGTGTGTGTGTGTCTGTGTGTGTGTGTGTCTGTGTCTGTGTGTGTCTGTGTCTGTGTCTGTGTGTGTCTGTGTCTGTGTGTGTCTGTGTCTGTGTGTGTGTGTGTCTGTGTGTGTGTGTATCTGTGTGTGTGTGTATCTGTGTGTGTGTCTGTGTGTGTGTGTGTGTATCTGTGTGTGTGTGTGTGTATCTGTGTGTGTGTGTGTGTATCTGTGTGTCTGTGTGTGTATCTGTGTGTGTGTGTGTCTGTGTGTGTATCTGTGTGTGTGTGTGTCTGTGTGTGTGTCTGTGTGTGTGTGTCTGTGTGTGTGTATCTGTGTGTATCTGTGTGTGTGTGTGTTCCGTGTGTGTGTGTGTGTGTGTCTGTGTGTGTGTGTGTCTGTGTGTGTGTGTGTGTCTGTGTGTGTGTCTGTGTGTGTGTGTGTTTCCATATCATATCTGGATTCATGCATTAAGGCTATGACCTGAGATGTTGCGTTGCTCCAGTAAGATGAGTTTTAGTGTGTGTTTTCAGCTTCATTTGTGGATTAATTTATGATTAGGTTTATGAATATGAATATGAATATGATTAAGATTAGAATTAATTAAAATGTGGGTCAAGTTTAGCATTAGATTGTGGTTAAGTTTAGGATTAGACTGGGTTAGGTTTTGGATAAGACTGGTGTAAGGTTTATGGTTAGGGTTAGGATTACATTATGGTTATTCCAAAATCACAACCAACCACCAGGAGTCGCCTTATTTGCCACATTGTGGTTAGTTTTAGGATTAAAGTGGAGTTAGGTATTGGATTAGAATGTGGTTTGGGTTCCTAATAGATTTAGGGTTAGGTTTAGTGTTAGATTGTAGCTGGGTTTAGGGTTTTGTGAAGGTTTAGTAACGTAACGCTGCCCTTTTTAATCTTAAGTAAAAAAATGTAAAGATCAAATGTAAAAACATGTTTTTCCTCAAGAACAATGTCTGACCTGGTTGCTTTAAATGATGAGCGCAGGGAGCATCGTTTGTTACGGGGCAGAGCAGGAGGGAAACGTGGGGATGAGGAGAGAAGGACTAGAGAGAGTGAGCGAGTGAGGAAGAAGAGAGGAATTCACAAGGGAGAAAAGGAGTAAAGTAGCGAAAGAAGAGGAAAGATTCATCTGTTTGTTTCTGTCCCCTGCCCCAAATACACACGTCCTCCCGAGAGCAGAGAGAGGGAGAGAGAGGAGAATACATTTAATCATAAACGAATGCTAAAAAAAGGGGAAAATATGATTGCAAAAATGAGAGCAAACAAAAATGAGACTTTTTACAGGACAGTGGCGGACATACTGGGACAGTCTGGCACACACACACACACACAGCGACTGGGAGGGACTTTTGTTGATGGCACTTAAAGTTCAGCTGAAAGTCACTCTCTGTGCTCTGGAGACTGCATGATGGACCATTTGTGTGTGGGTGTGAGTTTCTGTCTACACACGCAAGAGAGTTGTGCATTTGTCTAGACATGTGCTAAAAGTGTGTGTGTGTGTTGTGTGCGTGGGTGAGGCATACAGTATTTGTGTGATAACTTTTTTCTTTGTATACATAAATGGTGTGTGTGTGTTACATTCTGTGCATGTGCTTGCATACCTTACTAGCACGTTGCATACGTGTGTGTGTGTGATGTACACACAACACTTTCATGATGTATGTAAAAATTAATGCATAATATATTGCACAGAGTTATTATAGTGTAACTGAATTCCTTGAGCCGATAGGCAGTAATGAGCCTTTATTGTATGCACACACACACACACACACACACACGGTGAGGTTGATGTAATTTGACATGTGCAGTGCACTTCGTGTGTGAGGGGGAGCCTCTCATGTTTACTAGTCTTAAAAAGCAATTAGCAGCTGAAAGAAACCAAATGTATGGCTGAATAAAACATGGCCAAAAAACCAAATGGAGAGGGAGAGAGAGAGAGAGAGATGAATAATTGAGGACAAAGGAAAAAAGTAAGAATGTAATAGAAAGAAATACAAAAAGATATGTGTAAAGAGAGAGGGAGGGGGTCTAGTAGAGGAAGGTGTGGATGTTAGTGGGATTTGCTCAAAAACAGATTATCTGAACAAACATTTTGATCTTGTGCTTTTAACTTCGTGCACTAATCTGATACTGTAGGACTGCCATGACACCCAGAATGCAAACGGGGGTGAGTTTGTGCTCCGCATTTAAAATATGCAGTAGTTGTAATGCATACTGCATTTTTAAGGGGACCAATATAAATAAAATTGACAAAAACTGTTCGGTCAGAGGGGCAGCGCGGTGGCCGAGTGGTTAGCGCTGTCGCCTCACAGCGAGAAGGTCCTGGGTTCGAACCCTGTGTCGCATGCTCTCCCCGTGCTCGTGTGGGTTTCCTCCCACGGTCCAAAAGCAAGCAGTATAGGTTCATTTGGTTGTGGTGCACGGTGTGCTGTGCTGTGTTCACACTAGAGCCGGGCGAGTCATGACTTACCCGGGTAAATCACCCGGATCCATTAAATAACTCACGAGCCATGAATCATTAACCCGAATCCATTGAGTCCTAACTACACCATGACTAAAATATAAACCCCATCACGTACATATATCTTGTAATCATTTCAAACTCATTACAAGATCAATACAGCCATAGTAGCAAGTATAGCTGCTAAAAATGTCTTACAGTTCGTTTGCACCAGCACAGTCAAATGAAGGATCCTAACAACTTCCTACAGAGTTGAATCCTCTTTGTAGACTACGGGACTCGTGTCAGTCGACTCAGTAGCACGGCGCTAAGCACACACATTCATGAGTGAATCTGCCGGTTTACTTCCTCTAGAGCCGGAAACATTCAGCCGCATCTGAATCGTGGGTTAGCGCTTATCACTGTCATGAGTGACTTCGCCGGTTAAGTTCCTACAGCCGGGAAGATACAGCCGGATGCGTTTCCCACTAACATAGAGTACATTAGCAACTAACTACATAACGTTGTTCGCAACTATTCTTTTGGGAAACTCACTCCTGAATGGCACACAAGCGTGTTAGCGCTCCCCAAACCACGTACACAAGTAATCTGCTGGTTTACTTCCTCTAGAGCCGGAAACATACAGCTGAATCTGAAGCGCTTATCACTGTCATGAGTGACTTCGCTGGTTAAGTTCCTACAGCCGGAAAGATACAGCCAAACCATGTACACAAGTAATCTGCTGGTTTACTTCCTCTAGTGCCACTTGAGAATAAATCTTTGCCGCTCTGGTAGCCTTGTCTTGATACTTTGCCATTTATTTGGAAGTGCATTTATTCTCATCACAAGCCACGTGTACTTTCTTCTGTGAAAAACTAACGATTCAGGTGGTGATTTGGCAATACTGACACATGTGACGCGTACACCCGGATCAGTTTAGTGAGTGACTCAGAGGGAGCCCAGTCCTAAAAAGGAACGGAATATTACAGCTGTAGTTCACACTGCCAGGGCTGAATGAGCCATTCCACACAGAATTTCTTACCTATGCCACCTGTGTTGAAGGAGCTCAACATGAGGAGCTCAAAATGACCGTCATCAATCATATTTACAGCGATGGCTTAAATGCCCCGACCTTCAACTGTACACACTGTAATCAAGAAATATCTCACTCTCTGTCTGTGTGAAGCAGATGCTCAGTGTTTTATCTGTGATTATACAGGCATGTGTATGCATGTGATGCTGATGTTTCACGTTACTTCTATATATATGATACATCTTCATGAAGCTTCGTTTGGATGAAGCTGCTTCACTCACTGCTGACCCTCCTCCTTTTTTACTAAACTTTTCAACTGTGAATGTATCATTTTTTGTGTCGGGTTTGTGGTCAGAAGAATTCCTGCATTGTGCATTGAAAAGGTCGTGTCGCTGTGTCTGACGTCATATTGACCACGTGCTACAGCCTCAGGGCTTATAACCTCAGTAGTGTATGTAGGTTATTACTACAAGTAGTGGATTGTAGAATAAATGTACAGAAATGGTGAAATGATTGCAGCAATGTTAAGAAGTTGGAAATATTAAGCGTTTTTATATGGCTGTAATGTGCTTGATCTGTTACTTCCAGCAGATTTTTGCGTTGCTAGGTGACTCTCTTATCTCTCAGTAAGAAAATTGTGCTTAAATTGTTGTTCTGGTCTAAAGTATCTATACAAATAGAAAACAACATATGAAATTGTTTACAAGTTATATGTTAATAAGTTTATATTTTTATAAGTTCAGTTCTCACAAACCAAAAACTCACCATAAATCACCACAGATCTGTATCATGATTCACCCGCTACTGTGCAATTTGGACAGTGCTGAACCCTGGAGGGTGTGTGAAAGAGTGAAGGAGGTGTTGAAAGAAAGAGACCTGAGGGAAAAGGGGAGGGAGAGGAAGAGATAGAAACAGAGAAGCATAGCAATAGAGCGAGAGAAAGACACTGAGAGATGGAAATAGAGAGCGAGTAACGGAGAGACTTAGAAAAAGAGACTGAGAGAGAGACAGAAACACTTGGAGACAGACAGAAAGTGAGAAAAGGAGGAACAGAAGAGAGGGAGAGAGAGAGAAACAGAGAGAGAGAAATACAGAAAGAACGAGAGAGAAACTGACATGGAAAAACACAGTGAGAGAAATGGAGCGACAGAAAAAGAGGTTGAGAGAGAGACAGAAAGAGAGACAGGGAGAAAAGCAGAAACAGAAAGAGAGAAACAGATACATAGAGAGAGAAAGAGAGACAGTGAGAAATGGAGTTGCAACAAAGACAGAAATGAAGACAGAAAGAGAAATACAGAGACATGGAGATAGAGAGTGAGATATAAATAGAGAGGAAGAGATGGAGAGGGATAGTTGTAGAGGGATAGAGAGGGATGGGCAGAGAGAGAGGGATGAGGATGTTTGAAGGGGAAAAGTACGAAGTGATGCAGGCTCTTAATGTAAGTCATATTCCTTCACGAGCGATTTTTGGCCCAGCAGCCGGCCGGTGATGTCATGGTGTTGTGTGATTGGCTGAGCTGCGGTGAGGAAGGTCGTTTGGGAAGCTTAACGAGGTGACATCACTCATTAATCAGCGGGACCAGCGCTTCATCCGACCGCCTCGCCGCTGCGTCTGCCTCTTATCTGATCACCTCACGCCTCTGCGCGCCGCCGGGAGCTGGGCCACCCTTTCAACAGGAAAATCTGCCTGCTTTCACACACACACACACACACAGAGCGGACACCAGACTTCTGAGAGGAGTCACGGCATGGAGCCAAACCTGACTGAACAAAGAGTTTACACTGTTCTCTCTACATTGTAGATTTATATGAAAGGCATCAGATCTATGAAGGAACATGTGGAATTATCCAGCAGGGCTGAGCAATACGGCCTCAAAATAACATCGCGATATATTTCAGCTACATCACGATACACAGTATATATAGTGATATATTAACTCTTTCTGGGAGAGAACTACATCTCCCACAATCCCCTGTGCCACAGTTGCAGGCTGTTATCAACTAAAGTACGAGTTTTGTCTGTAATAACGGGGAAGATTTGACTGAACTGGGCGGCACGGTGGAGCGGTGGTTAGCGCTGCCGCCTCGCAGCGAGAAGGTCCTGGCTTCGAACCCCGGGGACGGCCGTAGGGTCTTTCTGTGTGGAGTTCTTCCCGTGTTCGCGTGGGTTTTCTCCGGGTGCTCCGGTTTCCTCCCACAGTCCAAAGGCATGCAGTATAGGTTAATTGGTGACTCTAAATTGGCCCCGTAAGGCTCCAGTCCCCTCGCGACCCCCGCTGGGATGAAGCGGTTCGGAAAATGAATGAATGAATGAATGGATTTGACTGAAGTGATGGTGTTCCACAGCACCTCTCTCTCTCTCTCTCTCTCTCTCTCTCTCTCTCGCTCTTGTATTGTTTCTATCCTTTTTCTCACTCTCTCCACATTTTCTTTCTTTTTCTCTTTCCTTCTTTTTGCTTCTCTGTCTCTTCTCTCTCTCTCTCTCTCTCTCTCTCTCTCAACTCTCCCTCTTTCTTGCTTCACTCTCTTTGTCTTTGCCGCAAACTGGCTTTCTGACGCCTCGTCTCTTCCACTTCATCTCTCTTTATGACTTTTTGTCTCTCTGTCTCTCTACATCTCTCTGCTTCTTTCCTCTTTCTGTCTCTTCCTTCATGTCTCTCCTTCTCCTTACCTCCTTTTTCTTTTTCTCTCTCCGCCCTCCCCCTCTCTCTGATGTTCTCTCTCTTTCCACCTTCCTCCCTTCCTCTCCTGTTCTGTCTCCCTCAATCCCTCTCCTCCTCTTTCTTCTGTTTTACTTTCTCCATCTTCATCGCCCGCTCTCCCACTCTCTGTTTCTCTCTTTGTCTGTCCTCCCCAACCTCTAACGTACTTTGCTTCTCTCTCTTTTTTCTCCTTCTTCCTCTGTCTTTCTTCCTCCATTTCTTCATCCCCCTCTCTTTCTATATCTTTGTCTGTCTTTCCCGCCCTCTACCTGAATCTGTTTTTCCACTCCATCACCTCTTTCTATGACATTTCCCCCTTCTCTCTTCTTCTCTTTTTCCTCTCTCCACTTCCCTGTCTCTCTCTCTCTCTCTCTCTCTCACTAACGTCCCGTCTCTTTCTCCACCTTCTGCCCTCCTTCTCCCTTCTTGTCTTGGTGGATCTCCCGTCTCCTCCTTCTTCTGTCTTTCTTCCTCCATTTCTTCATCTTTCTCCATCCTCATTCTTTTGCTCTCTCTTTCTCTCTCCATTTTCATTTCTTTTTCTGTTTTCCCTCTCTCTCAGCGCCCCCCTGTTTGTGTGTTAATGAATTTCTCTCTCTCTCTCTCTCTGACTCCCTCTCTCAGTGCTGAGCGGGCCGCGGTTCTCCCAGGAGCCTGCTGACCAGTCGGTGGTGTTGGGGGAGCGCGTGGTGCTCTCCTGCGTGGTCTTTAACTACACAGGGATCGTCCAGTGGACCAAAGACGGACTCGCCCTCGGCATCGGAGAGGACCTGAGGGGTGAGAACACACACACACACACACACTCCAGTTGTGCTCAACACTTTAATCATGGACAATGCACACAGACACACACGCATTTATATACAAAAAACACAACGTGTGTAGCAAGTCAACACACACACACACACAAGCCATATTGAGTGTTACCTTAAATAAATGTTAGGCAGCACCTCCCTCACACCTTTCATTTTCCCTCCATCTCTCTCTCTCCATCTCTGTCCCTCCATCTCTTTCTTCCTCTCCCTCTCCCTCCCTCTCTCTCCCTCCATCTCTCTCCCTCTCCCCCCTTTGCCCTCTTTTAATGAACACCGTCTGAAACCCCAGCCGCCCCCCAACCTCTGCCCTCGTCCCATCTCATCCATCCTCTTTTCTTTGTCCTTTCCTCTGGCTTTGTCTGCCTACTTCGCCCTGTAATCGTAATGAAAATGGCTGTTTCTGACACACACCTATAGCCGCGTGAACGTGCACACGGACTCACACACACACACACACAGAACACACACATATGCACAGGTCGGCTTGCTGCACGGATTGGTTGAGCTAAAGGATGATGTAATCGTTGCCAATACTTTGGTGCCCCCCCATTCAGATCAATGATGTCATAATGTGTGTGTGCATGTGAGTGTGTGTGTGTGTAGGGGAGAGAGGGAGGAGAGAGTGCTAACAGAATACCAATGTGTTGGATGTTGCCCTCTGGTGGGAAGAACATGGTACTACTACGTGCTTAAAAAGACGTGGCAGACTCTTCTCTCACTAATCCTCCTCCTAATTCTCCTTTTCTTGGAGATGCAGAATCATTTCGATAGTTTGTGCATGCATCTGTGTGTGTGTGTGTGTGTGTAGGGCAACATATGGATGTGTGTCTGTGTAACACTGTGACTGCAGTATCTGTGTTACAGAGTGTGGATGTAGGTCAGTATAATTCAGATGTGTGTGTGTGTGTGTGAGACTGTGTGTGTGTTGTAAGGTAATTAAGGAACAGTATAGTCTAAAGGTGAGTGTTTTGGAGGTGAATGTCGTGTATTTTTAGGGCTTGTTCTTCATTATAAGCAGTTTTGAAAGCAGTCATATCTGAGGAGCGCTCCACAAACCAAAACCTTCAGCCAGCTGTCTTGCTTTCCGACCGTAGTGTGATGCAACATCATATCAAATGCAGTTTGTTCACTGTTGGATCAAAAGAGGAAAAAGCACCCAAATTTTACTTCCAAAACCTTTGAATAGTGGATAGCACTGCATACATCCTGTCCCACACATCTCTATTAGTTTACATCTCAAAAGAACTGTTCCTACTGTAGGTTCCACCAACACCTTTTTCAGCAGTAAACCAACTCTCCATCCAAATATTGATGAATCAAGATGAGTCAAGTCTGAAGTGAATGTGATAAAGGAGGCCTGCTGTTTTCACTACCTTTACTATAACCGAGGATCTCATTCTCTTCCCTGGTCATCCTCTTGTCAGTTTTTGACCTGGTAGGATTTAGGTTCTGGGTCATTGTCAAGGTACTGGCATAGTAGTGTGTGTTGTGCTGCTACAAGTGTGGCACAGCAGAATTGAATTGAAATGAACATCAGTGCCCTTGCTAAATTGAGTGTTCAACAGCACAAGAAATACCCCTCTAGGAAAATTCCTGTGGTTAACATCTGACCACTAATGGAGTGCTGGCGGAGGGCTGAAACCAGCTGCACATGGCGAGGGATATAGTCTGTGAGGGTACATTGCGGTTGGTACAGGGTGGATCTAAGGTACTTCTGCAATATAACACACGGCTATGCTATACAGACTTGACTGAATGGATCATGGTCCTGTCCAACCAAGTTTTCACACCTCCGAAGACAACAGAAAGCTCTCCCAGGTTCAGCCAGAGGACACAGAAACAACACGAATCAAAGAGACATGTAATTCTCCTTGATCAAGATGCCACAGATGTCTGGATCTATACTCTAAGAATGCTGCTGGACTGCATATTATCCTTTGATCACTACAAACTGTATTTCCACTGATGTGTTGACCAGTTCTGAGTATAGATCCAGCTCACCACCTACCGTTCCAACGGACAAGACGTCTTCTCCATTTCTATTCGGGTTAATCCACTTCCACATCACGCATCAAACTTGTGTATGGGTGCACCAACTGGGATATTGAAAAAGTTTTGGGCAAGAGCCTGTGTTTTGGGATGACTTCATGTAAATAATTTGAATGCATGTTGGATTTTTGGGTGGAATAGTGACCTTCACACGTACAACGGCAGCAAACTGGCCTGCTGCGGCCTTGATTTTTGACTTATATATGCTACAATAATACAATAGGGTTGGGAAAAGATAAGAACCCACATTTCCGAGCAAGTTGCAAGAGTTTTGTCAAGACCTTTATCAAGAGATTCCATGACAATAGTAGTGGCAAAGAAATGATGCAGTTATTCATAATTAAATAATGTGTCACAAGACTGCCCCCATATTCTTTTTCCTGTAGGGTGAAAGATGATTGACCTCTAATATTTCTCAAAGAGCATTTTTACCTTCCTGGTAACAGCATTTTTGCCTCAGGAGCAAACTCGGACAATCTCATGTGCAGAGAAAGCACCAACTGTGACTGAATATGTGAAGTGTGCTTGAAGGTGTGCTATGTAACACCAATAGCTGATGGTTACCATGAATCATAATCAAAGTCAAAGTAAACTTTATTGTCATCTCTTCTATATATTGTACAGATATACAGAGAGACGAGGTGACGTGGCTCCAGTTTACACAGTGCAACAAGAAATAGAGAATAAAGAACAGATAAGACACATGGAATAAACAATATATAAATAAATAGGACATAAAGATACATTTTAAGCTAGAAGTGGAAATTGCCTTTTTTTTGTTTGTTTGTTTTTTACTGAATGTGCACAAAGTTAGTGACAGTTTTCAATATGAAAGATTTCAATATCCAGTCTATTAATAGAAGTGTATTCTTAAAAAGTCTGACTGAAATTTTAAGTTTGTACAGATATTATAACGGCATTGGAGAACCATTCTGTGCAATACTTTTCAATAATTTGTGCAGATATAGTTAGTTAAAAAGTGACCAGTGATATATACATTTATTATAACCGTTTGTTTAACCGTTTATTGTATAACCGTTTAACGGTTGTGCAAATAGTAGAGGCAGTGCAAAAATTGTGCAAATATTATGGCAATGTTGTAGCAATCAGCAACACGCAACATATCATGTTCCTTGTTCTCACTGACAAGCACAGAACTTCATCATTGATATTTGGGACTGAACAAGAAGAACATCTGGGCCTATTAATGTCCTCTGTACTTCTACTGTCCAGTTACTCCCAAAAACAGAAGTACAGATAAACACCAGCGTAGTTTTACAGGTTTACAGAGAACACCTTTTCTTATCTGTCCTAAACGAAACTTCATGCATTTTGTAGCGTCCCTTTTATTCATTTTAATTTATGTACATTTTATGAGAAGTGACACTGTACCACTTCAATCATCTTTTCCCCGGATGGATTTGCTAAATGCATGTAAATGATTTGGAAGGGTGTGTATAGCAGCTCAACTGGTCCAGCAACAACCCCGGTCCACTTAGTGCTGTGCTCCTAGAACAACAGTGGAGCATAGCATTAATAAATTAATAGGCAAACATGGAGTGGTCAAAGAAAAATTAATTATGGTTAAAAGATGAATCTTAAGCAAATGTATCAAATTAAACGAACACTTAAATAGATGTTTTAAAGCAATGCCAGCACCCCATTCTCAGGGTTTTTTGACATTAAAGAACAGCATAAAAAAAATAAAAAATGTATTTAAACATGTTTACCACAATGTTGGCCTGACTGATGCACTTTCGTCCGTTACCTTTTGTGTCTTGTGAGATAAGGATGGCAAAAAACAAATTACACTAAGATTTAAATACATAAAAAACAATGCACAATAAACTTAATTAATGGCTTCTTTTGTAAATACCTTCATAACTTATATTGAATATGAAAAGGGGGGCATAATGACTTATGGAATAGAAAATTGTCTGCAACCAAAAAATTGCAGCTGTATTTCTTTGAAAATGATAAGTGTGTGCGTGTGTTACAGCATGGCCTCGTTATCGTGTGCTGCGGATCATCGACGTGGGTCAGTATAACCTGGAGATCTCCTCGTCGGAGCTGTCAGACGACTCGCTGTATGAGTGCCAGGCCACTGAAGCGGCCCTGCGGTCCAGGAGAGCCAAGCTCACCGTGCTCAGTAAGAACACACACGTTCCCCTATACAATCTCAGTGTGTGTTTGTGCTCATTGAAAACCAACCTGTATGTGTGTGGATATTCAACTGTAGATTTACGGTGCTGATCTGAAGTATGTCCCTGTTCATTTCTTTTCTTTTACAACCACCGTCCGTTTGGATTCATTTCTTTAAAATGCCTTAATAATTTTAAGTATCTTATTATGAATTGGCACCACTCACTATTTACATTCTGTTTTCAGTTAAAGTAAACAAACCTGTGTACGTAGGGCCCTATCATTTGTGCGATACGGAAAACGCAGACGGAATCACGGAATTCAACAAATAAAACGGAATTCGTTGTAAAACGCGGAATGTGGTATAATTGGCTGATATCGGTGTGTGGGCAAAGCAAAGCAATGGTTTCTAATCAGTTTTGGCCGCTGCACCCTGTACGTGTTACCTGTTGAGGCGGGACTCAGCTTTCCACACACACAATTGGAATTGGAGTGTCAGTGCTAAGTTTAGAGCAGAACAATACCCAAATGATTTTTATGAATCGGGAGAACAACTCTTTTGTAAGTTTTGCCAGCACACGATAGACTGCACCCGCAAGAACACGTGACGACCACTTACAGTCAAACACTCACATCAGAAACGATTTATTTTGCACCAAAAAAATCAATGTTGTTTGTTGTTTACAGGTAAATGTTTTACCAAAGCAGTAAATGTTCTGCTGAACCCCAGCACTTTGTTGAAGTTGAACAACAGTCATTTAATGTGATTTTCTTGTTCTATTGCATTGTTCTTCCCCATCCACTCCATAATTAGAAATTTTTTAGGTGAATAAATATGATTATAACGTAAAACACGGAATTCAGAAGAATAAAAATGGAAAAAACGGAATTTGAGAAAAACCAAAACGGATTTCATAGCGCCCTATGTGCTGTTTGCAATTAGGAAGAGTTACTTGATTAAAGTGAGAACGGGAAGAACATCTAAAATATGGAACCAGGTGTGTTAAATAATGCTGTGAGGAGAAGGAGTTGAAGTAACGTCTTTTGTGTGTGTGTGTGTGTGATTTTCTCTCACTCTTCCTCACTAGTACCCCCTGATGATCCTGTCATAGAAGGCGCTCCAGAGATTCTCTTGACAGCAGGGGTCCCGTATAACCTGACATGCGCGTCCCGAGGGGCCAAACCGCTCTCCACCATAGAGTGGTACAAAGATGGAGTGATAGTGGAAGGAGCTCATACTAGCACTGTGGGTACACACTCACACGCAAACACTCACACACACGAGCGCTTACTCACTCAAGTCCATGTTGTTTTTCCCTCAACGACAGTAGAAAGCTAAATGTGTGTGTAATAGGGTTGTAACGGTTCAGTCCTCAGTTTATACGGTTCATACCTCGTTTCTTGAGTCATGGTTCAGTTCATACCTCAGTTTTCTTTTCCTCAAAATTATTTGGAAAATCAATCAATCAATATATATTATGTAATAAGCTTGCGCAATATGGGAATTATCAGTTGATGCCGATATCTGATTTTTTCATGCTTATATCTGCCGATACCGATGCCGATAAATGAGGAAGGTACAGTATTTTGATCAGCAGTTTCACTGCACACTCAGAATTTTTGGAACACAAATAACGCCATAACTCAGAGTGGAGCGATTCAGAGTCACCAAGTAACCTATAGTGCATGCTTTTGGGCCGTGGGAGGAAAACCGGAGCAAAACCCACGCGAATACAAGGAGTGCACACAAACTCCACACAGAAGGGCTCTATGACTGACCCGGGACTCAAACCCAAGACCTTCGCGCTGTGAAGCGGCAGCGCTGACCACTGCATGACCCTACATGCAATTTAGTTAGCAAACAAATGTGTGTACAGGAAGATTTGAGCGCGAAAAGACAAGAGATTTTCCTGGTGAACGTTCCACTGCATGCTCAGAAGGGTCTCCCCCCTAGTATATAACGTTTTCCTCTCTCTCTCTCCCTCTCTCTCCCTCTCTCTCTCTCGCTCTCTCTCTCTCAGGAGGTCCTAGCTGACAGGAAGCGAGTGACCACGCGTAGTTTCCTGCCTATCCAGCCGGTGGACACAGACACCGGACGGAACTTCACCTGCGTTGCCTCCAACCTGGCCGTGCCTCTTGGCAAGCGAGCCACCGTCACACTTAATGTACACCGTAAGTTACACACAAGAACAGGTACAAATGAGGTTTATTAGGACATATGTGACCCTCCACAGCAAAACCAGTCGTTTCTCACCACAGAGGTTTCCGAGAAAAACGAGCGTTTATGTTGCGTGGGGTAAAATGTTGGATTTTTTGTTGTTAGTGTTTTGAAACAGTGGAAGGTCTATACTGTACTGTTTTGAATAAATTTGGCTGAAAAACTTACCCTTTCCATCCTAAAAACGTGACTTTCTTGAGGTGAGGAATTCAATTCCAGCAGAATGTTAAAAGTTTGTGTTTTGACCGCTCTACTTCAATATTTACGCTAAATCCACTGGTTGACTAGCATGAAGATATTTCTCTGGAATCCATCTCCGTGTCCCGAGTTCAGTTAACCTAACGCAGGTAGGCTATCCGTGTGGCTGTGAATGCAGCGTAGGCTAGCGTAAATGCAAACGTAGCCGCGACCGCACCAAGCGTCTGTGAGTGCTACGGCGATAGTCAACTTCGACGGCAGATTTCTCCGTTTCTCACTTGGCGTGACAGGAGAAACCCGACTCCTTTGAATGTTGATATCTCAGTCATATGTCGTCCCATTCATTCCATATAGGTATCGTTTTGAAGCTTGATTTATGCCCTTTCATGAAAACATAACTTAATTTTGAACATTTGCGACAAGCGACTGGTTTTGCCGTGGAGGGTCACATTTTGCTGCATTTGACCTGTTCTGTATCAATAATGAGCTCCATCCAGACAACTTGACTGATTGGTTGAGGCTTAAAAACGTAGTAAACACACAGAAAAGACA
Source organism: Distichodus sexfasciatus (assembly GCA_032718565.1). NCBI lineage: Eukaryota > Metazoa > Chordata > Actinopteri > Characiformes > Distichodontidae > Distichodus > Distichodus sexfasciatus. Next base: position 234,729 of record JAVGVS010000273.1, read on the forward strand.
ATCCCATTGGTGTGTTTGTGTTTGCACATGACGCACAACACAATAGACTCGATAAAGAGAGAGAGAGAGAGAAAGACACTAAAATCAGGCGGTAACTCGGTGGGAGATGAGGTGGTGATTGCGATGCAGAAAGAAGCTCAGCTCCACCAAGTTCACTTCAGTTGAGTTGAGTTTATTTCTACAGCGCTCTTTACAGCTCTATAATATTTGTTGTATGATGTGTTGAGGATACAGGTGATCATCATGTGTAATGATGGCAATGAAAACTGCAGCTTTATGTATTCTCCTTTGGCTTTATTTTTCTCTGCTTGTGCTCTACATAACGCTCGGACATGGAGTCCAGTCAGCTTTGTCCTAAAATGATGGGTTTGTCCTTCACAAGGGAACGTTATACTTGAAGTATGTTTTAGAGCCTGTACTTTTCACCTTAACTTGAGTAAAGAAGTCGAGTCAATACTTCAACTTTTACTAGAGTCTTTTTAAACACGTGCATCTATACTTCCACTGGAGTGAAGAATGTGTGTATTGTTCCTCCGTGTCTGTTTAAGTCTTCTTTATTGGAACTGGGACTAGTTTTCATATTTGAGATTTTAGGGGAATTTCTCCAAAGGTCTGAATGATCTATTTCATTTGATTGGGTAAATTACACAGCTTTTTAAGTTAATTTAATACACGTACAATGATTTTTTTTTTTTCAGTTTTGCCATTTTGTTCAGTATTTAGTCGTTAGAGACTGTGTATCTCTCTCAGTTTTTCTCCACATATAGGCATCAAAGATAGTAGTTTCACAAAACCATGCTGTGAAATTGAGACTGAAAAATCAGAATACACTACTGAAGATGAAAACACCGGGTTTGTCCAAAAATATTAAGGACAAGTTTTATGAAAGACTTAAGATTAATCTGTTTGTATGTGAAATAAACACAGATAGTAGAAGAAAAATGGCCTCATAATCCAAATCTGCAAATGTAACATAATTACAATAAAACATAAAATCTCATTTTTGAATGTGTTGCAGTCGTAATTAATAACATCTCTCTACCTTTATCTAGATGCACCTACGGTTCTATTATCGATTGAACCACGTTCCGTTTTGGAGGGAGAGCGAGTCACGTTTACCTGCCAAGCTACTGCCAACCCTCCTATCATGGGCTACAGGTGAGTGTGAGAGTGATGAGGGGCTGAAAGTAGGAAGAGGGTGTAGAAACTGAGGAAGAGGGTATAATAAAGCCGTGTGATGGTGTGTGCTGCAGGTGGGCTAAAGGTGGAGTCATCCTGGAGGGAGCCAGGGAAAGTGTGTTTGTGACCACGGCTGACCACTCCTTCTTCACCGAGCCGGTGTCCTGTCAGGTGTTCAACGCTGTGGGCAGCACCAACGTCAGCATTCTGGTGGATGTGCACTGTACGTACATCTCTCTCTTTATATACTGTATATCCATCCCTTCTTTCAGCTGTCGATCTGTCGCATGCTCTAGCGAGAGAAATGAACTAAACCAAGCTTCCATTCTAGAAAAATTGAACCGTTAAAATAACCGTTTCAGCTCTACTTGTGTCTCATTATTTTCAACTCCAGCGTCAGTTATATTCTGTTTCTGAACTTTGTTTAGCGGCAGCAGTGGAAAAGTTCCCCCTTAAACAGTTTCCAGCTGCGCCACTTTCCCAACGTTGTTTAGGCTGTTTAAACCGGTACTGCGGTATAAGAAAAAATTATATCATAACAATAATAAAAAACGGTTTCAGTATGAACCAGTACACCGCCCAGCACTACTACTCATCCATCCATCATTGGTCAGTCAAGTTAGCCATCCATTCATTTGTACATTTATTCAACTGATGATCCATTCATCTATCTATCTATCTATCTATCCATCTATCCATCTATCCATCTATCCATCTGTCTATCTGTCTGTCTATCTGTCTGTCTGTCTGTCTGTCTGTCTGTCTGTCCGTCTATCTATCTATCTATCTATCTATCTATCCATCTATCCATCTATCCATCTATCCATCTGTCTATCTGTCTGTCTGTCTGTCTATCTGTCTGTCTGTCCGTCTATCTATCTATCTATCTATCTATCTATCTATCTATCTATCTATCTATCTATCTATCTGTCTGTCTGTCTGTCTGTCTGTCTGTCTGTCCATCTATCTAGCTATCTGTCTGTCTGTCTGTCTGTCTGTCTATCTACCTATCTATCTGTCTGTCTGTCTGTATATCTGTCTGTCTGTCTGTATATCTGTCTGTCTGTCTGTCTGTCTGTCTATCTAGCTATCTAGCTATCTGTCTGTCTGTCTGTCTATCTATCTGTCTGTCTGTCTGTCTGTCTGTCTATCTATCGGTCTGTCTGACTGTGTGTCTATCTGTCTATCTCTCTCTATCTATCTACCTATCTGTCTATCTATCTACCTGTCTATCTGTCCAGCTGTAAAACTGTCCCTTGTTCATTTTCAACTGTAAAACAATCCGTCCATCCAGCACTTTATTCATCTTTGCTTCTCCCTCTATCCTAGTAAACTGCAGCAAAACTATCTTAGGCATGCCACAAATAAAGAATTAATTCCTCAAATAAGACGCGCTCCACCATGGCTAGTTGAAGCAGACTCTCTTGGACTCTTGTGCCTAATTAGGGGCAGATTGTAAAATCCTTAAAATCCTTAATTGATCAAGTTGATTTAAGGAGCTGAAGTTCAATTGATTAATTAATAGTTAATTATTCATCATGCCATTTCTCTGTGCAGCTCAGGGAATAATTCAGTCCGGGGTGCAGCCCTCTGTGCCCTAGTGGGCATTTTACTCAGCTTTGCAGCTTTCTTTCTCTTCTTTCTTTCCCTTTATTCGTTTTCCCAGTTTTTACTTTCTCCTCCTCACATTTTGTTCATTTCTTCTTTGGTCCTTTCACATTTTGAGACTTTTTGGAGATCTGCGATAAAAACCTGCAGATTAAAGGCAAGTCTGTTCTTGTGCTGAGTTTGAGTTCTGAAGCTGAATATCATTAATGTTTGAAATGACTGGCACCAAGTTAGCGTGGAGTCACTACACTTTAGCTGATATTTTCCTCATCTCTCCCCACCCTTCACCAATGACTTGCACTGAATCATTCTGCTTTTCTACACAAATGTAAAACTTGAAACAATGGGGCAAGCTGCTTTTCCTTGGCATGATCCATTTTAGCAATTCTCAAATACCAGTTTGTAAGATGATGGATTTACTTTATGGATTGATGTTGAATTCTCTTAGCGAGAGATTTCTTCATGTGAAGCTTCATGCATTTTTTAGATCTCCTGTGCTCTCCATCGGGTGATTACAAGAAAGAATAATGTTTAATCAGACCAATCTCTCTCTCTATGTCTCTCTGTCTCTCCTCCTCACACAGTTGGACCAATCCTGGTGGTGGAGCCGAGGCCTGTAACGGTGGACGTTGACTCTGACGTCACACTGAACTGTAAATGGGCTGGAAATCCGCCGCTCACTCTCACCTGGACAAAGAAGGGCTCCAGCATGGTAAGACTGCTCACAATATACCAAGCACTGCTCCCTAAACCGTTGGTGCCTTTAAGGCAGGGGTGTCAAACTCAAAAACACATCTAAAAGACATCGGTGGCGCTCATTTCTTAAATTAAATTAAAAGAAAAAAGAGCAGAGCACTCTGGGATTTGTAGTAATAGCAGTGCATGCGCTGTCTAGCGGCGGGCCAGCTCTAGTGGATATATGTGACCCTCCACGGCAAAACCAGTCACTTGTCACAAATTTTCTAAATTGAGTTATTATGTTTTCATGAAAGGGCATAAATCAAGCTTCAAAACGATCCCTATATGGAATGAATGGGACGACATATGACTGAGATATCAACATTCAAAGGAGTCGGGTTTCTCCTGTCAAGTGAGAAACGGAGAAATCTGCCGTCGAAGTTGACTATCGCCGTAGCACTCACAGACGCTTGGTGCGGTCGCGGCTACGTTTGCATTTACGCTAGCCTACGCTGCATTCACAGCCACACGGATAGCCTACCTGCGTTAGGTTAACTGAACTCGGTATAAAACATGACGCAGCGCTCAGTTTCTCTTTGTTCTCCGAGCTCAAACTTGGCCAAAAAAAATTGTTTGTTCTCCAAAATGTTTATAATCTTAAGTGGTTCTAAAGCCGAGGTACCACTGTATACTACATGTCGCTTACACTACATCGCAAACACCTACATACTACTGTATCATCCAATATGTGCTGATATAAACTCCATCTAAATATATTTTATTTCTACATCTTTACAATACTATATACTTTTACATTGTATCATTCAATATGTGAGAATCTTGCTTTTAAATCTTTTATTTTGTAAGGTTTAATCAGCTGACAGCAATATCTGTTTAATGATGTGGCATTTCATGATGGTGATGAACTTAAAAGGGTGACTGAGGAGCTGCTCGTCTCTGTCGAGTGTTAATTTATGCCCATGAGAGTATTCTTTTTATAGACATTTACATTTGCTGTTTCTCAACTTGAGCATCAAAGAAAGGTAGAGTTTCACAAAGCGGGCATTATCATGAGCCCGAGAAGTCAGAATACATCTGTAAAGATATAAACAGTAGGTTCATGGATATGTGGAAGATTAATCTGTCCCTCAGTGACAGAAAGATGGATAGTGGTTGGAAAGATGACCTCCTAATCCAAAGCTACTGTACTGTAAAGTGCACTGTAATGACATTAAAACATTAAAGCTTTCATTTTTACTAAATGTGAGGAAGTGCTGCAATCATAATGAATTACATATGAAAATGCAAACTCTTTCTCTCTCTCTCTCTCTCTCTCTCAGGTCCTCAGTAATAATAACCAGTTGTATTTGAAGTCGGTCAGTCAGAGCGATGCCGGTCAGTATGTGTGTAAAGCAATCGTGCCTAGGATTGGTGTCGGGGAGACGGAGGTCACTCTCACGGTCAATGGTTAGTAGACCACACACACACACAAACATGCACGTCTTAATACATGTGGTTACAGTGGGGGTTTTGTTCCAATCTGGCTGTAGGTCCGCCCATTATTTCCAGTGACCCAGTCCAGTATGCAGTAAGAGGTGAGAAGGGTGAGATCAAGTGCTACATCGCCAGCACACCTCCTCCTGACAAAATTGTGAGTACACACACACACACACACCTATTTACTTCACCATACTGTTATGGATGTTCCATATACTGAATGATTACTGTAGTTAAATAGCTAAACATCTGCCTATAACTCTAACCCTTACCCCAATCATACCTGAGTAGTAAAAACTCAAATTATCTGCTCTTTTAGTTTTCTTAACCAGCTTAATACCAAATGTAAGAAAACAGTAAAAGTTTAGGCAGGCGTGAAAATGCTGTAAAACAAAGAATGCTTTCTAAAATGGAAGTGTTAATCATTTATTTTCATCAATCAACAAAATGCAGTGAATGAACAAAAGAGAAATCTAAATCAAATCAATATTTGGTGTGACCACCTCTTTTGCCTTCAAACAGCATCACCTTCGGTAGGGTACACTTGCACATGATCTTGAAGGAACTCGGCTCGTCGGTTGTTCCAAACATCTTGGAGAACTAACCATAGATCTTCTGTGGATGTAGGCTTCCTCACATCCTTCCGCCTTCATGTAACCCAGACACACTCGATGATGTTGAGATCAGGGCTCTGTGGGGCCGTATTCATCACTTCCAGGACTTTGTTCTTCTTTACGCTGAAGATAGTTCGTAATGACTTTGGCTGTATGTTTGGGGTCGTTGTCCTGCCGCAGAATACATTCATTATTAATGCAATCATTATTTATATTTCTGAAAGCATTCTTTGTTTAAGAGACACACCTGCTCAAAACTTTTGCACAGCACTGTATTTGCAAAACCCAAATAAGGAGGAGAGATTATTTCATGTCTGGGGTGGTACGCCAGTATCCATGCTTGAAGGAGTAGAGCCTGAAATTTGTCTCCAAAAATGCTCTTTGTCAGAAACGCACACCTACACACACGCAAAAGACACACACTGAGAGTGGGACCGGGCCGACTGTTTTACATATCATATAGAACTTTCAGGGTTAAGTGTCGCACTAGTTAGTGATGAGTTGGCCTCATTTTAGCATTAGCTAAGCACGTGAGCTCAGTTCTGAAGAGAGTGTGCTTAGCGCTTATCTTTTCTTACTGGCTAGCATTTCTTATTAGCCTTTGATTTACATTTTCATAAAAGAATTATTATTTTAAGCAAACAATTTTTAGGGTCCAAGCAGAAGTGCTTATTAAAACTCACATTAGATTTGTCAGCACACATCCATGCCCAAAATACATGCAGGAAATGTTTTAAAACAGAGTAAAATGTCAAAAAAAGAACTGCAAACACAAAAGTATAACTATCTAAAAGTGAGGTACAGAAGAAAATCTAATAAAAATGTATATAAAAAGTAGACATTAGGGATGCACAAACCCAGTGCAGAACCGAGTAAAAATGATCAACAGATTCAAGATTCTTTATTTGTCACGTGCAGATTATACAGGTACAACATGCAGTGAAATGTATCCTGATCCGCCTCTTTTAACTGTGCAATTAATAATATGCAATTTAGGAAAAATAAACAGAGATACAAATACAAGATAAAAAAATAAAACTATATCTTATATACAGTAAGGTACATAAAGTTACATATGTGCAGACGGCATGGAGTACAATTGTAATTTAAGACCTGCTAAGGTACAGGTGTATCTTAATAAAAGTATACTAAATAAAACCTGTATGACGTTAGGTTAACCTGAGTTCACAAAATTATTCTAAGACAGATGACAGGTGCAATGAGATGTTTTTAAAGTGCCGAGTGCAACTGCAGCATTGTACGTAGCAGACAGAGTAGAAGCATGTGATATTTGGACAGTGAAATGTGGCAAACAGTATAAATGATCGTAACAGTTGAGGTTATATAGCAGTATGTAATAGCAGAATTAAGACAGTAAAATGTGGCAGACAGTATAAGTGATCATAACAATATGAGGTATGTATTAGCAGTATGTAACACAGCAGAATTGAGACTCTAGAAAGGCACGTCTGGTTTAGAAACGGATGGCCTGAGGACAGAAACCCTCCTGAGTCTCTCTGTTTTGGCCATGATGAAAGCGGAACCTTCTGCCTGATTGCAGAAGATGAAAAGTCCGCTTCCTCGATGAGCTGAGTCTTTAACAATTCTGATTGCCCTGGTCCTACATCTCTTGGTGTAAAAAACCGAAGGCAGAGGTCATTTTTTCACCTGTTTTAAAATTAACTGCTACATTTTACCACACCCTTAATCCTGTCTTTCAGCAGCACCTTCATTTTTCCTTGCTGCACATTGTTAAATCTGGTTTTAGGTTTTATTCCTCATTTGAACTTCTTGGGCCTCCACGAACGTACAAAGGGTCATTCTGACGGCAGGGGCATTTGGTAGCCCAAAAGTTAGGGAGTTTGTCCCCATGACTGAAGGTCACTGTCTGAATCTTGACTGGTAAAGGCAAAATTCACTGAGGTACCTAGCATAGTGCACCATTCCCTGCCACTGCTCCCCGAATACTGCCTATGTCAGCTGTCCACTGCCCTTCACAGATGGGTCAAATCCAGAGGTTAGATCTCATTGTGGTGCACTGTGTGCTGTGCTGTGTTCACAATGACAAATAATCACTCACTCACTTAGTATGTGACCCTCCAAAACCAGTCGCTTGTCGCAGTGGAGGTTTCCGAGAAAAACGAAGGCTTATATGTAAAAATGTTGGATTTTTGTTGTTAGTGTTTTGAAACAGGAAGGTCTATACTGTAATTGTTAGAATAAATGGCTGAAAAACTTACCCTTCCATCCTAAAACGTGACTTTTCGAGGTGAGAATTCAATCCAGCAGAATGTTAAAAGTTTCTGTTTTGATCGCTTACTTCCGCATTATTTACGCCTAAATCCACTGCTGACTAGCGTGAAGATATTTCTCCGAATCCATCTCCGTCTCCCGAGTTCAGTTAACCTAACGCAGGTAGGCTATCCGTGTGGCTGTGAATGCAGCGTAGGCTAGCGTAAATGCAAACGTAGCCGCGACCGCACTAAGCCGCCTAGAGCATATGATATTAATCTCGATTTGCAGATTCGCTTTCAATTTTACGGATAGAGAAACTCACCCTTTTGAATGTTGATATCTCAGTCATATGTCGTGTCCCTATCTATTAGTTTTGAAGCTTGACGGGGCCTCTTTCATGAAAAAACATAACTTAATTTCTTGAGTTATTTTACATATGCACTGTCGGTCATATATCTAACAAACTGATTGTAGTCCCTTGTGTCTGTAAGAATGGGAGAATCCAGAAAAAGAGAGACTGTGAGGAATCAGGAGGAAAGAGAGAGAGAAGATGAACAGATTGATTATGGATGGGAAAAGCGGTCAGATTCAGAGAGAGAAGGAGAGAGTTGAGAACAAAGTCCTGCGTCTGGCTATTGTGGGATCACTTCAGCAGTTAAGACAGCGATATACAGACGCTACGAAGTGCTTTTAACAATCTCAGCACTTTAACCCTCCCTCCCTCCCTCTCTCTCTCTTCCTCTCTCCTCCTCTCCCTCCAACCCCCTTCCTCCCACTCTTCTCTCTGCATCTCCGCTGCTCAAGTTCTTGTTCCTGTTCACTGACCTGGTATTATCCACCACTCCTCCTTCCTCTCACTTTATTCTCTCTCCAATTTCTCATGGATAACTTCAAACTAACTACCTTTATTGTTTTCTCCTTTCCTTTCCATTGCCGCCTGTTCTTCTTTCTTCGCCCTGTCGCTGACTCGTTTTTTCCTCATTCTCTCCTCCCTGTTCATGCTTTTTCTTTTTCTACTTCTTTCCGCCTTTCTTTTTTTTTTTCTTTTCTTTTCTTTTGTCTTTATTCCACTGCCTGACTGCCTCCATAATCAGACATGACATTACAGGATAGCTCTCTTAATGCACAGACACGGAACTTATGAAATATGAAATGAACGAGGGAGGGCAGTGGAGGGGAAGAGAGGAGAAGTACACAGAGCTTTTGTTCTTCACCATCTGCTTGTACTCTCCGGCCTGGGCCATATCTCTCCTCTCTCCAAGAAGCGTGAAGGCATTATCAGCGACAGAGCGGAGTGCATTTTTATGGCAGCCAAGATTGCAATCTCAACATACCAAAAAACGAGTCGTTAGCACAGACACTTCAAAAAAGTGTCGGTAGAGAGAATCAGAAAATATATATTATAGATAATAAGAAACTAGAGAGAGTATGTAACTTCAATCTAAACTGAGTTATATCGCACACACCATGATCGAAAAAGGAACATAACTTTTGTTATTCCAGTTTTCAAAAAGTGTGTGTGTGTGTTTATACACACACGCTTGTAAAGCATGACAAGTATAATGGGAGCATAACTACTTTTTACCTGCTTTAAATATAATAGTGTGTGTTTATGTGTGTGTGTATAAGAGGGAGGAAGAAAAAATTGGAGATATAATGAGTGGTGAACTGGTATTTTTCTTTTTAGACTTTTGTAAATGTGGGTATGTGTGTGTGCTTTGTTATTAAGATGAAAATGGAGTATAAATTAGCACTGGGTGATATGCCCTAAAGATGATATCACAATATTTTAAGTTATATTGTGATACACAATATACAGTATATCGCAGTATATTCTTTCTTTCTGGGAGAGAACTACATTTCCCACAATCCTCAGCCCATGCAAGGTTCGGAGGCCTGGAATAAAACACTGAAAAATATCAAGTAAATAGCTGTATTGTGAGCAGAACGCTGGTTGTTGTTATTTATCAGCTAAAATATGAGTTTTGTCTGTAATAAAGGGAGGATTTTGGTATGAACGGGAGCAGCTAGAGTGATGGTGTTCTACGGAGTTGAGCCATGAAATAAGATTTATATAATATATATATTTATTAGAGGAAATCAAAACCAGTTCTTGACTCAGAACCCTCCCTAATAGAAATATATATATTATAATGTATTTTATTGGTTATGTATTGTGTGTGTGTGGTAGGGTGTGGGCCGAAGGAGAACGTGTGGGAGAAGGAGCGAGGGACTCTGCTGGAGAGGTACACGGTGGAGCAGAGTAAGCAGGTGTCACAGGGTGGCGCTGTTCTCTCCACCCTCACCATCAACAACGTCATGGAGTCCGACTTCCAGACCAGCTACAACTGCAACCTGCCTGAACTCCTTGGACCGAAAACATGATCACGCCGCTGAGACTGGTGAGAACAATAACACACAGGTCGTTATGCTCTTTCCCAGAAGACTTTGTGAAACCCATAGAAACAAGAAACTGACTCCAGTAAAAATGAAAGGTCACCACTGGAATATCACAAGAAAAAATGTAAAATTGAAAAAGGTGGGAAATTGTGGATTGTGATTTTAAAAACATATCCAAAAATACACTAAAAAATAGTTTTTCCCACCTGAGAACACTGTCACTGATTATCTTAATTTCTTTTTGTCCTCTCTAAAAGCTGTGATTTATTCACATTGGTGAAACAATCCTCCTAAAAGTAAAGTAAAATCTGACTCATTTTATAACTTTATAAGAACTTTTATTGCCGCTGGAGTCTTTTAGAAACAGATTTGAAAAACTAATGTGTTTAAACTCATATCTTACCTTAATATTCAGTATGTAGCATTTGTAATTTTTTTATCCATACATTATCTATTTTAAATGATTCTTTTAGATTTGTTCTTTCCCGGTGGATACCTCGACATCAAAAGACTTACATAATAATTGTTAAGGGCGGCACGGTGGTGCAGTGAGAAGGTCCCCGGGTCGGCCGTAGGGTCTTTCTGTAGGATTTTTCTATGCTCAATGATGTTGGCGTGGGTGTCCTCCGGGTGCGCCGCTTTCCTCCCACACTCCAAAAATGCATGCACTATAGGTTAATTGGTGACTCTAAATTGGCCCTGTAAAGGCAGAGTGTGAATGTGTGTCCTGCGGTGTTGGCGCCTGCCAGGGGTTGGTCCCCACCTTGCGCTCGTAAGGTGGGGACCAACCCTGGGGCAGGATTAAGCAACTGCACCGCCGTTGGAAAAAGCAGTTCGCCGCTAATGAATAAATGAATATTTGTTGAAGAAACTGATTTTAAGCAGAAACATCGGACATCACTTGGAAAAATATTAATTCAGCCGGTTGTATGCAGAATTTTTGTGTCTTTTTTACTAATTTTTATTGGGTCTGAAAAATATATTTATTGCTGGTCCAATTAGTGTTGAGCGGAACATTCCTAAAAAATGTGCAAGAGGTGAACTGATCTCTCTCTCTCTTCCTCAGATATATACTGTGTATAATACAGGGACAGTGGGATCCATGCTCTTACTTTTTCCTGTTCACTTGGCTTCTACCTGTACAGACAGCGAAAAGGCAGTGAGTCCGTCCATCAAGAGAGTGTGTGTGTGTGTGTGTGAGATTACATGCAAGGGTTTGCGTAGGTTGGTTTTATCCCATCATTTCTCGGCTCACATGTTACACGTTTTTAGCTGTAAACTATGTTTATGCATCTCGAAAAGCAATATGACTTAAACGTGCTATATTCTACACTCTTTTCCACCAAGTTAAACTAGGTGTATGAGCTCCACTAAACATGTCTCTGCAGTAGTCTGCTGTAAACACCTCTCAGATTAGACATTTTCACCTGCTTTACCTCTATTTCTCAGTCCTTTCTAGAACAGGTGGGCTGTTTCTCATTAGTATTCCTAATGCAATGAGCCACTGCTGGCCACTTTTTCTCTCTCGGAACTGGGTGTAGTGTACTAGCACAACGAGAAAGCTACTACGTGATAATAATCCACACGCTGCTGCTAACAGACCATCCATAGCCAGACATCGCTCAACAGCTGAACACCTCACTGCCAGACTTTCACTGTGATTCCCTACACTAGCTTGGGAGAAATACATGATCAGGAAGCGCTTAGCAGTTCTACCTGGTGGGCGGAGCTTCTTAGATAGGAGGGTGGAGTTATTCAAATGTCCCTAATGTGATGTAGAAGTAGGAGAGAAATCTAAACGCCTGGTTTAAGCACACGATTTCTGACATTCCTACATTAATACCAACACAATTCACCATGTTATCGATCTTACGGTGTGTGTAGAGGCAGTACAGACCGACATGATGTCCTAACAACAGAACAAGGATTTCTTCCATAATATGGAAGCTTTAAATATGCTAATGTATTTTACTTCTTAGGCCACTTTACTGCCACCTTGTATTACTAAATATGATTCACACACTGTGTCTCTAACACTAACACACATGTGATATGAATGGAAGTAAATATATATATATATATATATATATATATAAAAACACACACACAATTCATACCGTGATAATCTTCTAGTAGTGGTCTGCCTTATTGGATCACTGCTTCCATTAAACGTACCGGGTTTGAAGAGATGTCGTACAACAGACGGCCTCAATAATAGCTCGTCTGTAGTAAAAGATCAGCAGACATCTACTGTGTAATTTGCTTTTTCTTTAATATTTACTACTGCTTTATAATAATTGCATCATGTACTGAGAATTTCATTAAATCCTGAAATGTTCATCCGGTGTTGTTTCATACATTATGTGGCCGCTTCTTTTAAACGCCGGGCCGTCCCAATAATTTTTTGAATAACGCCGGGGCTACTATTGGAAGATATAATGCACATCATATATATATATATATATATATATACACACATACACACACACACACACGCATATATACACAATTGAATCTGAATTCCCTTTACTAACAGTTGCTTAAAAATAAATGTACAGTCTAGATTACAAAAGTAACTCAAGTAACTAAATTCTCGGTAATTATAAACATAACCTTGAAGACACACTTTGGCCCAGAAGTGGATTTTCTCGAAGGTTTCAGCTGACCGATTTGTCTGCAGGACGGCGTGGTGTTACGTTGAAGCCGGACATTAAAGTGGAGACGGTCAACAAAGAGACGCCCAGCCTGGAGGAAGACACCGCCAGCGTCTCCACCGCAACGCGCATGGTAAAGTCGATGTTGTGTAGCCGGCCAACTGTGTGTCCTTCACCTCAGAGGAGCTTATCTCTCATTTACAGCCTCCATAAGAACGGGGATAACTGATTTTTTCGCTTTAGAATATGTTCGGCTTAACCACAAATCCCTGAGAGCTCAGGTCACAGTGCCGAGAATTAGCATGACCCCACTGATTAAACAGACATTAATGTGGCCAGAACCTCCACTAAAAATATATGCTGAAGTGGTCAGATAATGAGTGATAGTGTTGGTGGTCTGCCTCTGACATTACGACTACTGAGCCCCAGAGCAGGACCCTTAACAGCAGGCTGCTCCGCGGAGACGGTCCCTGCAATTAGGAAATGCAAGTTAGTTTCTGTATTTGAGCATCTGATAAAATGTGTAACTATAACTGAACAAAAAATAGCTAAAATACTTATTAATGCTGCTGAACGTGAGAATGAAACTCACTCAGTTGAAACAATGTTCTTATTTGAAGCTGAGAAACATTGAAAACATTGAAATTATTCTGGGGAGCAGAGTTTGTTTTATCCCCCAAATCTAATCTTCAAATATGACATATGGCCATGCAATAGACAAAGAAAATATTCCTTATACGTTTTCATCCCTCACTGCCTTCATCTAGCAGTAACTTTAAAATAATGTTTTAGCTTGTTATTTAAATGTATCTTTATATAATATGTTTGTGCATTAATTAATAACATATTGCAGATTGTTAAAGTATCATATATGTGAAATCATATAAATTATTACTATTAGTAGTAGTAGTAGTTTTGCAGTTATAAACTTGTACATTTAGAGCATTAAATATGAAATTATATGATTTAATGGCACATTTTGTATTATTGTTGGCTGCCAATAACTATTTTATCTGTACAAATTGTGCAGTCGCAAGCCTGTTGGTGAAAATGGGCCATTAAATCACGTAATTTTACCTATAATGTGCTAAATCTTCTCATTGCTCTATAGCATTTGTTTAGATTAATGATGATCAAAAAATAAGAATAAAAACAACTTTTCAAAGCTTGTGCAGGTGTTCATCCACAGCACCTTCTCTTTTTCATTTCTGCTGCTGCTGCTCATCCTGATGTGGTGTTTTCCTCTCCCCTCCCTCCTTCTCTCCCTCTCCTCTTTTTTGTTGTGTGTGTTTTGTGGTGTTTTGATGGTTTAGTTTCTTCCCTCTGTCTCCCTCTCTCCCTCCACTCAGCCTTTCAAAGACGACATGGACCTGAAACAGGAGGTTCGCAGTGAGACTCAAGAGACCAAGGAGGAGTACGAGCTGAAGGTGAGAAACGCACACGCGCGCACGCACAGTCTTGTATTACTATCTTTGTGAGGTCTTTCCATAGACTCCCATAATAACTAAAGTACATAATTTTACAGCTACACCTAATCCTAACCCTAACCTTAACCTCAGTAACCAAAAGCACATCTTTTACCTCTTTTAGTTTCTCAAATAAAACAAGCACATTTTCTATAAAGTCATTTCTCCTCATGGGGATCTCTCAAATGTCCCCACAAAGCCCAAAAAACAGATAAAAGTGATTTTAGGGGACAAAAAAATCACAATGCCATAAATACATGAACAGACACACACACGCGCGCACGCCCACACCCACACACACACACGCCCGCCCACACACACACACACACACACACACACGCCCACACATACACACACACAGGCCCGCCCACACACACACACACACGCGCGCGCGCGTGCACGCCCACACACACACGCGCCCACACATGCACACAGACGCATACACACACATATGCCCACATACACGCGCGCGCACACACACTTACACACACACGCCCACGCATGCACACACACACACACACTTACACACATGCTCACACGCACGCCCATGCACACGCGCACACTCACACGCATGTCCACACACACACACAGTCGCATATTACTATCTTTGTGAGGTCCTTCCATAGACGTCCATAATGACTAGATGTATGTAATTTTACACCTACAACTAACCCCAATAACCAAATGCACATCTTTTACCTCTTTTAGTTTCTCTAATAAAACGTACATTTTCTATAAAGTAATTTCTCTTCACGAGTAAACGAGTAAAAGTGATTCTAGGGGACACTAACATTAGTACTTGAGTTTTGGGGCAACGTTCCTTGTGTTAATTTTAACACATTCACTGTTTTAACACTTTTGACACTGAAAGTGTAAAGAAAGGTAACACAAAGACGTGTAAACCTGTATAATATTAACACCTGCTGTCCTTGGTTACACATATTGTGTTGAATGCTGTGAACAAATGCACATGTTTAATACGTTTTAATAGAGTTGCACCGATCAAATACGTGGGTCGGTATCAGATGCAGTAACGGCTCAAATAGTTGGCTCAGGTATCGCTGGCGTTGGGCCCATCTACTGAGCTGTCTGTAAAGTGGAGATTTACGATGTGAGCACGATTGGTTCTGCATGGGAAGAGAATCACAAGACTTTAAACTTACAGGACATTATACTGACTCCTCTGTGTGTGAATTTATACAGTATGTGAGTAATTCTGCAAAACAAACTACAGCAGTTACGTAAAAACACATAAATGACGTCACATTATTGTGTGGAACGCCATCATGCCAAACATCTCTCATGTGGAACGCCGTCTTGTCAAAAATGTAGTTCTCTCCCAGAAAGAGTCTAAATCCCCAATAATAATTTTAACCTAAAAAGAGATGTGGTATCAGTATCGGCAGCAGTGTAATCGAAAAATCAGAACAGAATTGAAAAAATGTGGAGCGGCTCATCCCTACATTCCAAAACGACACATGACTGTGTGCAAAAACTTTTTCCAACACAGTTTTATTAAACATTAACACGTGTAAACTAAGGTGCCACGCATGAAGTGTAAATGTTCTACACACTGGTTCTAAGAGTGTGTTCTTCCTGTGCGTTCACTAGTAGCAGTGGAAACAGCTTTCCTTCATGTGCCGATGAGTGTGTTTGTTTTCATCCTGCCTTCTGTTAGACCCTCTTTTACGGTGACCTTTTGTGTGACACTTTTAAGACTGTTTTTGTTATTGTTGTTTTTTACTTTTAACTGCAAAATGCTTTCTGAATTTGCTTCTGTGTATTTATTTAGATAAAAATTTTTGGTTATATTCTAATTGTCTTGAACAGCGTTGTGTTTGGGAAAGATACTATATAAATTAAGTTACTTCTATTATTATTATTATTATTATTAAAGAATTTTCAAAGTCCCGTTGTCTTCGATTTAAGCCCTCAGTGTTGTTATGACAACGTAATCGACACATCTTGTTTTTTATTATTATTTCAGGACCCGACAAACGGCTATTACAACGTCCGCGCGACGACTCACGAGGATATCCGCCCGGCCTCTCGTTCGGTGCACTACCAGGAGTTTCGCGCTCCCAACCCGGCCTCGGTGACTGCCTCGGCGTCCGGTCCCGCCGCCGCCACCGGTGGCATCAACCCCGCGCCCGTCGCCCGTTACGACGTGCGTCCCGCATCGCGCATCGCCCACGCCGCGTATGCGCACTTCAACACCATCGCGCGCACCAAGCAGAGCCACGCCCCGCCCAACCCCCCACCGCACACCACCGACTACTCACGCGAGTGCGGCCTGCTGGAGTCCACCAATCAGCTAGCTTACGACAGCTACGCCTATCCAACCACGGCCCAGTACGCCCAGTACCGCCTAGGGTTCGCCCCGCCCCTGGAGGAAGGTCCCGCCTATGAGATGTATCCCACGGGACAGGGGGGCGTGGCCTCGAGTCAGGGCGTGGTGGGGTCCGATCCCGGATTGGCCAAGTACGGGAGCTCGACACGCTTCTCCTACTCGTCCCCGCCTACGGAATACTCGCAGAGACACACCCAGAGAATGCAGACGCATGTATGAGAGTGGAAGAGACTTAGACACACACACACTTTTACATACACCGACAACAACACACACACACACCCACACAGAACTCGAAATGTGGTTCCACAAAAAGGAAAAAATGACATTGTCACACCTCAAACCATGTAGCCGTATTTAAATGTTTCAAAAAAGAATTAGTGTAAACACGTGGAAGTCCCAGTTAAACTCCAAACACACACACGTACACATCGTATTTTGTACTCTCATGTCTCCAACGTGTGACGTCCCTCGCCATTATCACGGTGCCAAATCAAGACAAAATGTGAAAGGAGCGATGAGCAGAATGGAAAAGGACAAAAGAAAGGAGGGATGTTGTCAAAAGTGATAAACTGCGTACACATCCATGGAAAGTTCTGGTTCAACCTCATATTACCGTCTCCATTAACCCTCTTTATCTGCGTGGCCATATGTAAATAAACCGAGCGGAGCGTCAGAGAGCCCGGGCTTGTGGAAGGCGGCACTCGTCCGGCCATTTTTGCTGGAAGGAAGCAATAGGGAGCGTGTTCCTTTCTTTAATGCTTTGTGGGAGACGTCGACAGGTGTCACCTTAGCGTGCGGACTCCACTGACCGACAAGTGCAGTCTACATTGATGAATAGAGTCTAGTTTATGTGAAAACTGCTGTGTGTGTGTGTGTGTGTGCGCATGCGAGCGCCTGTGGGTGAACACGTGTAAAAGTCTGGATTAGAGCCCGATCGTTATATTTTAATGCCAGTCATGTTTCTGGTAAACGGAGGATTTAAAAATATGAAGATATTGCAGTATTACCCCACACCCACCCAACGTAAATAAATACAGTTTTCCCATAAAACCCGTTAGTGCTCACCAGGACAGTATAATGCAGTTTAAAAATAAACTTGCTTTATTGGTGTAAATCAATAATCAGTCAAATTTCAGATAAGGTTTTTCAACTAATTCTGTCCCAGGGACCACCACTCACACTAACGCAGCAGTCTGCGGCCCACTGTATGCCCTTGGTGGGAACGGGGGGGGGGGGGGTCATTAATTCCTAAAGTTTTTTATAGTAATTTGCATTTAATTTGTTATTCATAAAAATGCCCAACTCATTTTTGGAAACGTTTTGAAAAATAAATCAAATGAAATGAGACTTAAAAAGCGATTCCGTAGCAAAACTGTACTGCATGTCACAGACCACCTGCATTTCCACCGTAGACCACCAGGGGGGTTGAAAACCACTAGTATAAATGGTACTACGAACAAACGGAAAATATATTCAAGTTTGACGAGTAAAAATATAAGGTATAAAAACACAAAATCTAACAGTAGATTTGTAGCACCCTCTAGTGTATAAACTGCACAATGACAAGACTCCATTTCACTCAATCTCTTATTAACGGTCATTTTTAGGCCGTTAGCGTGATTAAGTGCCGGTAGCGGTCGGGCTCTATTCTGGACTTACTTGGCGTGACTGAGTGCCAAACCTCTTTGTGTGTCACACCTGAAAAGACGCTGAATGTTATGGGAAGTGAGACACTCAACAATCAGATATTTTGCTGCTGCGTCGATTAAATGAACACCTCAGACTTATAGGCGGTGTCCTATAAAATCAGCATTTATTTCAGATCGGAACTTCTACCACGTCTCGTCCTGGCAGTACGCCGTTAACTTGGCATCCAACTGGCAGCTGTTGTACAAATAGGCTTTTTATAAGAACTTATTGTATTTGACTGTAGGTCACAAAATTCCTTCTTGCATCTCGTCCCATTACTAACTTAAACAGCTGACCGAGACTTTCCCAACTTTTAACACCAACATTGGCCGAGGCCCTGCACAGCAGATTTTGTAACGGGCTTGTGATTTAACTTCAGACTGATGCAAGAACTTGGTCAAATGTAATACAAATATTCCAGCTGCGGAACTGGAACACTATTAAAACTGAACGCTTGAAGTTGGCCCCCGAAATCTCGTCTGATGGAAAACATTAGACCTGCGTTCTGAAAGAACCGCCTGCTGCTGATGGGGGACTTTCCTTTACGGTACTTCAAGAGTACCAAAGAAAAGAGGTCGAGTCGTCCCTTCTATAAACCTCACTTCTCGTTTGCTTCTCTAAAGTGGCTATTTATAGAGGGGAACTTTTAAATCTTTTCTACTTGTACAGTCGTCCCGTTTAACACCATGTATCCACCCCTCTAACGTAGAATAGTGGTCTTTTCCAAATTTGTATCTGAACTTAGAATATGGCATTTGAAAACATTTTTATGATATTTTTATATTTCAAAAAAAAAGAGCAATGGACCAACGATTTCAAACTTTCCAGTGTGGATAGACTTTTTGTTTTCCGAGTCATTGTTGGTGTGAGTTGTTTGTACCTTTGTACAGTTCATTTGGACACAAACTGTCCGCCAAAAAAGTGTCAAAAATGACTATAAACTCCTTTGTAACCTTTAATGCAGATGGAAGCTCGCATTAAAACAACACCTTTCCTCTCCAGACCTGTTAAACATTTTCTTTATGCAAAGATTTGTGCACGTTTTGTAATGTCCAAATTGAACACTTGTAAAAGAAATGTTAGGCCAGGGCATGGGTCGGGGCTAAATACTGGGTTAATACACATTTGACATGGATGAGGCATTTACTGAGGCGTAGATTATCAGTCTAATGACGTTAAATATAATCAAGATTTGACTATTTGTCATAAATTCTGCAAACTCTTAAATGACATGTTAACACAGGAAGAAAAGAGTGGCCAAGAAAAGCTTTCATCACTGATTATACAAATTCTTCAGTTAGTATTAATAAACAACTGATAGAAAATGTATTATTCACCAATCGTGTGGGGTCATGAAGAATTTGAAAAATGTGCATTTAACACCGATTTGATGTGACTGGCTCTTAAGTCTTAAAATAAAGCTTTTTTGGTTTAATGAGGGATAAAACTTTACACCAAGATGGATTCAAAGTCCAAATACATTTATAAAATGAGTTACAAAATGAGGTGGAAATTACTAAGATACTGATACTTGGATAAAAATGGTTTACTGTATATTCATTTTTCCTTCTGGCCTCAAAGCTTCAGTAAATGCCGAAACTAATCCCTTTTTATTTAACACAACAAAACATGCCAAATGTAATTAATCCTGTTTTTTAGGAAAAGACATTACCTACAAATACAGATTTAAAACCTTGTTAAAAACAAAAAACGATCATTGAAACTGACCTTACTGCATCTCGACTGGTTTATGTAAAAGAGAAAGGGATGTCTAGTGAATGAATGAATGTGCAATACTCTTGGTCCATGCGTGTGTGTGTGAGTGTGTGTGTGTGTGTGTGTGTGTGAGTGTGCGTGTGTGCGTGCATGTGTGTGTGTGTGTGTGTGAGTGTATGTGTGTGTGTGCGCGTGTGTGCGTGTGTGAATGTCCCTCACGCAAACAACTATTGTATCTATTTTACTCCTGTTCTAAAAGTATCATTGTGTTTATACTGAGTCTTTTACTTGTCATTGTGTATTTTATAGGTTTTCTTTCATCTTTCAAACATGTACATAAAAAATAAAATTCTATTATTCATATGTCTTACACCATAATTTTATTTTACATAAGATTTTTTAAATTGTGTGTGTTTATTTTTTCACATTATTATTGAATAAATACACCTCTTTCATAGTAAAAAGTGTTGTCATTTCTTGCAAGCTCATGTATATCTTACAGTAGGTTCTCTATTCACCTGCTGTACTTATGAAAATCACATGCACAACATGAACCAATATATAAAGTTATGTAAAATCATGCATAAAACAAAAATTAAGTGTGTGTATTAAGCTTATGATAGATGTCTTTATAAGGCATGGTTAATTAGATTGTGAAAACATGATTACGTATACAGTAGATATCAGCCAGGCACAGATTAAGGCACCGGCTAGATATGGCTTGAGTCTAGGGGCCCGCAAGTGTGCCAGCCTGCCAGGGGGCCCCCAAGTGGCCAGTAAAAATATTAAATTCATTAAAATAAGCCTGGAGGATGGGGCTAACAGAAAACATAGCCTAGGGGCCCATATACACCTTAATCTGGCTCTGATAACAGCATTCGGATAGGAATAATCATGTAAATTGCGATGTCTTACCGACAGGCAGTTGGTAGTGTAATGTTTAAGGTATTCACCCCATGATCAGAAGGTCACCAGTTAGAATCACAGAACCGTAAAGGTACCACTGAGGTACTCAACAGCAAGGTACTGTCCCCAAGCACTGATCTTCGGGCACTGCCCTTGTGAGCTGCCCACTGCTGCTTCATGGATGGGTCAAATGTAGAGGTCACATTTGGTTGTGGTGCACTATGTGCTGTTCACAATGACAAATAATCACTTACTTTTACTTTTATGAGGAATCACCACTAGATGTAGCCACTGGACCGATTTTAAGCTACTGAGCGAGTTGCCTGCACTGTGAAAATCGACGGTTAAGGACAACATGAAATTACAAATTAAACATAAAAATAAAACATAAGTAATGTACTTTACGCACACCATACAACTGCATTGCTTACATTTTGAAGGCGAAAAGAATTACAAAAACATACATATTTCAATACTGCTTTTGTTGTTAAAAGAATGTATCGTCAGAAATAAAAGTACCTGAAGATATAATATGTTCTGCTCTGCACATTCATAGCTTAAGCATAGCATGAAAAACTAGATAAATGTCTGTTTTTTAAGTGAACTCAGTTAAGCAGAGTTAATTACAGCCTATTGGTCCGGCCCTCCATGTCAATCCAAAATTTTCATGTGGCCCCTTAGGAAAATTAATGGGAAAATGGGAAATCAAAAAAGGCTTATCGGTTTTTCATTTTGGTTTTGGAAATGAAAAACGAATGAACAAATGATACACAGACCAACCGGGGAGGTCTGCTGGATTTGTGTATTCTTCGTTCATTTCATATTCAAATAAGAATCCAAAATCGGAAAATTAAAGCCATTAAATTTTTGTTTTGGGATCAATAATTTAAAAAACCAAAAAAAACCCACGAATGATTTGTTTAAGTGAGTGATTATTTGTCATTGTGAACACACCACAGCACAGCACACAGTGAACCACAACCAAATGTGACCTCTGCATTTGACCCATCCGTGAAGGAGCAGTGGGCAGTTGACATGGGCAGCACCTGGGGACGGTACCTTGCTCATGAGTACCTCAGTGGTAACTTTAAAAGTCCTGGATGGATAAAGTCCAAAGTCAAAATATTGAAAACCAAATCATTTTTAAAACAAAACTGAAGCTGACCAAAAGGAACAGTGGGTGGGTTTTTTTTAATCATTTGATCAATTTTATGTACAAAACCTGTGCGCGTATGCGAGGACAAGTGGCGCTATTTTCAACATCCCGGACATACAGTACAGGTGCAGCGGTATGAAGCAGGGCAGGTAGACTTACATCCAGTGTCAAAAAAACAATAAACAGCCATATATTTGGTTTGGTCAGCTTCAATATTTATTTTTCACATTTTAAAAGAAATTCTAAAGATTTCTAAAAACCCTTTGTTTGATACCAAAAAACAATAGGACAAGAAGAAATGGCCTGGTACGAAAGCGTAATGCGTTCACTTGAGAAAAAATAATTCTGCTCTATTTTTCTGAATTAATGACATATTCATAATGGTGAAGCTGTACTTGATTTTGATATTTAATTTCTCAGACTTGTGTGCGCCGGAAGTTACTGACTTTTTCATGAGTTGCACATCCGTCTGAACAGTTTTTACAGAATAAATATATTTTAGATGAAAGTACAATACCTGGAATATTCTGCCATTTTTTGTCGGTTGTCATATCACTTTCTTTCAGAGTTAAGTGCTTAGCTCCACTAAACACTACGTAACTCGCCGTGATTATCCGTCAGAACTAACAAAACCACATCAAACGGAGAAACAGCGCGACTGTGTCGATACCGAGCGCAAGACGTCAATCACTTCCGGGGCGCACACGTCTGCTATAGTTTAGGGTAAACCCGGCGCGGATGGAACTGAGTTACAGTCGCTGTAAGGTTTCAGTCCGAATCCAGATGGGAGTCCCCTCCGGACTCTCGCTCCAGGTCTTCACAGCAACCTCTAATTACGAGATCAGATTCACCTGTTCTAACTAGTGATGGGAAGTTCGACTCAATTAACTGATTCGATTCTTTCGAACTGTCCGTTGTAATGAATCGATTCTAAAATCGATTCTATGATTTACTTTTTTTCCGTCTTTTTTTGCGTCTGACTCTATGACTCAACGAATCATGGGATCAGATAATAAATCGAACGGTGTCTCAATGTTCCCTTCTCCAATGTTACGTTATTTGACTGAAGGATGGCGCTGTTGTTCAACAAAAATGTTCAGCTTGACTATTCACAATAATAATAACAGAGACCGTATCTCCCTTCACTTATACAGCAACCGAGTCTCACGACGAATCAGGCGCTCGGTCATTCGGGTGTTCTCGGCACCAGAAGGAAGTCTACGAACGCAGAAGTGACGAATGTAAATGACGAACAAAAGTGATAAGGCAAGCGCAGACAGAACATGAAAAATAAATCCGAAACCGCGGGAGATGCTTTTGGATGTTGAATAGCCAAAGGTCATTTTTAAAAACGTTTTGAAATAATTTAAAAAATCGATTCGTTCAGACTTACGAATCGGTTCGACCCGTTCACTAAAAAAACCGAGTTAAAAAGAACGATTCGTTCGCGAATCGGCCATCACTAGTTCTAACTTGTCTTGAATTTTCTGTATTTAAAGAGTATTGAAGGAAACAAATGCAATTACAAATGGTGCCATTTCAATACTGTGGAAGAAATAAAGAGCATACTTAAGTTATAAACAAGAATAAACAACTGTCTCCACAAAATGTTTGGGAAAATGACAGAGGTGGACAGTAACTAAGTACATTTACTTGAGTACTGTACTTAAGTTGAGTTTTTGAGTATCTGTACTTCACTTGAGTAGTATTTTATTTGGAAACTTATGACTTCCACTTCACTACATTTGAAAGACAAATACTGTACTTTTTACTTCACTACATTTCTATCAAAGTTCTTGTTACTTGTTGCACCTAAAGCGGCTACGCACACGTTACGTTGACTACGTACAGGAAACACAAGAATGTAGTGCCGTAAACGAACTTTCGCAAATTAAAAGTCGGCGTAGGCATAGATTTAAACAAACTTGTGGTGGCAAAATAATAACACGGCGGTGGTCATCCATGAAATTTCAATTCCCAAAAAATATTCAAGGACTTTCAAGGGTGGTGTCTTTTTATGCCTGTTTTCAAAAACTTTCCAGGGCCATGAACTTATTTGTTCAGATTCACAAACTTTCAAGGATTTCAAGGACCCGTGGGAACCCTGTGATTAACATACACATATACATGTGCACACAATGCCAGAGCTGGGTCAGAACATTACCATGCCGTTTTGTTGGGGTGTGTCATCTTATAATTAATTTAACAAAATAAACTAATGACTGGTTTTCTTTGTCAGTTCAGGTTGTGTTTCATTCTGTAACATTCTACCAGTTCCTTATTCTACAGCTTCTACAAGCTAGTCAGATACATGAGGTATTATAAGTGTTGTGGCAATAATGCAACAATGCTGTGAAAGAAGATGTACTTTTAATACTTAAGTATTTTTTTAAACAAGTACTTCAGTACTTTAACTTAAGTAAAAAAAATGACTGTACAACTTTAACTTGTATCGGAGTAACATTTGACTAGTGGTATCTGTACTTTCACTTAAGTAATGAAGTTAGCTACTTTGCCCACCTCTGGAAAATGAACCAGTTCCCAGTCAGAAGAAAACCGTAAAAGAGGATCATCTCAAGTCTCACACTTTTCAGTGGCTGGTGTGGGCTTGCTTTGTGCTGCAGATCTTCTCAGTTCGGGGTTACAGCTGGAGAAGAGAAAGTTTCTAGCAGTGCTTGAGTGGAGCGTAGGTTGTCTCATTGTTGTGCTCCTCTGCAGGACCTCAGTTTGGGAACCACTGCTGTACAGTTTGAATTTGTTTAGTGGATTGTCTCTGCTGCTTTTGAGCTTGTTTTACGACGCCAATTTTTTTTGCAAACCTCGTCTTGAGATAAATACCGTGTTTACCCTACTCTGCATTTGGGTCCACCAAGTAATCGTTTCACACCGTGAGAGTGCTCTATTGAGTTCAACTCATGCATTTCCACTGTTATATTGCATTATTACTACTACTTCTGAAGAATATCAATAATGACAAATGGAATTATATTTTAATAACATGAGTGAAAATGGCAAGCCTTTATTTTCCTATACAGCAGCAGACACTGGTTATTCCATGTTAATAATGACATCAGGTCCAAAATGTTCAAAAAGCATCCCACGGCGTAGTTTAATGTCAATGCAAAAATAAACAAACCCTCGTAAGCAGAACTGCTAAAATAAATACCCCTTGTTAGTTTAGCTGATACAAAATAATAATAATTAAAAATGAAAAAGTCATTAATAAATAAAATCTATATCGGCAAAATATACAATAAGCTTCCTTGACAAAGTGCCAAAAGAGAGTGAACCGCTTCAAATAAATTCCCTTTACGACAAAGTGTCTATGCAAGAAATTCAGATCAGTGACAATGTCAAAACAATAATAATAATAATAATAATAAACCAGTGTACATGTTGATGCATTGCTTTCTTGGGTTGAACTCACAAAGATATTCATGTCATGCCAGTTTAGCATTTAAAAATACTTTGACCACAGTATGATTTCAAAGCCATTCAGAAAAAGCGAGGCAGCTCCCTTTCACACAGATTACACACACACACACACTCGGCTGGACTGACATTCATACAGACGGATGGTTGCTTTTGTTATTTCAGCAAAGTGCACCACAACAAGCACTTGGATACAGACTGTACTCTTCGCAGCAATACAGATCACAATATCAATGTTTTTTGCAATCAACAGCAGCAGCTTTTTGTTTTGAATGGCCTCTGACCCAACCATGTTGTGCCACAATCACTCAGAAATAGTGTAAATTCCATTCCATTGCAACTTGGGGTGATATAAGCAGATACCGTTACCTCATGAGACAATGAGGAAAATATTCTTCACTTGATGTGTGTTAATAGTGGAATATCAGTTTAGAATTTGAATGACCGCTCTTAACTAAGCTTAAATTAAACTGTATTCAAATGAAATGAAGCCTGACCTTAATTATTTGTATCTGTGAGTGTAAGGTCTGTAAGAAAGGTTGAGAGTTTTATTCAAAGTAATTAATTCTGGAACTCAAGGCTGGCCTATAAATCAGGGTGTTGATATTATTGTTCAATATCAGCTAATCACAGTTAAAGCAGCCAATAAATGACAATTAAAAGAGCAATGAAAACATCCTTTTAGTGTTGTCACTGTGTTGTCATATATTTGACCCTTATCAAATAAACTTTGTTCTTCATTTACAAACTACTAATCATTATGACATGTCTTGGGGAGGATTATAAATAATGTGTACATTTTGTGATTCTGGAAAAACAAAATCAGTATCAGGCAGTGTATTATTATCTATTTTTTGTCATGTCCATAATGTTGGACACAAATAACATTAATGTGAGTTGATTACTTTTGAAGACATTAATGGGCCATTGTAAGAACTTAAGTTTAGTACCTGTGTATCAAAGTCTCAGGTGTTTCAGAATGTTCTAACTTATTTTATTTATTTTCTCCAAAAACATACCTAAGAACGTTGCAAATTCTTGTGTAATTACTGATATGGGTGAAACAATAGTTCATCAAATGTCCAATGTCCCATTTCAATTCCAGGGGCAAGTGTGTTAAGCTCCTGAAAGGCTGGACTTTTTTCAGCAAGTTAGCGTAGTCTATTAAACAATAAAATACAAAAGTTCTCAGGACTAAAAACAACTAAAGCCCAACTGATTCATATATACAGCTAATGCAATAGTACTAAAAATAACTAATAAAAGTTTTAAAAGTCCCTTAGACGCGATCAACAAAGTTTTGGCTTCTTTAATTTTGCAGAGTTTTGAGGGTTAATTTTACTGTTTGCTTAAACCTAATGGAATGTTAATAGCTTCAATTTTAACATCAAGCTGCTTCCTCTGCTCCCGTTTTAACAGAAAATAAAGTTCTAGAACATACTGACTCCACTGTATGTTCACCTTGGCGGGTCAGTGCTTCTGAAGATAAATAAAAAAAAAAACACTTTTAAAATCACCTATCACTCCGAGCTAGACAAGGTTCTCTGGAATTTAGGCAAGATCACCTGAAAAGGTCTAAAACGAACAGGTCTAAAATGAACAGCTACTATTATGCAGGACTTTCACAACGAGGAGGCAGGCAATAGATGCTGTCACAGAGCGAGGAGAAAAAGAGGACACACACACACAATAAATATCACACCCACGCATACACACACACACACACCCACGCAGCATATTTACATAATTGAGTGTTTACACCTAATTGACTGTAGTCAGTAGGGGCAGTGTGTGGTTGTCTCCCCCTGCTGGAAGCAGGCGGCTCTACGTGTTGTGTGTCCATAGTGTGACGGTGCGGTCGGCGGAGGACGAGAGGAAGGAGAGGTGCTGCGGATGCCACCGGCACTGGATCACCTTGTCACTGTGCTCACCCACTACAGTCAGTGGCAGTTGTTTGGTCAGGTCACCTGGAGATAAACACACATCTTTCATTAAGAGGCAAAAGTTCTGAAAGTAAAAGTCAGTGATTATTTGTATTGTGAACGCCCCACAGCACAGCACACAATGCACCACGAAATGTGACCCATCCATGAAGGAGCGGTGGGCAGCTGACATGGGCAACAGTGCTTGGGTACGATACCCTGCTCATGAGTACCTCAGTTGTACCTTTGTACAACTGTCCGGGATTTGAAACGACTACCTTTCAATCACAGAGCAAATGCACTAAGCGTTACAAGACTGACTGCCCTGCGCTTGAAGAAGTGCTTCATGCTTTTGCCAAATGACTATAATGTTAGTAGAATAATCTTTATCTTGGATTTCCTGAGAGATACTGTTTTATTTTATAGACTGTATAGAATTTTTCATATTGAAACTGTTACCGACCTCATGCACATTCAGTGTAAAAGACAACTCCAAAACCATAACTGTAGGCTGAATACCACACACCAACTGTCTCTCTTTCTACTTCTAGTTTAAAGTTTATATTCTATTTGTATATTGTTTATTCTGTGTGCCTTATGTGTCCTTGTTCTTTGCGCTGTTAAAACCGTCATCTCGTCTCTCTGTATAAGAAACATAAGAGACCAAATGGAGTACAGGTGAAAACTGAACAAGGAAATAACAAGGATAACTCAGGTCAGTGGGAAAAGACAAAGGGGCGGAACAAAAGGATGAAAGGAAGACAAACTGGCAAGACAGGACAGACAAAGGACAAGACAATGGGGCCATCCAGTGGCCGGTTGGGGAAATGTCTAGGTGGGGTTCACTGTGACAGGTGCAGCGTGAGGAGTGTGTTACCTTGCAAGTCGGTGATGACGACCTTGGTGTCGTAGGAGCCGGTGAGCAGGTAGTGAGCTCCTGGGGAGAAGCGTACGGAACGCACGTCACTGCTGTGAGGCCTGTACGTCTGCACCATGCGGCCACCTCTGATGTCATACAGCATGCAGGCGCTGTCCTCCTGCCCCGTGGCCAACAGCCGCCCGCTGGGATCCACCGCGACCGAGGCCACGGGACTGCCTTTAACACACACACGCGGGAACACACAAGTGCACATGTAAACACACAGGCAAACCACAACACTTCATACAAGGAATATAAGCACATAAATAGTTGTTGCATGAGGCACATGCTCTAAAAGACTGATACAACTGATGTACAACACTCGCTAACTAACCAGACCCTCCAGGATTTCGTGATTTCAAATTCAGCCAATCGCTGCAAATTCATACTGACCTTGCAATTTTGACCAATTACCACACCTTTTCCACAATTTCTGACCAATCACTGTCATTTCCCACAAAATGTTGAGCCATACGTCAGTAACTCACTTCCTTCTTACGTTTAGAAGAAGCAGGAAATGTGTGACAAAAAAACCTCACGTTTACCCTCAAAAATAACTAAATGGTTAAACGTTAACAAAAATAACTGTGGTTTTGATAAATTTTTCTAATTCATTCATTTAAATTTATTATTAAAGAATAATTATATACCGTGCTGCCAAGTTCCTTGTTAATCCTTTACTAATTTTTATTATCATTACTTATGTGTTATTATTGAGTTTAATTATTTTATTCTATTTATTTAATTATATATGTATATTTCTTTTTCTGGATTTATTGTTTGCGGTTTATGCATGAAAACCGAATGAAAACGTTTCAAACTAAAGAATAATTACAACTTTTTTTCCACCACTTTGACTTGCTCCTGCAATTTTATAGCAACAAAACGCCTAAAAACACTGCTTAAAAAACTTTCAGCACAGTTGTTTTAGAAAAGCTGCCGCAAAACCAGGCATTTTAGGCTGCAATAATCTGAAAAAAGGCTCCGCGAAATCCTGGAGGGATCATCAGTATCCATGAGGTGACAGTCATTTACACTTGAAGGTGTATGTGTAGCGGGTGGATCATGAGGCTGATCCACGTGCGGCAGGTCCAGGTAAAGAGTGATTTTTTAAAAACCACACTCCTTTCAGGAGTGCGTATGAGGGGTTTTACCAATATGATTTTTGTGCATTCCAGCTTCAGCTTTCTTGCGTGCGTATACTTTTGGTTTGAGTCCAACGCTCTGCTTGATAAATGAGGCCTCAGGGGTCGTTGCTGGTCAAAAGTGCAATCCATCTATACTGCCTTTATTCAATGCCAATGCACAAACAAGTGCAGCCCAAACTGCTTTACAGCCGTGATATAAAATTGACCAGTAAATCTGGTGGAGTCAAGTGTGTGTATGCGTGTTTGTTAATGCTGTGGACAGTGTGGGAACTCCTACCTGATCCGTGGAAGGCTGTTCCTACCACCCTCACACAGCTGGGCACGCGCAGGTCCCAGAAGCGCACGGTTTTATCCTGCGAGCCGGACGCGATCATCCAGCCGCCCCACGTGTACAGAGACAGAATGTGACCTGCACATACACAGCAAACATTAGTATCAAGCTGCGGCTGCATAATAAACTGTGTGTGTGTGTGTTAGCGCAGGGCTGGGCGATAAGACCTCAAACCGATACCATGATTAATTAAACATTTTGTCTCGAATAATCATCCATTCATTATCCAAACTAGGGCTGAAGCGATTATTTGAATAACTCGAATAATTAAATCACAAAATGTTGTACATTGGTCATGGATGGCATGCATGTATAGGGGTGTGGTGTACCTGTGTGTCCACTGAGAGCGTGTAGCCCCTGTCCTCTTTGGCAGTCAGTAGTGTAGATGTTACAGTCTCCCGCTCCGGCGCTGATTAAGATGGACCCCCCACTCTCAGGACCCTCCATGAAGGCCAGATCGCGGATCGTACCGTCATGCATGCTGAACTCCAGATCAGGACCTGAGAGAGGGTCAGAACAGACAGATTTAAGACAATTTTCCATGTGTACTGGGAACTGTGCCAGAACCCTGCCGTTCCGCAAAATGTTTGTCCATTATGAATAAAGTGGTCCTGTAAAACAGGGGTCCCCGGACCGGTACCGAGATTAAAATTATGAAATGTTTATTCAATTAAAAGACGAGCCCTTGGAATTCTTTGAAAGAAAAAAAAACGTGGACATGAAGGACAAAAAACAGTTATTGAGGGCCACCACTTCAACAAATGTGTCTGCGCTGAAAGCAGCATTCTTAGTTGAGGACCTCATTGCTAAAGCTAAGAAGCCCTTTACTATCGGGGAAGAATCGATTCTGGCTGCTACTAAGGACATTTGCAGTGAAATTTTTGGAGAGGCTGTGGCAAAAAAGGTAGCAAATGTCCCCAAGGTTTTCGTTATTGGAACCCCTGCGCCTCTACCCGGTCCGCGGAAAAAATTTCATGCATGAAACTGGTCCCTGGTACAAAAAAGGTTGGGGACCGCTGCTGTAACAGCCCCTCCGGGACTTTTTGGCTGAGTGGCCAGCAGGAGCCGCTATTGGATTGTTTCTGATCATTTGATCATGGCTTGGTTTTGCCACAGTTAAAACGCCTGGTTTCAGTGACATTTTGTTTGCTGATTGATTAATGGTTTTGTTGCTACTTTTATGTTGTATTATTTAGATGAGCTCAGCCGGGAGCTCGTCGTCCGGTCACCAATACGTTGCCCATTGTTTATCTGTTACAGAATGTTTTTATGTAGTCTCTAAAGCCAGCTAGGCTCGCCACGCTACCAGGAAGCACGGCTCCCATAAGCTCTCTACCCAGAGAGACCCATGGAAACTCCATTTGCGCTGACTGGCATTTGGTTTCACTGTTGCCACGCAGACGTAGACATGGACGAGAGGCTTGCTGCACGAGAGCCTGTGGATCTCAGTCAGAGCTGATTGGCATTTGCTGTTGCTACGTAGACGTGGAGTGTGTGAAGCAAGGGTCCTATCATGTGATCACGTCAGACCCACATTTGTAATGGACTTGAAGTGTGTTTAGAGAGCCTAAGCTTGGTGCTGTGTGTTTGTCGTTTTGTTTTGGACTTTGGCGAATAAAAGAGAGAAATGTTTCAGTCGACTCCTACATCTGCGTCAGGGTAACAACGTGACAGGCCCATACAACGTTGACGCTGTGAGAAATGGGATCATGTAGCCGCGTTGTGTATTCATATCAACGACAAAGAGGTGACAAGGAAAGGAATGTAAAAAAAAGCTCCATTATACACTACTAATACATCGAGTACGCAAAGACATCTTCCCAGTTACACCTACTCAATATGCAGCAGAAGTGTTAAACAGCGTGTTCAGTGTTGCTGCTGCTCACCCGTAGCGTTGCACGTGTCAGCGTTGAAGGGCAGAACTTTCACATATTTGTCGTTGGAGCCGGTGGCCAGCAGCTGCCCACATGAGCTCCAGGCCACACAGTAGATGGAGCCTTTATGGTGCTTGTTCCTCTTAAAGCGCACCACCGGGGGCTTTGATGCAGCAGAGCCACTGCAACACACACACACACACACAAACACAGAGTCGCAATATAAAACAGCAACATATTTCATGGTCAAACTCGTGTGTTGGGGTTTGTGTGTGTGAATACCTTGTGTCGAGTGTGTCAGGGTAAGCACAGACACGCAGCGTTTTGGAGTTGGAGCCGACGGCATACAGCGTCCCGGACGGATGGAAAGCCACGGCACGCACGGCCTGCGTATCCTCCAGGGTGTGTACTGAGACAAACTTCGCCTTGGACTTCTCTTCCTGAGGCACGTACACACAATCACACACACACAGCTGAATACTAATGGCTACAATCGATCCTGAACTCTAAACTAAAGGAAAGCATTGACTGGGACTTTCACTGGGTCATTCACGTTGGGGCAGTTGGTAGTGTAACGCTTAGAGCATTCGCCCCCTGATCGGAAGATCACAGGTTCAAATCCCAGACCGGTAAAGGTACCACTGAGGTACTCATGAGCAAGGTACTGTTCCCAAGTACAGCTCCCTGGGCGCTCTCCATCTCAGCTGTCCTCTGCTCTTTCACGGCTGGGTTAAATGCAGAGGTCACATTTCATTGTGGTGCACTGTGTGCTGTGCTGTGTTCACAATGACAAATAACCACTCACTTCACACTTTAATTGTTTGATGGTGATGTCTGTGTGTGCCAAAAAGATTAATAACCTGTAAGATTGAAGTACAGTCTTCCTATTATGACTT
The DNA here is from genome assembly GCA_032718565.1 of Distichodus sexfasciatus. NCBI lineage: Eukaryota > Metazoa > Chordata > Actinopteri > Characiformes > Distichodontidae > Distichodus > Distichodus sexfasciatus. Next base: position 267,402 of record JAVGVS010000273.1, read on the forward strand.
CTTGTGACCTTGTTCTCATCATCATTTCCTCTTCTGCTCAAATGCAACACTCTTTCCCCACCTTTTCTGGTTAAAAAATGGTAGCTCCCTGTTTTAACCACAAGGGGGCACCACCATCATTAATGCTGTCATTCCCTATTTTGGCCACTAGGTGGCATGTCAATTAAGAAGAACTGTACGTTTACTTTCCTAATCTTGGTTTGTCTGCACCTTAACCTGTTAAGCCCTAAGACTGTTTTACAGATTTTTGCTCTAAAAAAGATAATATAAAATAAAATGTGACCCCCCACAGCAAAACCAGTCGTTTCTCTCCAATTTCCAAAAGTGAGTTATGTTTTCATGAAAGGGCATAAATCAAGCTTCAAAACAATACCTATATGGAATGAATGGGACGACATATGACTGAGATATCAACATTCAAAGGAGTCGGGTTTCTCCTGTCACGCCAAGTGAGAAACGGAGAAATCTGCCGTCGAAGTTGACTAGAATCTACACTTCTTTCACGTAGACCTACGCAGTGTTTTTTTCTTTAGATGTTTGGTGTTGAAATTGTGTTGTTTAGGTGGAATTTGTTTGAGATTGTTACAGGAGATTCTATCTGTGATATTGATGTGCCACATGCATGTTTGTTTGCGTTTACCGACTATTAAAAGCCTTCCTGTTCTGCCCCGGGGGCAATCGGGCTCAAGCGGTTAAGGTCAGCTTTCATCCGTGGAAACCTCTAAAACAGCTGTTACAATATATCCTTGTCTACCTTTTCCTCCAGAAAAACCATTACTTCCTGTAATTACAACTCAATATTAGCCGGTGTTTTTGTGTGCATGTGCTTCATACCTCTGCTCCTTTAGTGCGGGTCATGCTGCTATCACCCTGTCCTCCTCCTCCTCCTCCTTCTCTCTCTCTCTGAACACTGCATTACAAAACACAGAAGACTTTGACAAACACACAAACACACCTGCAGACGTTCCTCATAATTAATGCTGGGAATCTGCCATCATTGTACTGTTTGCTTCTGTTTAAATCTATAATAATATAATAAGAATAATACTCTTTATAGCGGGGGTTTCCAACTGGTTCTGTCACAGGGACCACCATTCAGATTCACAATTTTTGTGAGTGGTGGGAGGAGTATTTTTTTCTATTAATTTTACATATTTGCATTAAATTCATTAATTTATAAATATCCCCAAAATTGAGAGTAATCAGAAAAACCACACACAACCTCCTCGCTGCTCACCTCTGGGGCAGTACGGGGGACTCCGTGGGTGGTGGTGGTGCAGCTCTACTTGCAGTTCTCTGAGGGGTGCTGCTCACCACGCCTGACCTATCCTGGGGTCGTGGAGGGTCTGCAGTGCCCTCTGCTGTGCTTCCGTTTTCTTGAGCTCCGCCGTTGCACTGCAGCGACAGAGCCTGGACCTCCTCTCCCAGATCGTCCATCCCCACATTCAGCTCCTCCAGCTTCTGAATGGATCTGCACACACACACACACACACACACAGAAGTCAATAAGCTTCTATTCATAAAGTAATATTATTATACAATACTATTACTATTACTATATCATACAATAATGTTATTATTAAGTTCATTCGTTTATCATATTCCTTCAGGATGCTGTTCTTCTGCATGATTGCCATACCTCCTTAACCAGTGCCCTTCACTTCTTAATAGGGACAAACGATATGGGAATTATTGGCCGATGCCGATATTTTACATGCTTATATCTACCGATGATGATATATCTAGTCAAGCGCAAACGCAGGCACTGTTGTGCGCATAAAGACAACTTAGTTTAAAGCTTTTCGCATGTGAAGGCAGACTTGAGCGCATAAAAACAAGAGATTTTGCTGGTGAACGTACCACTGTGGGCTCAGAATTTTGGCACAAAAAAAAACCCATACGCTTTAAGACAGAAGGTGCGGGCCGTATAAAATCTGACCTCGACTTACCGACGTACAATAAATGCGTCATAAAAGTTTAAGATCATATCAAAAATCTAATCAAAATTTATTTATAAAGCACAATTAAAAAAACACCAGGGTTGTACCAATGTGCTATACAATAAAATCAGAAAATATAACTAAAATAAAACAAACAGACAAAATATATCAACTTAAATGTTAGTCAGACTTTTTAAGAGATACTGTTTTATTAATAGACTGAATATAGAATTTTTCATATTGGAACTGTTACTCGTGTACATTCAGTGTAAAACTCAATTCCAAGACCATCGTTGTAGGTTAATACTGCACCCTAACCGTCTCTCTTCCTACTTCTACTTCTAGTTTATATTAAATACGCCATTTCTAGGTTAAAGTGTATATTTCGTATTCTATTCATATATTGTTTATTCCATGTGCCTTATTTGTTCTTGTTCCCTATTTCCTACTGCACTGTGAAAACTGGAGCCACGTCGTCTCGTCTCTCTGTATATCTGTACAGTATATAGAAGAGATGACAAAGTTTACTTTGACTTTGATTTTGAAAAAACACTTTAATATCAAAATTTCATAACTGTCCAGCGATTGCTCATGGCCAGTTAAAAGTGTGTTTTAAGTGTAGATATAAACATCTGAGTTGATGATGCTGACCTAATGTCAGTTCCATCATTTAAACTAAACTGTCATTCAGAAATTCTCAATTTTAGTGTCAGACTGTTCAGCAATTTGGAGGTTACAGCAGAGTGAACGTTGTCAGAACAATTTTCATGTGAATGTGCCATCTTGCTAAATAGTCTTGCCCATGTGCTTCACACTTCTGAACAGTATCATAATGTTCCTAGTAGAAAACTATTAATGAGACAAAGTGAACTCGCCGTTGTCTTTAGTGTAAACATTATAACTTGCCTCTGGAGCAGAGCTCGACCCAATGAGATCTCAAATTCCACACAGTAACAGCTCAAATAAACCTGTCTTAAAAAGACAAACAGCTGTGTGTGTTTTTGTGTGTGAATGTTAATTTCGGTTTTTGTGACCTCACGTGTTTTTGTGCATTTCCCTGGAGGCCCCTTAGTTCCCCGGACCCCCAGTGTACCATCTGTGGAACCCCAGGTGGTCGTCTCATTGTCTTCTCACCCCGCTTTCATTAGCTATTCATCCTTCACTCTCACCCTCTGTCTCTTTACCACTCTTTCTTCCTCTCCACTCTCTAGAGTCACAAAAGACCAGCTCATGATCAAGGTTATTGTGGGAGCCTTTACAACAGCCTTTGACCAGCCCAGTCCTAAAACCTCAAACCTAAAAGCCCAGAGTTTGGATCAGCCTGAAGATCACAAATGAAGCTTTGATTTATATCTCTCTATCTGTCTCTAGTTCCCTCCCTTGATTCGTCTCCTCTTTTCCTTCTCCACCCCCCTGCCCTTCTGCATTATTTATAGCATTCACCATTAATGAGAATTTTTGGAGTCCCTTCAATTCCACACGCAAACCCTTTCTGTTTGGTAGTTAATAGGAGAATATCTACCAACCCCAAAAAGGAGGAACAAAGCAGCTGAAAAACAACCCGGTGGAGGTAAGGAGGTAAGTGGCACAAACTGTGAGGTGAAAGAGGTAAACAGATGAAGTAAAGTTCGCAGCATGAAATATTTCACACAAAATCACTAGAGCAAAACAAGAGATAGGAGAGGTGGCCGCCATGTCACGCTCTGACCTGTTGAGGAAGGTCTCTGTGAGGTTGTGCTTGGCGGTGGGCGGAGCTTCCTGCTGCTGGACTCCGCCCTCCAGTAGCATCTGCTGGTAAAGCTGCCGCTGCTGCTGCTTCTGCTCCAGGTGCTGCTGAACGCGTAAGCGCTGCCTGTAGAACTCCTGGTACTGCTCTGTAGAGTCACGTAGCTGCGAGGAGAGAGGGAGCTTTCATCCATCACTGCATTGTTCTTTATCCATTCATTTCATTCGCAGTAATGAAACTTGGAAATGCAACATTCTGGAACATTCTAGCAACATTACGGCAAAAATGTTGAAACTGGGAGAGACCCTCTAAATAAGAGAGTCTGTTACATGGCGCACATTTAAATTCAGAGGTAAAAATCTGTTCTGTTCTGTTGAGGCAGTTGATTGCGTAACGGTTAGGACGTAAACCCCACGATCGAAAGGTCGCCGGTTCGAGTGCATTCAAGTCATTCAAGTGCAACAATTAACATTATTATCACACTGTAATGATCTATGCCATACTTTTCTATGCATTTATTTCGGCTTTATGAACTCTCATAAATGTCAACCAAAGTTACTGCCAGTCGACCACATTCTGCTGCATCAGTCACTGTGCTAAAACACGCTTGGCAACCACAGCCAGAAAACAGCCAATCGTGAGCTTTGTTGGCTGTGCTGGAGCGAGCGTGCAGAAGCTGCATTTATCAACCAGCTCGGGGCTATAGTGGAGTTATGGGGCGGTCAGTCCTCAGTGACACACACACACACACACACACACAGCAGTATTACACTGGGAGAGGGAGGGCATCTCAGGCCAAGGCTCAGAGTGCAAGAAAGGCTTTATTTCTGATTAAGAAGACAAAAACGTATAAAAAGTAACTGTCTTTCAACTCAGACCTCTTAACACAAGTCACATGACTGGATGATTATTTGATTCATTACCTCGTTCTTCTCTGCTGAGGTGTTCGTTGGGGAGTCCTGGCCTGGAGCTGAGGCAGGGCGAGAGTTCTGGGGACCCGATGAGCTCATCATTTTATCAGAGGGCGTTTCAGTTCTGGAGCTACAGCAGCAAAAATCACATGCAGACAAAACAGATGTTTTTAATATCAGAACACTGCAGTTAGTACTGTATGTGCACAATGAAAATGAGACTTTCTTTTCAGGCGACTTTTACAAACAAAACACATCCAGAACAAACAGAAACATCTGCTAAATTCCACCATTTCCACTGGGGGACCGACAGGAATCACGTGTCATGTTAGCATCAATAGCTAGCGGAAATGTTGTACCATGGTAAAGAAAAACAACATTTAAGTTCTGCAGGCCTGAGAATCTGTTAAGGAATGACACAACATGACAAACTGCAGTATAATACAATAAAGCATTCCTTTCACACCATGACCTTTACCGTCGAAGAACTGGAGGATAAATTGGACAGAACAATCATTTTTGGTCAAAACTAAACAAGGTGAGAAAGTGAAAATTTTACACAAAAGTGGCCTCCTTGCCTTTTCTTCCCATGTCTTCATCTTTTTAGGGATGCAGGATCATTTCAGAATTGGCTGATAATTGCTTTTTTAAAGTCATCGGCGTAGGATGGATTAATATGTGCCCGATTTTTTCAGCCGATATTTGATGACGCCATTATTGATCGCCGGAGAGGTAGCACTAGCACTGATACGAGGCCGTGTAAAATCCAACCAGTGCCAGGCATGTCCAAAGTCGAGGTCGGATTTTATACAGTTTGCCTCTTCTGTCTTAAAATACAGTACTGTGGAAATGTTTTAGGCAGGTGTGAAAAAATGCTGTAAACAAAGAATGCTTTCAAAAATGGAAGTGTTAATCATTTATTTTCATCAATCAACAAAATGCATTGAATGAACGAAAGAGAAATCTAAATCAAATCAATATTTGGTGTGACCACCCTTTGCCTTCAAAACAGCATCAATTCTTCTAGGTACACTTGCACACAGTTTTTGAAGGAACTCGGCTGGTAGGTTGTTCCAAACATCTTGGAGAACTAACCATAGATCTATAATCCTATAATCCTACAAAATAATATAATGACTATAATCCTACAAAATCCCTGACTTTGTGCAAATGTACCTATAAGAATTGATGCTGGTTTGAAGGCAAAAGGTAGTAACACCAAATATTGATTTGATTTAGACTGTTCTTTTGTTCGCTCACTTTGCATTTTGTAAATTGATAAAAATAAACAATCATTATTTATATTTCTGAAAGCATTCTTTGTTTACAGCATTTTTTCACACCTGCCTAAAACTTTTACACAGTACTGTATGTGGTGTTCTTTTGTGCCGAAATTTTAAGCACACAGTGGAACATTCGTGAGTAAAATCCCTTTCTTTACGCGCTAAATTGTGTCTTTGATTCAGGTAGTGAATGTGAGCTCGCACATGGGCTGTGTTTTGAGCCGCGTACTACTGCACTTAATAGTATGGTAGGTAAGGTGCTCTCATCATACTTTTCTATGTGGTAGTATGCATCTCAGAAAATAGCCGGGGTTGTAGCTTAACTGCTCTCTACACACTAGGCAGTGCACACGGAGAGTCACTCAACTCACGTGCTCCACTCTGCCTGCGCTCACCTCTCCGGAGACTCCTCAAAGATGCTGTGACACTGCGACTCTTCCATCATCAGACTCCGGCTCAGGCTCTGCGCTCCTGGGTACTGGAAGTTGGCAAAGGAGTGCGACATGGGCGATCCTTTCCCCGGGTCGGCGTTCCCGCCCCTTCCTCCTCCTCCCCCTCCTCCTGCTCCTCCTCGCTTGTCCAATCCCGCAAGACCGTAGGAGAGGCCGTCCAGCGCCGGGTTGAGGGAACGTGACATGTAGGTGTCGGCCGACTGCGGGCGTCGAAGGGGCGAGGCCGGGTACGGGGACAGCTTGCTGATGAGCGGCGTCAGCAGGTCAGCGTAGGCCGCCTTGGCTGGCTTGACCAGGCGGTCAGTGTGAATATTGAGGATCTTCTGCTCGAAGGCGCAGGAGAAGACGGCGCACGACAGGTTCTGCAGCCACGACAGGAGGCTCAGGTCCAGGTCGTCGCAGCCGTTGCCGCAGAGGAGGTCGATGCCCAGCAGCACCTCGCCTTCTGTGATCTCCTCGCCCGTGGCCTTGCTCTGGCAGAACTCCACGCAGCACTCGTACAGCAGGCCCTTGATGAGCAGCTGGAAGAGGCGGTTGCCGCTGGCCTTGAAGCCCGCCTCGCTCAGCTTGCGGTCTGCCGGAATGAACTCGGCCACCATGGTGCAGGCCTCCTCGAAGCAGTTTACGCGTGCCGTGCTGGGGTTCCAGTCCTTGAACTCGGCGTGGTTGGTGAGGCGCGGGAGGGTCAACAGCAGGCACAGCTTGCTGTAGTCCTCTTTGGATGGGCAGAACTCTTCCAGGGCGTGGAGGCACTTCACCGCCTCCTGCATGGTGAACTCCAGCTGTAGGGCCAGAGAGTGAGGATAGAGGGGGAGGGAAGGGCCAGAAAGCGTTATAGACGGTGAAGAGGTGAGGGCAGAAGGTCAGGCGAGGGATTAGAGAGGGAGGGATGGAAGGACAGGTTGATGGAGGGAGGCAGGGAGGTGATTACGAAGGAAGAAAGTGAGGGAGGGGATTAGAGAGACAGGGAGGAAGGGAGGTGATTACAGATGGGGGAGAGAGGGAGGGAGGCAGAGAAGGAGGGAGGGTGTCAGTAATGGAGCGAGCGAGGCAACAGGGAATTTGACCAATACCAGGTCAGAGAGAGTTATGCTTCCAATAACTGACTGCACATATTCACCACTAAAACCTCTGAGACACAGAAAGAAAGGGAGGGCGAGAGAGGCTTAATCAAACAAGGCTCATTTCCAAGAAATGTCTGAAATGGTTATAGCCAAACTGCATCCTGTCTACACTACACCCAGTTCTGGAGAGAGGGGCGTGGCCAGCAGCGGCTCATTTGCATTTAGGAATACTAATGAGAAACAGCCTGTTCTGAAAGGGACTGAAATAGAGTAAAAAGCAGGTGAAAATGTCTAATCTGAGAGGTACTTCTGAGACATTTATTGTTATTATTATTTGCATACATTAACATAGAGAGGTGATGTGATTAGCAATTACTTTTTTAAGGATGAGGAATTACCTGTGTATACTTTCTCTGTGTAATATGCAATTTTGTAACCGTTACCATGGTTATGCAAATTCTCATTTTAATTTTGCAGAGTTCAGCTTTGTGCTGAGACCACAATGTCGTCCTGACAGACAATGAATGAGTCACAAAACACATGCCACTTTGTCTAGCAGAGGAATGCTCACACACTCTATCTCGCTATGCCACATCTGATGCTGCAGCTACAATATAAACTACAAACTACGCAAAGTACTACTCACATGCTGTGGCTCATCCTCGGCTGACATGGCGTTGTTCACACAGAGAGCTTCCAGGAACTTCTGCTTCAATATGATGTAGCGGAACCTGCCGGAACAACAGAGGAATCTCTGATAAAATTAGGCATCTACGGCGTGCTGTTAAATTTAGTAGAAGCTCACCAGCTTGTAGTTTGTAGCTTGATGCAGTAACTGAAATAACCAAGACTTCTGAAATATAGTAAAACAAACATTACCTTTTCTTATCGAACTTGTCCATGCACTCCAGAGGCTGAATGAACTGCAGCACTTCATCCCACTGTCCATCCAAAATCAGCTGCCTGAGGTGGAAAGACAGAGAAGAAAAGAGTCACAGAACGAGAATTAGACTCTCTCTTAGTTATACCTGTGATATTCATTTATTTTGAGTATGTGCATATGTGCAGGTTATTGCTATTATTCTCCTAAAAGATCAGTAAATGAAAAATCTGTTTGTTTTTGTGGCCTTGTGAGGACTTTTGTAGGTGAGAACTGGATCTCATAAGAAAAATCTGTTATTGAGGTGAAAAATGAAAAGATCTGCTTTTGCTAAGGTTACGGTTTTGGTGCAGTATAATTTAGCTCCTGGAAGTACCTCACAACCTGTGTGTGTGTGTGTGTGTTTGTACTCAACGAGAAAGGAGGAATTTTCCTGTGCAGCAAATTCTGTTCTTCTCCCAGTGCTCAAAACAACAACATTGGTTCTAATAGCTTTCAAAGGCGATTCGTCAGATGGTCTGCCTTTCTACTTTCTACACACAGCAAACATGCAACTTCTTCAAGAATTGCCAGTCTGGTTACATTTGCAATTTTACAAGTCACAATTCAGTGTCTGACCAACCAAAAGCCTGCAAGTGTCTGGCTCCTGCTATTTGTTCCTGGCCAAGAGTGCTTGGTGTTACGACACATGCAGAACCAGCAATGGAAAAACAGACAAGGTGCCTAATTACCATAACATACTAGACAAAGGAAACGTACTATTTAACCATTTTATAAACACAGTAATAAGTAATTTATCTGTTTTTTCTTCACTTTTCCAACCCTCATGAAAACCAGTGTTATACTCTTACTGGCACCACCCAGTACAGACAGGGACCAGCTCTCTACCATCTAACTGCTGCTTTCAGCACTAGTGACATCATCAGGACACAAGCATGAATGGGTACTATTGTAAAAAATACACTACTCTCTCTTTCACAAAGACACATTCACACACCTCACTGAAACAGGCCCAATAGTATTTGCCAAACTATTTGCAAGCCCTTGGCTTTCAGCACAGCACTGCAAAACAAAAGACCTGCTACCTGCTCGTTACAAGAACCTCCGGTCTTCCTTTACACGTTGAAACACACTTATTGAACATGCCCAGACAGTAGTTTCAAAGTCACGCAAAGTTTTGTTCCGTAAAGGTCTAAGGCAGTTTGCTTGGTTGAAACATGCCTGACTAATTTCATGATGAGCTTGAAAAGCACCAAGGCAAACTGTTGAAATGTTTCAATTTATCTATATAATGCACTTTATGATGTTTTCACAGGTAGTTTTCCATGTCCAAGCTAGGTTAAGGGAGCACAGGCAAGGAAAAGTCGTTCTTAGAGGGAAGGAAAAAGACACCTAAAGATCCAAGTCTCAAGGAAGGTGTCATCTTTGCTGCAACACTGACAGCGAATCGATCGAGTAGAGACTGGCAGTACAGAATACTGCCCAAAACAGGATGTCAAGTGTGTTACATGAACTTTACATTATGGAAATGTTAGTAAGCGATCTGTATTTGTTTTCAATATCTTCTAAAAATCTGACAGTGTATTGCAACGCTAATATCTGAACTCCTTGCAGACTGTGTGAATATATGTAAATACATGTGCAACGCTGACTCAGGCTTACCACTCATCTTCCACAAATCCTGTGTTTTTGCAGTCAGTGAGAATAAGGCCAAAGGCATGTAACATGCACTAAATTGTGTATTAGTAATTAGCCCTTTTGCTGCTCAGTCCTGTCGCAGGATTGAGTCAATGCCACAATTTGACTCCTCAAACCAATATTATTTATTCATGAGTCTCAGCATGAGTGTATGTGTGTGAAGGAGAAGATGGGTCAGACAGACCTGAGGAAAAGCATGTCGTCCGAATAGAGGCCGTTGATCACACCGCTCTCCTTCTCCAAGGCCAGCATGCTGATGTGCAGCTTGCGGGAGTTCAAGAAGTCCAGGATCACCTTAATGATCTCCACCTCCTTAATGTTGATGGTCTCCTCTGCCGTCATGGTGCGAGTCTGTGAGAAAAGGAGAAAGAAGAGGTGGAAGGAACAAGGCAGTACAGAGGTGTGCAAGCAGATAGAGAAAAATATAGGTCTGGATGAACCTGGCTGGGTAAAAATGGGTGTGTTTTACACATTTTGTCATACACATAGACTAACATGAGACTTTTTAACATGAGAGTTTTCTAATTAAACCCTGGTATCAGATTAGTACTGGGTACTGGACGATACTGAAAAGACCATTCATTTGTATTTGTATCGAAACTGAAAAAGGTGGGATTATGCATCCCTAAACAAGTTTTTGCTTTTAAAGACGAGTGTTTTGAACCTGAAACACCAAACTACTATATGATAAAACAAAGCATAAATAAATACAAGGAAAGTGCAAATCCTACCAATTATGGACTTGTTATGACTGTGACACAAGTCACTACATAATGTGGCAAGGCTTCTAAACTTGAATAATCACAGCTCTTGTAGACCTAAGATATATTCCATAAGCACGTGTTTAGGCGCAACGTAAGTGTGTAACGTCAGAGTTGGGTTGAGAAGCACGCTTAGCCCCGCCCACCTCATTAAATATGCATGACGGTTCACACTGCCCCCCGCTTCTACAGAGATGCACAAATTAACGTCGTAATTATTTCCCTTATTGCAAATATCACTATATTTTATCACAACCCTTCACCTGGTTGAGCCGGATTTTTAAAGACCAAAAATAATTACATTTCTACCTCAATATCTAGATTTTCACTCGTTATGTTCTCCCTTTATATCGCAACCATCCACTTACCACCTTCTTCCGCAAATTACTTAATGCCCGTTTCTAACGAGTGGCTTATACCGTGGAATTAACATCAACAACAATAACAATAACAATAACAACAAAAGGCTACAGAACCGAGCCCAGTGGACCGGGCTCAGAGTCCCACCCAGTTGAGTGGGCTGCATCCGGCGCATTTGCTTACTCACGCTTTCCCATCACTACCTGTACACAGTACTGACCTGAGACTAGTTATGGCATTAGCCTCCCTAAAATAAACAAAATCTTCCCGCAAAAAAAACACCCCTCCCAAAACACAGCAGCACAAACTAGCCCCTACAATCACCAAGGAAACGGCGGCTCGTCTCCAAATCCGCTACAGCAGATTTAGAACAGTGAGTCAAGCGCGGCTAACTAGCGCGAGAAGGCGGGGCCGCGTCCCCAATGTTTCCTCACTCGCTATATAGTGCCCTTCGTATGTCTTTACACGCTTTTCGCGACTGAAACTGCGCCACACTTGTCAAACAGAAGACCATAATTATTTCAATGCTGCTTCTTTGACGCGTGTAATGCTCAACAGAGAGCATGGAGAGCCACTGTTTCCGAATGTGTTGTACACTACTTAGGGACTATGGAAACTTTTAAGACGCGCCCACTGCGTTCACTGCCCAGCGAGAGAGAGCCTGGCCTCGCCTATCTCGAGAGCAAAGGAATAACGGCTTTGACCGCGCACTGAGACCTTACCTGGTGAAGTCTACATATACACCAAGTACAGACGTCCTCTCCGGGCTCTCGGAGGTCGAGCTGTCACACTCTGTCCAGCGTTTTTCTGCTGAATTTCCAGAAGAATGTCGGAAGCTATTTTTCTTATGTTGTCTCGCCTCTCTCCCAGCTCTGGTTGTCAGGCTAGGCTTCCTCCGAGCTCTCCACCAATCAGAGAGCAGTATGCAGCGGAGTCGGCGCCAGGCCAAGAAGCCGCTCGCAAAGTCTCCCAAATCCTCTACTAGTGACCGCTCAAGATTCCCACGGCGCTGATGACCACATCTTATATATATTATATCTTTTGTTAAAATAAGTATTGCATGTAATATGTATAATTTTTTAGTAATAAATACTTTTTATTATCTAGATTCTACGTAGTTTGTATGTGAGTGATTGATCCAGGAGCATGGACGTTAAGTTACTTATTATTATTATTATTATTATTATTATTATTATTATTATTATTATTATTATTGTTGTTGTTGTTCTTGTTCTTGTTCTTGTTGCTGTTTGTTATTGTTATTGTTGTTTTATTAACTGTATTCTATTATAATAAATATGTAATTGTATAATATAAAGCGTATATTATTTTTCTACCTTACTGATTTAATTACGCATTACATATAATAAATTATAGTTATTTTATTATATATTTTATTATATATATAATAAAATATTATATTATTATATTTATTTATTTATACATATATATATATATGTATATATATATATATAAAACTACTAATATAGTATATAACTTCTAATATAGTATATAATTACTATAGTGTATGCTATACTATTACTATATAGATTCTACTTAGTTTGTATTGTAGTGAGTGATCCAGGAACATGGGCGTAGTAGTGGAGCCAAAAGTAGGACTGACTTAACAGGGTCCCAAATGGGGGGTGGCCTTTGAGAAGTCTAGAATTTTATTTCTTTTTAATATCAATATCATGAGGGGGCCATGGAAAAGGCCCAGAATTTGGTGCTACACCCCTATCCAGGAGACACCTTAGCCATAAAGTAAGGACCAGTAGCGAAACATTTAGATGAAAATCTGTATTTTTGTAGGTCTACAGGTTAACAGGTATTCAGATACAGACAGACAGCACATAGCCAACATGAACACACAGATATGACATAATGGGGCGTGTAGTAAAAACGAAAAGTGAACGTTCAAATGTTCAACACTTTCACTGCACCATGGACTCCTCCACGCAGTGAGAATTTCACAACCAACACTGGCTTCATTAACCCACAACACTTTGCAGCTTTAAAGCATTTCCATGTTTATACGAAAAATATCCTTAATATTCAATGGTTTTAAAAATATGCTTAATATGTAAAACTATGTATGTACAGCTTTAATAAATTTGATGAATGCTTTTCTTCAGCTAGAAAATAAAAATAAAATCATCTTGTAGTTCTTTTCAACCTGAAGAAAGGAGAAAAAAAAACAGAACAAGAAGAAGCTTTGTAAAACTCTACCAGCTCCTGGAAATGCACTTTATACTTAACATGAATAAGCAGATTGTTTAGCAACAATATAGGCAGCATCTATATGGAAGCATTGTAATATTATATTCAGTGATTACATGTGCAGATTTTAATACTAACTTGTCAATGTAAACTACTCAAACTCTCATGAACTGAGCTGTGCCTCTAAACGTTTCCTAGCAGAACACTAGCAAAACTAGTGTTATAAACATACGTCGTACATAAACAGAGATTGTTACACTTTAGAGATTGTTACTCAGTCACGGCAAGGTTCCTGTGAACAATAGTGTTAAATCCCAGCACCTAAAATCTGTTAGGTCCGTGCTGATGAGGGTTAAGTTTGAAATTCTCAGAATGCCAAGGCCACACAACATTGTGTTCAAGCCAGACAAACACTAACTGCATTCAGGTCAGCATGAGTGCCATTATATATACACACACACACACATATAGTACTCACACATTTACATCATGTTCCTCAAGAGCTTTTTTGCACCACTTTTAAAGAAGTTTTTACCAAAATATAAATAAATTCAGAGAGCAAGCTCAACATTTCCAGTAAGCAAAATGCCACTTGATAAACATGACCTTCAACAAAAACTGAAAAAGGAGTCAGTTAACATCAAGTGTAACATACTTCTTTCATGACCTATCACGCACACACATTTTTAACTTTAACACGCAAGAGGCTTGTTCAAAAAATGAGTGTAGTGTTTCGCATAAAAAGCAAGTAAACTAAAGAATAAGGCCACGAAAGTTGAACATTTAAATTAAGAGCAACATGTGCGAGCAACGTCCTCCTCTTTTGAATCTCAGAGACAAGATGCTACAACCTTTAGATTTGGCAAACACACACTCACACACACGCTAACAAACTAGTCAGCAGATTCCCACATCCGCACCAAACGTCACTTCACACACCAACCCTGCTTTTACTTTAATCTTTACATTCAAGTCGTGCGCAACGTCAAATATCTTTTGAAATTCTGCAAAATCTCAAAATTTCGGAGGATGAAGCAAAACAGTGATGACACGAAGACCCTGCGGCGTCCCAAAACTGGTCTGCTTTACTTGAGCAGTTTTTTGGGCGTGCTCTGTTTCTTGGTTTGCCACAGGTGGCCAAAGATGGTGATGGCGTCGATGCTGGCAGACATGGTCTTGGCGGGAATGTGACAGAACTGCTTCTTGTCCGAGCTGTACTTGTACAGGTTCTCGATCATCCTGGGCGTGATGGATTTGGGGCCGATTCCCGTCAGCTTGCTGATCTCCTCCGTTTCCGGGCAGTATATGTAGAGGCCGCGGAACTGGCAACCCGAATCCCTGAACAGGATCAGGAAGTTGTTGGCGTCGGTCTTTTCTATTTCCTAGAAGATTAGAGGGAAAAAAAACTAAATTAACACATTTTTACATGACGGTAACTTGGCCAGTCTAAATTCTACTTTTTCATTCAGTAAAGCTCACCAGCCGCTCCAATTTGTGGCAAAGTTTGGCATATTAACACTCAAACAACATGGTGCAGAATGTGGGTAAAAATGCACATACATTAATACATACAGTAAGTGTATAGGCACAGATGATATTCTGCACACATTGTTACAATGTCAAACAAAATGTCAGATTTCTATTAATCAAGGAGTTCTATGCTATAACAGTGATTGCTGATTTCAGGATTCCAAACTACTGTGAAGTAAAGCTACTTTCCTGTATGTTTTGAGGGCAGCCATGTTTCACTCTCACTGTAGAGATTCTGACCTCCTCCCTGAACTTTGGAGTGACTCTGGAAATCTGTAACCTGAGCTTTCTGCTCTAGTGGTTTGCATGTTTTCTTAAACCCTAAAAGTTTACGAATGTATAATTTCCATTTCCCATGTCTTATGTAAACATCAATAGAAATGTTCATCTGTTGGACTTCTATCTGCTCTCTCAGTTAAATTCTAATTGTGGTGTAAAATAGGATTCTTTCTGATTGAACAACCAAAGAACAGTCAAGCCTCGTTAATAAGAGTCTCAAAACTCATTGATTAGCTGCTCACCTCCAAGATCTTGTTCTTCTGTCCCTCGTTGACTTTGCCTGCCAGGCAGCAGTGAGCCAGAGCGTTCTGGATGATGTACTTATTAGACTTGGCACTGGGCTCTTTGTAAAGCTTTGGTCCTAATAAGGGACAGATGAGTTGAATATAATATAATTGAAAAAAAGATATAGAGTCATATTTATACAGTTTTATTCATAAGCACTTAATTAGAATAATTTACTAAAGTAAAAGTAAAGATTCCTTACAAAGAGAGTGACTCCAGTAACGTACATTAGAATGCTACTTGTGTATTGAGAAAAAGCACAAAACTATGGGATATTAACAGCAGGTAAATCTCAAAGGTACTGTTGCAAAAATACATGAAGTCAAGTCTTAAAGTTACATTCTTTTATTTGCTTATTGTTTTAATATAATGCCACTTCTCAAATGATGAAGACCAGACAGTGGTGCAAATCACCAGCACATTGGCACTCAAGCTTATTCATGTTGTATAAAGTCAAGCTGTAATATTTTATACTGTGTACTATATCAAATCCTGCAGGTGAAGTTTAGGCAGACAAATTGCAAAATACAACATCTTATAGCCAAAGAAACGTAGTGGAGTAAGTACGCTGCAGTAAATCATCAGTAAATCATCTAATAGTACATTGCTTTCAGTTCAAATTGAATGACTAATGAAAGTTGTTGATGCTGGTGACCAAATTTAATTCAGTTCAATTGAATTTTATTTATATAGCACTCTTAACAACAGTTATTGTGACAAAGCCCTTTACATATAACCGGCCCAAACCCCAACAAACAAGTCTGAGGCGACTGTGGCAAGGAAAAACTCCCTCTAGTAGGAAGAAACCTTGAGAGGAACCAAGACTTGGAAGACTCTGGGCGCCCGGGTGCATGAACATTTAATACACAAGTAACATTAGTTCAAGATTAATAGTTAATTAATCATTTTTTAAGAAGTGACGATACAAAAATAGTCCAAGGAACACTTTCGAATCCTGAGTCGTTGCTGGGGCCGCTTGCTATGATCCACTCAGCAAAGCTAAGTTAAAATTAGATCAATATGCAAAGCACTCGTACAGTACAATAGTTTACCACTGGATAAACCTCACTATGACACTTAATAAAACTTAATTACATTGCTGCAGGTCAATATTCTACATTTTAGAAAAATGTTCGTTGCTGTGTTCATGAAAGGCTTGGTGCTGAGTGCTCTGTACCTGTGTATTCTGCGTTGGACGCTGCTGACGACGTTGTTGATTCATTTTCCCAGTCCTCCCCGTTACGGTTTACTGACGGACACGGTGATAACTGACTTTCTGCAGACTCAGGTCTGTAGATCAAACATGAAAAACCAAACCACAATACGGTTAAAACATTACTCAGCACGATAAAGGTATAAAGGAGTGTGAGACGTGGCAGCAGATGATACTAAAAGCTTTCTTTTTAAAAAAATCCACCACAGCTAAACATACAGCCAAAAACACAGGAGCAAGATGAACTGGCACACGCTCACTGACCACTATTAAACACCCACCATTTGGCTCCACCTTGTTGGTGTTTGTGTTAGTCCTCTACTAGACCTCTAATAGTTTTTGACCACACAAATTTACTGGATTGACTGGATTCTTATGGGCATCATGATGCCTGGCAGTAAAACTAGTATGTAAAACAGTAATGCTGTGGTATTATACACTGAAAACCCAACAATTACCCCTAAAATCCAGTCATATTTTAGCTTCAAGCGACACACAATAAATCAGGAACAACTGTAAAAACTTCATTACTGTAATAACTATATTGCTAAAGCTGATCTTTGCACATTATATTTTTCAGATTTGTCTTAATCAGGCCAAAATATATCTACTATACAAATGGTGAAGTTTACTAAAACTATCATTAGTATTAAAACATATCTTTAATAGCAACTTTCATTTCTTTGTTAAATAGGGTCATAAATGGATTGTAGAGTTTAAGAGTATAAGTAATTTAAGATCAGCTGGAGTACGGTGGTCAGAAACTATCCAGTGGTCAATAGTGTAGAGGGTGACTTTTTATTGTACATGACAGCAGATGGGTTACATTAGGGCTGCACAATATTGGAAAAATTGACACTGCTATTATATATATATTTCAGAGACCTGTTTATTTTACAAAATCAAGACAACGGTTGTGTCATGTCATGTTTAGTTTATCTTATTTGACATTGCACATTTCACAATGGACTATTCTCACATTAACAAGGACATTGTCATGATATATTGTGCAGCTATAATGAAGTTTTTCCTAACAATAAGTGAGCATCAATGTAAACATGCTAAAGCCAGTAACTGGTACACGATTGCATGAAAAAGCTATAAGTTATTGTTGGAGGTAATATTACAGCAGATTTAAAACAAGCAGGGATGACGTAATGAAAAAGCAGATGTTGCGTTGACTGTAATCTCACTTAAAAAATGCACTGCTGTGATGAAACAACAGATACACTGCAATTATATTATTCTGTTCTTCAGAACTGCCATCTATGGTAATGCAGCATATTATGACCTGCTTTAGAAATCGTATAAAACAGCAAGGCGTCTGATCTATTCGCTTAGCTTTGCCGGCGGGTAGCAGCCTAGTGATCAGACGGTTTGATCCGATCTGAAGGAACTGACCTGGCCTTGCCCCCTTTAGCAGAACTCAAAAAGAAACACAGATTGCCTGGCGACAGTTTACTGCGTCTGGCCAAGCATGGAGGAGAGGGAGAACCAGGGAGAAACATCAGACAGGAAGTGGCACAGGAAAGTGACATCAGACATCAGGAAGTGAGAGGGGAGTGTGACATTAGACAAGAGTTGTTGACAAACAGGGATTCTGGAAGGGGAACAAGGTGTAAGACAGCGTTTCTCAGTCCTGGTCTTTGAGCCTCAATTCTCTGTGTAAATTTGTACTAGCTTGTCAGTTGCATCATGGGCGCTGTCATTGGGAAAAGCTGAATGTGTTGGAATGTGTGAGGTCCAGGACTGAGAAATGCCGGCGTTAAAAGAAGTGAAGTGTTATGATTGGTATTTAATATTACAAACAATCTTACAAAATCAAACATTATACCATTAATGTTTACATGGTTATACACGGTGCCCTGACAACTTTCAGAATGAAACACATTTCAATGAAAAGTATAAAAATGTCAGTTTAGGAATACTGTCAATAAAATATTGTATAAATCTAATTTGTAGTCAGAACAGACACGCCAACACTCCAATAAAAATCACATTTAAGACATATTTTACTTCTTAATATATTTAATTAACGGCATTAAAGAATATGGATGTTGTCCACTCAAGTGCCACCATGAAGGAAAAGATTAAAGCTCCCATATTATGAAGAATTTGCATTTTCTGTTCATTGGATATCATTTGGCTCTGTGCTGCCTCTACACACACTGTAAGATCGATAACATGTTAGTATTAATTTAGCAATGTCAGACATCGTGTGCTTAAACCAGGCGTTTAGATTTCTCCCCTACTTCTACATCACATTAGGGGACATTTGAATAACTCCACCCTCCTATCTGAGAAGCTCTGCCCACTAGGTAGAACTGCTAGCGCTTCCTGATCCGCCATGTTTTCTCCCCAGCGCTAGTGTAGGAATCACAGTGAAGAAGTCTAGCGGCGGAGTGTTGTGTTGAACGTGTACGGCTGTATGGCTGGTCTGTTAGCAGCAGCGTGTGGATTATTTTCACGTGAGGTAAACTCTCGCCGAGCTGTCTACACTACACCCAGTTCCAGAGAGAGGGGCGTGGCCAGCAGTGGCTCATTTGCATTTAGGAATACTAATGAGAAACAGCCTGTTCTGAAAGGGACTGAAATAGAGGAGTAAAAAGCAGGTGAAAATGTCTAATCTGAGAGGTGTTTACAGCAGACTACTGCAGAGACATGTTTAGTGGAGCTCATACACCTGTTTAACTTGGTGATAAAATGTAGAATATGGCACGTTTAAAATTCCAATTTCCTTCCTATTGACTTAAATTATTTAGTAAACTAAGAAAACCTGCTTTGTGAAATACCATCGATAGTCAAACTGACCAGAAGAAGCCCACTCACCTGGACGTTCTCTTGTCTGACTGGACACTCTCATTGTCCGCCAGGTTAAGCGAGGCAAGCGATATGCTGGAGACAGAGAATCCACGAGGTCGTGACCCTGGAGAGAAAAGTAAGTAGTCCAATAAAAAGCAAACATTGTAAAAATGCACATGATATTGGAAGCAAATGATATAATATTCAGTTCAACCATTATTTGCCTTTAACTAAGATGTACATCTACTCTTCCTCTAAATTTGATGTTTCTGTAGTTGTGCTGTGTCTTGCTGGAGATCACTGTCAGTTTTTACCCGTGTTGGTCCGTGCGGGAGGTTTGGGCGACTCCATGATGTCTCTGTGCATAGACTTTGGGCGAGGCTTTTTCTGTTTGATGCTTGGGGGCCGGGGCTTAATCACACTGTCCATGTCCTCCATCAGTTTGAGCTGCTTCCTTCTCAAGTACTCGTTTTTGATGAACTCTCGTCTCGCCTTTTCCTCCTCCTTCTTCTGACGTTCTTCCTCAGCTTTCAGTCTGTCCAGCAGAGGGCGACAAACACATTTCACATGATGAGACGAAGCCTTCGGCACTTAATCGGCTTGAGATTTATGGGCCTCATTCACCAATATTTTGCCTTAAATTCGCTCTTTAGAAAGATAAGACGTTTAAATAGTATAATATTTTACAACTATGGAATTGAAGAAAATCCAATAAGCTAATGTTCTGCACAAACATAATAAAATTGCTTTATAACAATCCTAACGTAGAAACAAATCTTAAAAAGGAAAGCACTGGAGAAGCTTAAAGAAAACTGTGCAAGTGGGAACAACTCTTTTCTCTTGAGAACAACTCTTACGACAGTTCTACATCAGATTTATTATGCGTTCTTAAACTGCTCAATTGTTTTTACAATGACGAATTCATCTCTCATCAAAAATGTTGAGCATTTGTCATTTCTTCTCAATCACACACCTCACAAATTCACAACATAGGGCATAAATGTAAAGGACTTTGTATTTTTCAAAGTGTAATGTTTTGTAAAATATTTAATATAATTATGAACAATAATAAAAGAAGTACATTATTCAACTGAAACATTATTGAAAACAGTAACTTTATGTTCTGCATCAATATCCATGCATTAAAACGTTCCGTGGGTGCTCTTTACGTGTCATGAGGTTTTAAGGACAAGTTTCTTCTTGAGACGTGTTGGTGATTGAGACGTGATGTTACGGACTTTCTACAGACAGCTCACCTTGCCACTTCCTTCTTCTGCTCCATCTCTTGTTCCTGCTGCTGCTTTTTCACCTGCATCTCCTTCTCTCTCCTCAACCTCTTCTCCAGCAGAGCTGCCCTTTTCTGTGCAATGTTCTCCTCGCCTTTCTGGTCGTCCTGAAACCAGATAAATGGGTACAAGGATGCTGGTCAAACATATCGGAGACAAAACATGTCAGCTACATTATTATGCACCTTAATAAACTGATTACGACTGAGGAATAGTCAATAAACATCACAAATGATGTGTCCTAGGTTACACAATCACAAAAGCTTTAAAATTGGCAAGCCCATTCTTAAATGGTTTATAATCCGGTTTTGATACAGTAGCAGAATCACCTTTAAGCCCCACCTACAAGTGACCAGAAATACAGTTCACACGTTGCTTGTTCTGCTCATTGTCATATCAATATGTAGGAATTAGTGTGAATGTTGAACACTAACGCTTTACCGCAGTGACACTTCACATGCAGAATCAATTGAGCATGTTCACATTCACAGATCAGCTCCATAGATCAACCCAATGTCACTGATACCTGACCCAGATATCTGAGTCGTTATGGGACCGATATCCAATCCACATACGGTGCTATCTTTAGTCAAAACAGCCCTTCTGAAATGCACTACTGCCTTGGGTAACCTCTAAAATTCCTCAGATTACAAGATTATAAAGATATATATAAACACTGGCTTATAAACACCATAATCAGGTTATCTCTATAATCTGCTCATACCCATAAACCAGTTAATTAGTACATGTAAATGCAACGACAGAGATTTAAAACAGTAAATGCTTGAGTTTCATAATCCTGTCCGCAGCTGACACATCCAGTAAATAACACAGGCAGTCGAGACAACCAAGAAAAGGTAAAAAGATTTAACTTTCTTGGTCCGGGATTCGAACTGGCAACCTTCTGGTCACGCAGAAGACACCCTGACCCTTACACTACCAACTGCCCAAAAGGGAAAAAAACAGCTACAGACTGAGGCCGAATGTGAGCTCATACAACTGTTGCTCTTTGGTGAAAGTTGAGTTCAACAGGATTTTCATTTTGCTACGTTTATGGTTAAGATCATCTTTCCACAATTTTTGGCAGTTGATATTTTCAGTGATATCGGAGGTGTTGTATTGTGTTCCTTTGTGACCTGAAAAGGTCAATCTAAAAAATGTCAAACAGGAATCTGACAGAAGAGAACTCACCCTATAGAAGAAGCCACAGCACATCTTCTGATCCGGGTCACGCAATTCCGGTCCGCTCTCGCTTACTTTCCCACTCTCCACAACGCCACCGTCTGAGGATTTCAGCACAGAGAGTGGCACCTCGATCAAGTCCTTCCGACCCTGCACCTGGCCTTCCTCTTCTTCTTCTTCGTTTTTTGTCACCACTGTCGATCTCTCCACTGCCGGCTGCTTCAACTCCACGACTATCTTAACAGGTTCGACTTCCGTGGTTGTTTTTGCCTCTGCCTCCTCACCTTCTTTCCTCTTGTCCATTTTCCTCTCGTCTTCCGGGTGTTTGTCCTTTTCCCGGCCAGGCTTGTCGGTATTTACGTCAGGTTGCTTGTCGCAAGGCTCTGCGGTGGCTTTCTCTTTGTTGGCTGCTCTGTCCTTCAAAGGCTTCTCGTCATGACCCAGGTAGGCAAAGGAACTTGTTTGAGTTTGGCTCGGGGAGAAGCGGCGGAGTCTCGGAAGGCTGTCCACTGACTGAGGGGTGTTAAGCATGCGGCTAAAAGGGGTGATTTTGAGCTCATTAGGGCGCGGAGTGCGGGGCGTCCGTGCATGGAAGGAGGCCGACTTTCTTTTGATGGGGGCCGGTGAGCGCTGGGTGTTCCGGGGTGAACCGGTGGAGGAGAGGTTGGGCGACAAGGAGCCTACCGACCCACGGCCGACCACACTGCTGCTGCGCAGCTCTCGCAGGTGCTTCTGCGGTGACGGCTGCGCTTGGGCGTGTGGAGGGGAGATCACCCAGCTTTGTTGCTCGCGCAGACGCATGATGTGCTCCTGCTGCTGGGCCAGGCGCTGCATCTCGGTTTGCAGGAAGGTCAGCGACGTGTTGAGGCGCTCAATGGAGCGTGTGTATTCTGCCAAGTCCGACGGTGAGGCCGATGATGCCTCTCCGCCACCTCCCTCTTCCTCTGGGGCCGGTTTCAGGGGAGCCCCATCCGGCTTGCACCTCTCCGACCTCACGCTGTTCTCACCGGTTTTTGCCGTTTGCTTTTCGTCTTCACTGGGACTTCCGGCCAGGGGTGAGGTGAGTCCTTTGCGGCGGACAACGTTGAGGAAAGCCGTCCGGCCCATCCTTTGTCGGTGACGGGTGAAAGCGGCTTCCACTTTTTTCTTCTGTGCCTCAATGGCTCGCCGCTTTTCCTCCAGCTTCATCTTTAGGTGAACCATCTCCGACACAAGCAAGCTGGATGGATCGCGAGGAGATACCACCCGGCCTGGACTTCGGGCATCGGGCGTAATGGATCGCATTGTTGTGGCGACAGGCGTGACGATGGCATCGCTTTCGGGCGTCTTTCCGCCACTCCGCCCATCTCCGTGGTTCAGCTTGCGGAACTTTTGCTCAGCGAAGCTCGTCATGCGAACTGCAGTGGCCGAGCCGATGGAGGAGGTGGAGCTCGTAGCCAGCGAGCGGACTCCCATAAGGCTCGGCACCGGGCTGAAGGTGCCGCCTGTGTCGGGTAAGGGACAGGAACGGGCCTCGTAGTCCTGATCCATGTCGGAGTAGTCCTTCAGTGACGAGTCTTCGTCCTGTCCGTCCTGGATGTCCTCTGTCCGCACGTGAATCCCAGTGTCCATTTCGGTGGATGTGGAGTTCATCTCTCCGTCATCGGCACGAGCCTTAGAGAGGGTGTCCTCCGAGTCGTGCGGGTCAGAATTCTGGCCGCCTGCAGCAGCGGTGGCGTGGTCGTAAGGGTCTGGTCTGTGCAAGAAGAAGGCGTTTTCCCCACCGGGGGGCTGAAGGCTACTGTGGGGACGCTCTGAATCGTGGATGATCTTCAGCGCTTCTTCTATTGTTGGGGTTGGAGGCTGGGGATTAGGGGCGTCTGGAAGCACTCCATTTGAATACCTACAGAAGCAGAGCAAATTTGTGACTTCTGCATTTGACCCATCCATGAAGGAGCAGTGGGTAGCTGACACGGACAGTGCCCGGGGAGCAGTGCTTGGGGAAGGTCGGGGCAGATTAAGGTGTGCACAGGCCCCTAGGCTACATTTTCTGTTAGCCCCACCCTTCGGGCCTATTTTAATGAATGATATGTTTACTGACCAATCGTAGCCTCCCTGGCAGGTCAGCACACACTGGGGGGCCCATAGACTTCAGCCATATCTAGCCTGTGCGTTAATACGCACCTGGGGATGGTACCTTGCTCATGAGTACCTCAGTGGTACCTTTCCTGGTCAGGGATTCAAACGGACAACCCTCTGATCACGGGTTGAACACCCTAACCGTTACGATACCAACGTGAATCATGAATCAGCATCTCTACTGGTCAAGCCACTGCTGAGTCATGTTTTATGCGGTGATAGACGAGCCAAATATTTCCAATAATGACTGCAAAGTCACGCAGGGGTCAACATTTTTGCGTTTTAAAATAAAGAAAAATGATATAAATGGAAGATCTGCACTGATCTCTAACATCGTTATCTTTTTGCTGACATTCTTTTATATAAGACCAGACATGTCATGCGTGTTTGTCTGTTCTTCTGGAGGTTCTTTTGGAGTTCTTCATAAGAAACTGGTTAAATGTCTATTCGGGATTAATTACGGCTTTAACTGATCAGTCACTAAATTTATTGTGATGGTTAAAATGGTCAAACAGAAATAAAGACCTTGATTCAGGAGGAGCGGTATGACGATGGTGTGAAACAGCTTCTCCGTCCTCTTCTTCTCGCAGGGGAGTGTGAGCGCTGCCGTTAACAGGCTGGAAGGAGAGGTTCCGGCGGATGCCTCGCCCTGCGTGGTGAACTTTGAACCCCAAGCCCTCTGAACTTGCAGAGCGACTCAAGCCTCGAGCACACGGGCCAGTCACGGGGTCATCCAACGGGATCTCGAAGGAGATACCATGAGCTGAGGACCTGTTTGGGAGAGAGGAGGAAAGCAGAGTGGAATTAATTAACTGATTTATTAGATTCTGATCTTATTATCGCTGACTCTCACTGTCACATATTGTTCCTGGGTTTATTATTATTATCTTTATTATTCCACCAACTTTTTCTCGATTTTTGTGCTAGAATCACAGTTCCAACTTTAAAACGTGCGAGTTCTGTCCATTTTTCGGACCATAAAAATGTGTTATTTGCGTAATTATTTTGTTATCCACCCACGTTTGGCACTACTTTTCCTCCTACAGGTTTTGCGCAGGAAACGTCGTGTGGGTTATAGCAATGTAGTGTGCTTTCATACACGTTTTTGCTACATGCATTTGAGTTATGTCCATTTTTTCCTGTTATTTGTTTATTTTTGAGAAGCTCCCTTATTTCAATGACTAAATGTTGCAGAGTGTGTTATAAACAGTGCTGTTTGCATCATAAACGGGATTCGTAATGTGATTGTGTCATTATGTGACAGCTAACCCATATAAAAAAATTTGAAGTGTCATGTTGGTGGCGTGACGGTAGGGTGTTCGCCCTGTGATCAGAAGGTTGCAGGTTTGAATCCAGGGCCTGTAAAGTTACCACTGAGGTACTCATAAGCAAAGTATTGTCCCCAAGCACTGCTCCCCGGGCACTTAATAGCTGCCCACTGCTCCTTCACTGATGGGTTAAATGCAGAGGTCACATTTGGTTGTGGTGCACTGTGTGCTGTGTTCACAATGACAAATAATCACTCACTTTCACTTTACTTCTTCCCTTTCAACAGACCTCAAAGAAATGTTCATGTTTAGAGGATTCACATAGTTTTTTGATATGTTACTACTATGGCTTGATTTGTTTAGGTTTTTTATATATTCAGAGCATATTGTGACTGTCTCCAAATCACTGTCTATTTTGAGATTAGAAAAAGCCTGGCCCAGAATTCTGTTTCACCTGTAGATCAACTTTTATACATCAATCCTGAAATGAAAAGTTTAAAATTTATCTATAGACATGGACACACCAGCAGACATGCACAAAGATGATTTGAAACACTGACCGTTTCTCTTTGGGCCACGTTCCCACACAGCCATCCACGTATGACAAGGAGTTTGATCTCTTTATCATGGCTACAAGAGAGAGGAATATAATGATACAAATGTTAAAGCTGTAAAGAAAGATGAAGCTTTATTGCAAGTTTGGATTCTTCACAGGTTCACAAATGTTATTGATACTTTACGGATACATGCACTATAGTGATGTCATGAGTAGGGGTGCACGATAATAGCAGAATATTTTAGAATCGGACGATAACAGCTTTATCGTCACCGGCATCAGACCGATGCTCAGATTTGCCCGATATTTTCCGTCGATATATGATGACACATTTATTGTACATAAGGTTGGAAAGGCAGAGTTTGTGCCAGGCATGTCCGGAGTCCGAGATCAGATTTTATTCGGCCCATGCCTTCTGCGGGGATAAAAGGCCAAAAATGCTTTGTGACTGAAAATCATTTTGATGGAAGAGGAGGATGGGGGTTGTGTTGCGTGGGCAGTGACGGGCGGTGGAGTGTGTTGTTAGATTACAGCCCTAAAAAACATTATTATTATTTGTTTTAGCTTTATGTAGTATAAAAGTGCGGAAACTGTAGACTTAACCACCAGAAATACTAAGAACACTGCCTGTTTTATTGGCTTGCAGAGTTTTTTATTATGCAGAGACATTCTATGGCTTAGTACAGTTAGGAAAAATAAGGTTAGTGCAGGTGGGAACACTTCTTTATCCATTTGGAATCCATCTGGATACACAATAAAATTATTTGATAGCAAATAATGCATTTTTCTATTAATTTTGTTCCTATTGGTTAATCTTAAACATTATAGAATGGGAAAAAATCTGATCAATTGAAAACGAAGAAATACTAGTCACAATTTTGAGCCAATCTGGGAGAGAACTATATTACCCACAATCCCCTGCGAAGACTCAGAGCCGTGTCACAATAAAGCGATGAGTAAACACTAGACAATATCAATAAATGGCTGTATTGTGAGTAGAATGCTGTTTTTGTTATCTATCAGCTAAAATGAGGGTGTGGTCTGTAATAAAGGGGAGATTTGACTGAACTGGAGCGTTCCATGTGAGAGTTGCGAGCGCTCAAACACACCGCACACGTGTTTACACAGCTGATCGGCGAGCCTGCATAATCAACATTCTAATAAGAAGGCTATCGAAGTGGGCTATCGGATATTTCTATACCTTGCTTACTGATATCACTTCGTACACAGTGAGTTTGTGATGTGTAGAATTATGTCATTTTATTCTCTGAGTACATCGATCGAAACTCTAAGCACGCAGTGAAACATTCGCAAGTGAAATCTCTCGTTGTTACGAGCTCAACTCTGCCTGCACATGTGCTCGAAGTCCTCCGCCCTCACTAGCCTTCACGCATGCTTGACTCGACTCCGTGTTAGAAATGTTACAGCTTTGGCATTATTTTTTAAGCCAAAATACTGAGCAAAATATCTTATCTTCACACACTCAACTTGCGCTTCACTCTGCCTTCCTCATTTGTAGCCATTGACATATATAAGCATCCCCATATTATGTATTACTAGTCATGAACATCACCATCCGGATCCCAATATTTCGATGTGGAGTTCCTGCTGATACCAATATATCTCTTCCTTTTTCAAGTACTAGGCATTTTTATATCTTATTTAATGCCTGGTCATTGCTAAAGGAGAGCCCAATATTCCTTTTTAATTTATAATCTGCTAAGCATTAAATGAGACATTTGTATTCATAGATATTAAGCTAAATGGCAAACAACATGCAGTTAGCATTGTACCAGTACTGTTTAAATAAACGAAAAATCAGGAAAAATTACATCACATAATCCACCATATTTTTTTTTTGCATGACTCAGATTCAGAAATTGGCTGTAAGATCAATGCAATATTAAATTTATTTAATAATTAGAAAGTCACTTAATAAAAGACATCTTTTACAGGGTGCTGCTAAATGCTCATACCTGGGTTGTTTGAGTTTGGTTGAGACCTAGAATCAAGAGAAGAACTTCTGATTAAAAGACCATGCAAAACATTTCGAGTAATGACTGTAAATAATTTAACACGTTCTAATAACGAACCTCTGTTGGTCAGGACTGGCTGGCCTGTGCATCAGGTTGTGTTTGGTTATAGGAGCCATTTTTGTAGTTTGGACTGGATCAGAAACTGCGGACAGAAGCGCAATGACTAGCTCATTATCAGTTCAAATGATGATTTTGTTCCAAATTATGAGCACTCCCGAGACAAAAATGTATGACCAAAGACTGCAAACTCCCCAACGTTGTTGGAACAAACACGTGAAGTGGTTCGAACTGGTTTGATTAGAGATACCCCAAATCCTACCTTTGGTTTCAAGCGTTCGAGG
Source organism: Distichodus sexfasciatus (assembly GCA_032718565.1). Taxonomy (NCBI): domain Eukaryota; kingdom Metazoa; phylum Chordata; class Actinopteri; order Characiformes; family Distichodontidae; genus Distichodus; species Distichodus sexfasciatus. The sequence continues at coordinate 295,593 of JAVGVS010000273.1, forward strand.
CTGAACGAAAGAGGGTTTAACCACCTCACACCACCAGAACAGCTCTGCCATAAACACAAGGTAGTTACTCTAAAACAAACAAACACATAAACACACATTTATAAAGCTATGATGGGGTTTTAACAGCAGCTGAACAGAGAAAAGATCATTCTTTTGACTAGTGATTTCTGAAGATCTACTACTTTAAACCAAATTAGTTTATTGAGGCCTTAAGTGACGTCATAAACCCGGAGCCGCCGCCATGTTGAGTACCGGGCATATCGAGTACTGCACTTGTTTCCAGTGAAAATTAGTATCGAATCCACTCCAGACTGACCACTGGTTACCTGTAAGCATGACTGTATCTGGCTATGAGGTCACAGAGGTCCGGCCCTCTGTAATTTTTAAAAGCTAAAAATAAATTCTGATGCTAAATATTCACCTGCTGAGTTCAAACACTATTAAAAGTAAGTTCAGGAATAGTGCTCTTGTGTGATGTGTAATTCACACCCGACCTGTTTTAATATGATGAATTTTTTCAGCACATGGCGTTTTGTTTGTAGCATTAATAGTTTTACTTAAACTTTACCTAAGAATAGTTACTTCCTTCATTTACATTGACAGCATTTAGCAAACGCTCTTATCCAGAGCAACTTCCATTTCCTAATTTCAGGGACAGTTCCCCTGAGAGCAACCTAGGGCTAAGGGTCTTGCTCAATGTTGGTAACACCAGAGGTCGGATTTGAACCCACAACCTCTTGGTCCAAAGGTGAGTGTCCTACCACTAGGCCACCATCACCCATTTGCCTTCACAGCCATTGATGTGCACATTTACTGATAACTAAGTTGTTGAAGTTCGGTGATGTGTTGGTTCCCATTGACACACAGGTAACAGCTAAACAGCATATTATTAGAAGCTGTGTGTCTAACATGGATGGATGGATGGATGGATAGATAGACACTTCATTTTCATCGGACACAACTGCAGTACTCCATATGGCGGGTGTGTGTGATGTCAGCTGAAAAGCATCAATTACTGAGAGAGAAGCAGGGAAAGGAAGAGAGAACATCATATCATTTGCATCATATACTCTTTATTTTAAACTTTGATCAAAATCATTTTGAAATACATCACCAACCGTATTTGTCAAGTAATGAAGGAACAAGTAACAGATTATTGTAGAAAAAGTGGTCAATAAACATTTTTCTGTATCTGAAATGTAATTAAATAAAATGTAATTTAACCGAATCCCAATTTAAATCTAATTTAATAAAAAGACTTTGGAAGGACACAGCACAGCTATTTTCTCCATATACGCCCTCGCTTAGTGTTCCATGGATTTTCTTCCCCCTGCACAATGGCAAGCTGGTTAAGATTCAGCAGAAGTGTTACTGGCCCACACTGGGGTATTGAGTGCCAACAGAGGCAACACTCACCGAAATCCCTCCAGCCTGTGTCTTTTCATTATCTCTTCTACCCAGACCTTGCTCTTATTATCTCCTTCTCTCATTCGTCCAACTCTCACAGCAGAAGAAAGCTGCTCGTTAATATTTCCTATAAAAACACCAGTCAGCCTCCTAGTTTTAAATATTAGTTAAAATATTATACACAAGTTATTTAAATTTTAAAGTCTTATCTGATTTATCTGATCTATGTTTTTCTTTCCACTTGCCTTTCTGTTCTTGTCTTTTTCTTCTTCCCTGCTGTGCTACTCTTATACTCCCTCGGTCTATGGAATTCTTTCAGATCAGCAGATCTCGGGTCAACGCCAAAACACTCGGCACATCCTGACACCAGCAGCATGTGCCTCTCTCTCTCTCTCTCTCACGCGCTCCCTCCCTAACACTGAACAGAACTGCTGTATTATGTGTTTGTACAATTCAGCATACAGTATATTACAAACATAAGAGAATAATAATGCTGACATTAAACAGTCATCATATTCATATACTCATAACTCCACTACATTACTATCCAGTGAGCCTGGCATTACGTCTTCTTGCAGGGACTCACACACACACAAACTCCCCATGATTCAGTTCTTCCAAACAGTCAGACTCAAACAATGCGCTGGTCATCTCTCCCTCCCACCCCACTCTCTCCTTCGAGAACACACATTTCCTTCATAATTCCTTCCCTTTGAGTTCCTGTACCTCTAAAACTGAAGGCAACAATCCTGTTAAAACACACACTGAAAACTTCTCACATACTAATAAACACTACTGCAAAACTGAGTGAAGTTGCAATGCTGGACCAATCCACACCAATCTCATGTCCTTCATGAGGAAAAACGATTTATGAAAAGATATAAAAAACATACGCGAAGCAAAACACTTTTTAGAAACAGTTTCCAAACTCTTTGCTGGATTCCTGACAGCGCCGCTCTCTACCACACAGACACATAGAGCAGATTTCCCAGTGGAGGGTTAAGCCTAGTCCTAGACTTGCTTTGAGTTTGAATGGTAAATCTCCGTTGGTACTACAATTTAGTCCAGAACTAGGCTTAATCCATGAGCAAAAAAGTGTTGGTGTTACCAACACTGGGTCCCTGAGCAAGACCCTTAACCCCTAAGTTGCTCTCAAGGGAACTGTTCCTGAAATTAGGAAATAAGTCGCTCTGGATAAGAGCGTCTGCTAAACGCTGTAAATGTAAACCAGCCCTTAAGTTCCACAATGAGTAAGTGTTAAATATGATTATGAAAAATAGGAAAGTGCTCTTATAAAACGCGTACCTTGATAGAGCTGGAGGCATAGAGCATGTCCTCCAGAGTGAAGTGGCAGCAGTTGTTGAAATTCTCCCTGCAGAAATCCTGAATCAGCTGCAAGTTGTACAAGCTGTCGGCCAATGACATCGTCTCCTTCAGGCAGATATCTGCAGGGGGCGGGAGCACAAGGAGCAGCCAGCCAATGAAAACACAGGAACTGTTTCGGGGGGGGCGGAGAGCAGGGGGAGGACTTGTGACGTCACCAGTGGAATGCTGGAGTCACAGGGCGGGGAAGTGTTTGTGTTTGAATATCTGCAGTATGGTTCACTTCTCCACCCACTCCACATCTTCCCTGCTTTATTGACATTTATTATTCTATAAAAATACAAGGTCCTTATAAGAAGAGATTCGGAGAGGGACATTTTAATCGTCCATCAAACAGGTTCACTGAGAACTCTACCTTTGTCCATAACTTTGATTATTAATCTGCCCGCCATGCCATAAATGTAAAGCTACAGTGTGTTGCAAAACTTGAAAATTGTTTATAAATTGTTCAGAGCAAACGTCACTGACGTTAAAACTGACCAGTGGAGTTCACGACTTCAGGCCTGTGTGGCATGTGGCATTCCTTTTAACTTTGCAAAAACAGTCAAGTGTTGTTGAATTTGGCCTGACATTTCACTGTTCAGTATTAAAGTCGTCATGTATCATGACAATAAAAATGTTTGTGATCATTGTAATTTCATAAACTACACATTTAAGATGTGGTGGGCAATATAGTAACCACTTTGTTGAAAATCTAATGCTGAATGCAACGCTGAAAATTTTTGATCAATATTTGCCCGGAATGCAAACGTACACAGGATCCTTTTTGACTCACGCTATAATAATCAGGCTGCCCTTGCAGTATGTTTTCACACTGTTTATATGGAGATCAACATACATCATCTACAAATGGGTGTTGGTGGTCTAGTGGTAGGACACTCACCTATGGATCAAGAGGTTGTGGGTTAGAATCTGACCTCTGGCGTTACCAACACTGGGTCCCTGAGCAAGACCCTTAACACTAAGTTGCTCCCAAGGGAACTGTCCATGAAATTGAGAACTGTAAGTTGCTAAGGATGAGAGCATCTGCTAAATGCTTTAAATGTAAATCTATCACTTTCATATAACTTCTTTTCCATCATAATCTCTGTTTTAGGCCTTTCACCTACACACTGAGTAACTCTATTTTAAATAGCAGCGATGTAACCCTAAATGCCGAAAATAGTGGTATGAATCTAATCTTTGGCTATTGTTTACTCCCTAAGCTCACCCTCAGGTTAGTGTTCATACATGACTTTGGGACAAGAGGCCAAATCCTGCAGAGCAGCAGATGTCCGGAAGCAGGGCCGAGTTAACATAATATGGGGCCCCAACGCACTTGCCCAGTCGAGTCTATGGACAGTGTTGTGCAAGTTACTTGCAAAGTGTAATACACTAGTATACATTACTTGTTACTGGTATTCAAATGTAATCCGCTACCTTACAATATTACTGTCTCAGAATTGTAATCGTTACATGACTTCTATAACTTTTCAGTTACTTTCACCAAAATAACTCTGAAGATATAATTTGACATTCTAAAATATTGCAGATCATTCTCGAGGTTCAAGTGGCATGATGGAAGGCTGTTTGAAACTTAATTTCTGCTGCTTTGGCTGAAAACTCTCATCGCCCGTTTTCTTTCTCTTCTCAGTCAGCTGAGTGTTTGCATGGCAGTGCTCGAGGTGTTTTTTCAAATTGCTAGTGCTATTTCTCGACGTTGATAGTTCTTTAGGGTTTGGGCAAAGATTGCACTTGACTAAAACATTCTTTTTGTCCTTATCCTTGACGAACTCAAAGTAATGCGCAAACGTCCACCTCGCAAAAGTTCTGTCTTCTGCCATCTCACTGGAGAAGCAAGCCTTATGTGATGCACTGTGCAAGGGGCTCAACTAACCACCAACAGCAAATACAACTCTTGTGCATTTTTTTATTATCACAGATAATTAATATGAGGTCTCGCAGTCTTGCTGTTTTTAAACAAATACATTTTTGGTTAAAAGTGCTTTGTAACGCCTGCGTTACTGAACATGTACCGAGTAAAATATTACTGAAAATTGATAAGTAGTGCCTTACATTACTACGTTACAGCAAAAAGTAATCCATTACTGTAACTCGTTACTTTTGTAATGCGTTACTCCCAACACTGTCTACGGATAATCCAGCCTTGTCCAGAACGCTGGTGTACCTAGTGGGCCGATTTCCTGGTCGAGGATTAAGACTAGTTTTGAGTTTGAATGCTAATTCTCCATGGGTACTTTATTTTAGTCCAAGACTAGACTTCATCCATGAGCAAGAAACCAACCCAGTGTGTTTAGTAATTACTCCAGTACCTTCTAGTGGCACTACGCTCGGACAGTAGAAGTGCAGGAGCGCTGCCAGAGCACAGCCATCTGTGTTGTCCTTCAGCAGGTTGTCCACCAGAGGGAGACAGAGCGCTGGCTGGACTTTAGAGTCCTCTCTCCTGTACCGTCCCTGCACCAGTCACAAAACAGCACTATGGTTACTGGGGGAACACTGGAATACATAAACACACCACGGCCAGAATATACATATGGTTTTAGAGAGAGAGAGAGAGAGAGTGTGAGAGAAACAGACCGGGACAAGCATGAGGATAAAGAAGAAGCTTCACATATGTAAAATCTAACGTACAATCATTGTCAGCATGCAGTCCAAAACAGGGAGCAATGCGGTGGTTTCACATGTCACATTTATTCATGTGTGATTGAGTGACCCACACTTGGTCAAGGTATGAGTTCTGTGAAGGTGAGGCTCTATAGTTTACACTGCCAGAACCGGTTAGTTTTGAACAATAGGTCTCCTTTTGGTTGCTTTTCCTGACCATTTGTACTTTAGTGCACTGTGATGTTTGACAACTGGCAGCAGGCCTTGCAATTTACTGCTTATAGAAAAATGAAGCTAATTCAACTTTTAAAAATCAATAAAAGCACATTTAAAAGTATTCATGGTAGAGTTTATAGTATGTTTTAGAAACTACTTTCTTGGAGAGAAAAACTTAATTTGGATTTTCATTGTCCCTTATAACAATAACTATAAACTACAGCTTCATGCATCGATATTAAAGCATTCACCAATAAGCGTGGAGGTTGAGCTTGGGTTTCAGAATGTTAGAGCTAAGAAGGGAAAGGGTCGGGTTTGGGCTGTGAAAGCATGCACCACTGGAGTTGAGCGATATCTGTAGAATAACTATGAAATCTTGGACTATCACAAGTAAGGGTCAAAAGCAAAAATAAGGAGTTGGAAAGAGACAAAACCTCAGAGTGGACTTACTGGTACCAATCTCCAGTACCATTTGGTGGAAAACGTCTGTCCCAAAAAAGTAAAAGACAAATAACTGTTAAATGTGTTGCTTCATCAAGATTTCTTCTTTTATGAAGGACTTTGTAAACGGTCAACACTACAGTGTCCAGATGAATGATTTTCAGTTATCTTGAATTGACTTGGTCAGTTCTGGCTGGTTTATTCTTGCTACTTTAGACAAAATGTCAGTGTTTAGAAGAGCACAATTCTTTTCTGTACCTACCACAGATCTGTCTGTAGCTTGATTTGTAGCAGTTTCTTCTTGTGTACAAACATTTTGCCTTGTATATGTGAGTTGTCTGCATTTGTATTACAAAAATCAGGTGGAAAACATTCGGAACTTGTGTTAAAGAGCATAAAAGAGGTTATGTACTCATGGAATCAGAACACTGTTAGCAGAGATGGGCCGATACCACTTTTTTATGTCCGATACCGATATTGTAAATTTGGATATCTGCCGATACCGATACAAATCCCATACAGTCACAGTCTTTTATTAAACATAAAATAATGCTTTAAAATGTCTGAATACATGACTGAGATTATTGTTATGCTTAAGGAAATGCTTGATTTAAATACTGTTTTACTACTAAAGCAATGTAATAATTACACACACGCATATGCTAATTATTTGTTCTCAAAAATTGTTCGTTTAGACATAAATATTCCTTCTTTCTTATTGATTACACTATAACATTATAAAATTGAAAATATTTGATCAATTGAAAATGAAATACTGAAGTTTGTCATTTTGAACCAATTTGGCCTATAAAATGAGCTGCTTTTGCAGAGAACTACATTTCCCACAATCCTCTACGTGCGCCCCGGAGCCACATCACAATGATGCGTTGGGTGCGCGTTCCAGAATAAACGATGGAAAAAATATGGGAAAATCTAAATAAACGGCAGAATTGTGACTAGAATGCTGGTTGTTGTGGGTATTTATCAGTTAAAATACGATTTGTGTCTGTAATAAAGGGGACATTTTGACCGAACTGGAGCGTTTTAGCGAGTAACGGCGCTCATGCGCGCTCTCATTAACACACCGCACGTGTTTACATCGCAAAAAATTTATGCATTTATGCATTTTTATGCATTTACTTCTGTTTTAGTGCACGGAACATCTCATAAATACTTTCACATACAGAGGGATCAGGTCTTGTCTTGATCGCGCCACTGAAAATGTTGTGTGTCACAATTAAGTGTCCGTGTGAAATACAAGCGGAGCTGCTCTAGCGAGTAAAATGAATGAAACGAAGCTTCTATTCTAGAAAAATTGCCTCGACCGTTTTTCGTAATAGAATTATTGGAGTTATTGGAACAATGGTTTCAGCTCTACTTTACCGCAGTGCCACTTCCCATGCATAACGAACTGAGCGTGTACAGATTTACAGATCGGCTCCATAGAACGGCCCAATGCCACCGACACCCGATCCAGCCATCTGAGCTGTTATCAGACCGATACCCATCCACATATCAGATCGGTTACATCTCTACTTGTTAGTAGTAATAGTACCCATTTTACCCCGCTCCACACGTTTCTGTCCAATGGTTGAACGAACACATGTAGATTTGTTTACGGGTTCTGCTCCACTTGAAAGGCCTACAATGTGAAAGTGAAACCTGCCCAAGACTTTGGATTTGAAGAAAATTTATCCAAAGGTTATTTTCCACACTTTTTTCACACAAAAGACAATTTGAACCACGTGGGTCCTTATCCTTTGGTGCAGCATTACGGGTACAATAATCCTAGAGATCGGGAGGAATTTTCAAAAAGATGGAACTCTAGCTCTGTCCAGGCCAAGGTATTACACAAACACGCCTAAAAGTTTTTCTGATACTGTGATTCAGTGGTTAGAGTATGTAAGCTTTATGGAAAACGTTTTCGTGAGACACGCTCTGAACCTCAGTGAACAAAGGATCGCCAAACCCCCTAACTATGTAACCCACGGGTTCTTTAGCGAACAGTCCGGGGAAAACTGCGAATGGAGCGTCTTCAGAATAATTGAGCAGGCATTCGAGAACCGTTCGAAAGCTGTAGGTGTGCTGCTCTGAGAGATGAGCTTGTTGCTCAAGGAAACGTCCAGCTGGCTGAAAATTAATTAAGTTAATTAAACCCACGGGGGCCAGATCCCTGACATACACGTTGACTGTCTTACATGTTAGAAACAACAGGGTGTTGTTTAAGTCCAGGAAAGTGTCGCCCGATGTCAAATTCAATGGGTCCACTGTGTTCCTTTTGTTCGTCACACGCTCTTTTCCTTTTGGGGACTTGAGGTGTCGGTGGAGGTGCCTCATATCCACGACTTTTGTCTTAAGGCGTCTTTAAGCATCTTTGTTCGGATGGTGATCGAACGGTAACATTTGACGTGCAAGTGTCCCAGGAGAACAGCTGCACACTGTACGCGCTTCTCAAGGTCAACCCTCTGTAGTCACCTTCGGGGAAGTGGTGTCTGTAGCAAACAGTCCGGCAGAAAACTGTGAATGGAGTGTGTCTTCGGAATAATTGAGAAGACATTTGAAAACCGTTCGAAAGCCATAGGTGCTGCTGGTCTGAGTGATGAGCTTGTCGCCCAAGGAATCGTCCAGAGGGCTGAAAATGGAGGCTACGGGACGGGTGATTAAACGGCAAGATCTGTGCCGTATGTGTAAGAAACAACAGGGTGTTGTTTAGATTCAGGTAAGTGTCACTTGATACCGTGATGTACAATTCAATGGGTCCAACGTCTTCTACTTGTTTGTCAGACGCTCTTCTCCTGTCGGTGGAGGTGCCTCATATCCGCATTCAGGCGTCTTTCGAGCGTCTATGTTCGGATGCATCTTCGGATGGATGCCGATAAGCCAGTTACATTCAGCTATCTCCAAATCTGAAAACAGTTTCATAGCTTTCACTATTTTATTGTGTGAATGAGAGTCCTTTGCATCCGTCTTTATTTTTAAACAACTGGGCCAGACAGCTTGCGGAAACTTCAGGTATAGCACTCTGTCACGCAAAAACTTGGATTATTCCTCTATGATGTGTTCACGATCGTTGGCTGTGGCGTCTTTCAGGGCTCTCTTCAGAGTCTCTTCTCTTGTGAACCTCTTTTCTGGCTTTTGTTGAGAAATAACCAACAGCTGCTAAAATACTCCACAAACTCTGTATTTTACAGTTGACAACCGCTGACCCTTCCTACCCTTTTCACTTCAGCTCACCTTTCACCCCACCTCCCTTTTTTTCACTGTTATCTCATTCCAGCTCACATTACTTTGACGTCATCCTGTTCACCCGCATTCCTTTTGACTTCACGCACAAACTCTCAGTGCTTCGCACACATTTTGCTCAGTCTCTTCAGGACCCTCCGCCCTAGACATGTTGCGCCAGGGGCCTCACACTCAGAAGTCTCTGTACTTTGGATTACTCTTTTAAAATACAAATGCGTTTGGATTAAAAACCATCCTTTCTTTCTTTGCAATATAACCGCTTCATTTGGATTAAACCATCCTTTCTAACGTGTGGCAAGGTTCGTAGGGTCACAAATACTTTGCCATAAAGTGGGTATTATTACAACTGCTGTTTGTTTAGGGCATGTCAACTGGCATGCAAAATGTTTTTGTTCCTATAGAAACCAGGAAGAGGTTTGTTCAAGGCGTGTCATTGAATTTCTGCATCGAAGCACTTGCCAACTTTCTCATTGCTTTAAATAGTTACCGTGGTGTTGGCAGCTCAGCTAAAGCAAGAAGCGTCAAAAGCAGCAAGCAACAACACCATTAACTTTTGTAGACTATTTTGAGAAGAAAGTACAAAGAGGCTACAGGTAAGGGTCTTTCTGTTTTAAAATGAACTCAAACAGATTCCACATAAAAATCTTTAAGCTTTCATAGATGTGAGAGTTACTGCTGGATTACCAGATTAACACTCGTTTGTAATTGCTTGGTCATAAGAAGCTCAGTTTAAGGCCAAGCTACAGCGCTTGGCCTTAAAATCTTAAAGGATAAAATGTTTTTATAAGAAAAGGAGTTTATGAAAAACATTGCAAAAGTCTGTATGCATGCAAAGTGAGGTTTCATAATATTTCCTGTTTACTGTGTTTCAACTTCCAAATGGAGTGACCTACATTCTACACTGAAAATTGATTTAGCAGAGGCTGTTGTCTTTGACAAACCTGTGAAAGAAAAAGTATTACATAGGTTAAAGTAGTTAAAGTATTAAATAGATGCACGCCCAGGGTAAAAGTCTGAGTGGGTGTGGAAACTGATTTGCCAAGCGGCTGTTAAGTCACCACATTGCACTGGTGATTCTCATTGATCATAGTTGCAAATACTCAGCTAGAATGAAGCAATGAGAAGCAGTGTGAAACGAAATATACATAAATTAATCAGAGGCATACAGAAGACAGAAAACAGAATAAAAGTATAAATGTTCTACTTTATACAGGACCTACACACACTTGAATTAAATAAATATTTCTATTCCTTATTGTACTGTTCAGCAAAACTTTTCCCTAGTAGTTGTAATGACCTGGGATAAGATGAAATTGCAATATGCCACAAAAAAGGTGTTAAATAGGAAGAAGACAAAGCAATTTTACCACATAAAATAAATCAAATCCCATCCAGATTAAAATATTTTATAACATGTAAATATCAGAGAAAAAGACAACTCTCTGAACAGTACCTGCTTAATATTTACTAAATACATTTTTCTCTGTAACGGGCGTTTTTTGTGCCGCTCTTGAACAACATAGTCTTGAACAACATGGGAACACAGACCATAAAGTCAAGAAACAACTTGGGAAGGGCTGTAAAATACCTGCATCATCATTCAAGCAAGCCAAAACTGTTTATATCTGTCTCAATAAAACACAAAACTTCTGTTAAAAGGAAATTTAGGACATTTTATCTGACACTAACGCTATGGCAATGGTCATGAGTTTGCCAGTCTTCTATTAACTGTAGTGAATGCAGGTAGCGTTCATTTAGCAGGTACATGACTATATTACACACAAAATCTCTAAATGCAATCAAAACAAAGCTCACCTTTTGGCCTGTAGGTTTAGCATCCAATGTATGTCTTGCCGTCTGATCTTGAGCCAAGATTTCTCTCAAATATTCATTTACCTGCATTAGAACACACAAAAAATAAACCTTTTAGCACTTTACAACAAAAAATATTGTTCAACTGCTCTAAATTGCAAATTTGCACACCTTTTTAAAGAGGTTTTGGTTTAATGGACGGCATATGTACTATTTTACTTGACAATTTGACAGTTTTGACCAATACACTCTTCTTTCTACCCGTAAATCTGACTTCATACCGCCTGAAGATAAACACACAACAGAACAGGAACCACCTCCAAAGCTTAAATAAGACATTACAGCCAGACATATTTGTGGAGCATGTGTGATATTGTTTAGACATGCACATAGTGACCACTTAAAGTTTGGTAAGTTCAGTTCAATTCAATTTTATTTACTGTATATAGCGCTCTTAACAACAGTTATTGTCACAAAGTGATTTACATATAACTATCCCAGACCCCCAACAAGTAGGAAGAAACCTTGAGAGGAATCAAGACTCGGAAGGGGACCCCATCCTCCTCCTTTGGGCGACAGGGTGCGTGGACATTTAATACACAAGTAAACATTAGTTCAAGATTAATCGTTAAATAGTCATTTTAAAGAAGTGAAGATGTAAAAATACTTCTTGTCAGTGCCTCCTGATTAGTTTCCTCCTCACTCTGAAGGCAGTTAAGAGGGAGAATCTGAGCTGAACAGTCCTAGACAAACCTTTCCAATGCTTTTCACAATCCCTGAAATCTTGTGAGAGTGTCTAACACTCAGTCTACTTTGTTGTACTAACATGTGCTGGAATGCTCTAGTTGTTTGTGCTGAACAATCACAGATGGAAGGCAATTACACAGATGTAGTGTAAAAGGCCATTAGAGTTGAGCTTGAGTTTAGCAATAAAATACGGGCTGATTTATCAAAGAGATAAATCAAAGAGATTTTTGTGCATTTTTGCTCAAGTCATTAGCCTAGTCATAAACCACTGGTTTAGTTTTATTGTAGATACAAAAACAGACGATGTACTTAGGACCTGTTTACATGTATGCAGATATTTTTTTTATAAACGCATATTGTTTTATACGTTTGGGCCTTTCGTTTCGCTGGTTGTTGTGGTTATTTATCTGCTAAAATATTTGTGTCTGTAATAAATGGGACATTTTGACCGAACTGGATTGTTTTAGCGAGTAACGGCGCTCATGCGCGCGCGTTTACATCGCGAAAAATGTCATTGATGCGTTTTTATGCATTTACTTGTGTTTTAGTGCAGGAACATCTCACAGGTACTTTCACATGCAGAGGGATCAGGTCTTGTCTTGATCGCGCCACTGAAAATGTTGTGAGTCACTATTAAGCGTCCGTGTGAAACACAAGCAGATCATGCTCTAGCGAGTAAAATTAGGGTGACCAGACGTCCTCTTTTCCCCGGACATGTCCTCTTCTTGAGACCTGGACATTGCGTCCGGCCGGGGTTTTAGAATTGTCCGTGATCTCTACATGTGAATTACAGAGAGGAAGCGTCTATCTTCACACTTCGACACTTTTTTTGACAATTAAAGTGCCCCTATTATGCCATTTTAAAGGTTGCTAATATTGTTTTATGAGTCTCTTAAAACAGGTTTACATGTATGGAAGGTCAAAAAAACACTTTAGTTTTCTCCAAAAATAGATTTAACTTTACCCCATTTCTAAATGATTCGTAAACGACTCGTGTGAAGCAGTTGGATGAATCAGTCTGTCTAAACCCCTCCTCTCCGTGAGCCCTCACTGCTGTGATTGGTCAGATGGCGCAGTCCTTTATGATTGGTCTTCCGCTACATCGTGTGTCGGAAAACGAAACGCCCACTGCCATAACTGAACGATCGCTCTGGAGACCTGTCAATACATAGACAAGATGGCCTCGATTTTACCTTATCAGTTCGAGTCGGAGTCTGACGATGAAACGGTTGAAGTGGCACATCCACAAGAAAGTGTTTCGCAAGCACGACTGGAGCAGGACGTTTCTCAGTGGTCAGTGTTTGTGGGCGGGCAAGTTGTTCGCGACGTAGAACGTGGGCGGACATTATTCAAATATGTTACTTTGTGACGTGTGGCCGTAACAGAAAAAGATTCGAATTGCTGACGACTCGTTTAGGCGAATGTGAGCCGACTCTTTTTTTTGATAGACAAAAACTTCATTTATCGTGCACTGTCGGCGTCACAACTTTGCAGATAGTTTATGTTCACATACAGCTACATGACACACTGCATGAAAGATCATATTTGAAAAAGCATAATAGGGGCACTTTAAAATCAAATAACGCTAATGGCGGCCGCGTCCCAAACCACTGGCAGCTCGCAGATTCGGACGCAACCTGTGCGTCGTCTAGCGCTGGGAGTCGCTTTCATAAAGAACCGATTCCTCGATTCAGTGTAGGTAAGAACTAGGAATCGACTCTAGTTAAGTATCCAGCAGTTCACCAAGTAACATTACAAACTAAATCCCCATTTTACCATAAATATTCAAATAAATATACAGTACAGAGTGATGTCTCTCTGCATGACGATAAAATCATGAAACGATATTTTTAATGTTCCAATGCAGTATAGTTTTCAGTTAGTCACGAATTTAACTTGGATAAAGTGAATCAATACTGGTTAGAATATGAAAACATATTCAAGATTAAAAAGTTATTTGTTACATAGTTATACAAGAATAACAGTAATGAAAGGTAAACTTCAGTTCAGTACTGTTCAAGTAATATTTAATTAGGTAAGAACATATATTAAACAAAATTAAACATTGATCTACGTTTATATGAAAAATACCCCCATACAGATGTTATATATAATAATTTTATTAGTTATACAAATATAAAATTATGAGTACATATAGCATATTTATTAAATGAATTATCTGGAAACTGTCACATCTATGTATCATTCGTTCACTAGATTTTCAAAATCCCCAAAAAAAAAGTTTTTTAAAAACCAACACTGTGAGACATTGTTTTCCACTGGACGTAGAAAAGTCAAAGTCAAGTCATCTCTGCTATATACTGTACAGATATACAGAGAGACGAGATGACGTGGCTCCAGTTCACACAGTGCAACAAGAAATAGGGAACAAAGAATAGCTAGGGCACATGGAATAAACAATATATAAATATAATACAAACTAGACATTTAAGCTAGAAATGTAGTATTAAATATAAACTTTAAACTAGAAATATAAGTAGAAAGAGAGACAATTTGGATGCAGTATTACCTACAAAAGTGGAAATGGACTTTTTCACTGAATGTGCATGAAGTTAGTAACAGTTTTAATATGAAAGATTCTATATCCAGTCTATTAATAAAACAGTATCTCCTAAAAAGTATGACTAACATTTAAGTTTGTGCAGATATTGTAACACCATTGGAGAACCAGATTCTGTGCAATACTTTTCAGATACAGTTAGTTAAAAAGTGACCATTGATATATACATTCAGTGTTCAATGGTTGTGCAAATAAGGAGCAGCAGTGCAAAAATTGTGCAAATATTTTAGCAGTGTTGTAGCAACAGTCATTTGAGGAGGATTACTATTTCAAACGTCTTGCATTAAATGTGTGCCAGATCAGCAACAGTTTGGAGTGATGGTACTGAACAGTTTGTAAATATAAACATCATTCTTAAACATCTTTCCGGAGACAGTGTCAGTGCAACATGAATGAGATGGTCCGTATAGCAGCATGTGCATTACAGCGATGGTGATGTGTAAAGTGCAGAGGTGCAACAGAGTCTGTTAGTTCACAGTCCGGGTGTGTGTGTGGGGGGAAGTGTGAGGGCAGGAAGTGTGTTCAAGAGTCTGATGGCTTGTGGGAAAAAGCTATCATGCATTCTGGTGGATGTGAGGGGTTGAGCACGATGCAGGAGGCCCTCCTGATGCAGTATTTGTAAAAGATGTCCTGCAGTGGCGGGAGAGATGCACAGATGATGTTGCCAACCGCTTTGACAATCCTTAGAAGCCGCCTGTTATCGGCAACAGTGCTGTTACCAAACCAGACAGAGATGCAGCTGGTCAAGATGCTCTCTATGGTGCCCCTGTAGAACACGGCGAGGGTGGGAGTGGGGAGGTTGGCTCGCTTCAGCCGTCTCAGGAAGTGGAGAGGCTGCTGGGCCTTTTTGGTGATGGAGGTGGTGTTGGTGGTCCAGGTGAGGTCGTCTGAGATGTGAACTCCCAGGAACTTGGTGTTCTTTACAGTCTCAACCGTGGATCTGTGGATGCTGAGTGGTGTGTGGGTGTAGGGATTCCACATTCAGCGACAGGTTGTTCCCACTGCACCAGGCAGCCAGCTGCTGAACCTCATCTCTGTACGCCGACCTATCGTTGTTGCTGATGAGCCCCACCACGGTAGTGTCGTCAGCAAATTTGATGATGTGGTTTGAGCTGTGTGGGGCGGTGCAGTCGTGGGTCAGGAGTGTAAACAGGAGTGGACTGAGAACGCAGCCCTAAGGAGCTCCTGTGCTCAGTCTGATGGTGAATGAGCTGCAGTAGCATTTTGGAATGCCATGTCCACAGTTATTTTGGTGAAAGTAACTCCAAAGTAATGCAGAAGTGGTATAAGAGTACCAGTACCATTGTAATGTAACCAATAACTTTGAAATAACAGAAACTAGAAATCTATATTACATTTTGGAAGTAACTAGTAACTTGCCCAACAGTGATGACAAACTGGGGGGGAATATGTATATAGGCAAAAATCGTCTGGGCCCGAAGCTAAGTGTTCTCTTTTTCACAAATTTCACCCTCGTAAAATGAATTAAACGAAGCTTTGATTCTAGAAAAATTGCCAATTTTTTGTAATAGAATTACTATTCAAGTTATTGGAACAATCGTTTCAGCTCTGCTTTACCGCAGTGCCACTTCCCCTGCATAATGAATTATGTGTGCACGCATTTACAGATTGGCTCCGTAGAACGCCCCAATGCCACTGATACCCGATCCAGCCGTTTGAACCATTATGATTATTTGTCATTGTGGTCACAGCACAGCACTCAGTGCACCGCAACCAAATGTGACCTTTGCATTTAAACCATCCGTGAAGGACCAGCTAACAAGCAGTACCTTAGTAGTAACTTTACTGGTCCTGGATTTGAACCTGTGACCTTCTGATCACGTGGCGAACACCCTACCGTTATGCCACCATCTGATTAATGAGAACATTGATTGCATAGTATTGCTGTTCTAATGACTGTCTGCTTATTAGCTATAGTGAACATCACAAGGAAAGGATCCTTTTCAAGACCAGCATTGCCAAGACACCAAGACTGCTCCAAGTGCAGGTAATGTGGCTTAGGAGCAATCGGCCCAACCTATCAAATTCTAGATTTTGGAAAGCACGTCCCAGTGTTCTCATGTATTTTTCCTGTGACAGGCAAAAGGGAGACGCACTGTGCCTTATAAAGACTGAAGACCCGGCGGTGCTCTTAGTGATCCACTAGGTGAGCATAATCTGTTTGTACTTGCAGCACTACCAAATTTCAACAAAACACTAAATTTAGTAGAAGTAGCCATGACATGATCTAGACTTTACTGTGTCTTCAGAACCAACACCAACTAGAACCTCAAGCAGTATTAACGGGGTCCAAGCACCGGCACAGACCGCCTCCCGGGCGCTGTTCCATATTGCTCCAGAGATATGAGCTAAAACGTAAATGAACGCATTGTAGCACCCCCTCTTGTTGTACATCATTTTTGATGTGTGTGGTCAGAGGACCATCCCACATCAGCTGTCTAAAGGGTTTCTATGAAATGTGTATAGTGCAGACTGTACTACATAAAACATATGGCAGTGTATTTTAATTGTAATACGCCACGCCCCCTTTAAGCATATTTTAGGAATTCACTCGGGAGTGCAAACCACTTTGATTCTGAAAGCATGGGGAATCAGGGGAAAAGCAATTTAAAATTTATCCCACAGCGTTCAGGAGATACAAGCTAAAATGTATATTGATTAATCACAGCGCACCCTATAGGCGGCCATTTTTTATATCGCAATCCTGATCAGTCCACCAAAGGGTTTTGTTATAACATGTACGGTTTAGGCTGTGGTCGAACTTTTGCTTAAGAAATAATAATAATAATAATAATAGACAATCTGAATGAAAGCCCCTCATGCTTGGACCACTAATGAGTGATAAAAATATTAATCTTCAGTTCTTCAGACAGTTACCTTTGCAAGCAGAAATATAATTCTATTCTATATGCTTAAAGTCTTTACTGATTTAACTCTGAATTGAAGACGTAAATCCAATTTGTGGTAAAAGATCTTTAACTTCAACAATGAACACCTCAACCTGTTACAATAAAAAACTATTTTGTTTTCCAGAAAGGACAATGAGCCAAAATACAGAAGCAGCCATTAAAGTTGAGGACTGGACAAAAGAGCAGGTTTACCAGTGGTTGACCAAAGTTCTGAAAATACAAAAATCATGGGCAGATGTGTTACATGAGGAGGAAGTGTCAGGGAAAGAATTAGTTTGCTATAAACCTAAAGATCTCTGTGAGCTAGGCATTAAACATGGTCCAGCAGTTAGAATTATAAACACACTGAATGATTTAAGAAAGTCTCAAGACTATGAGTCCAATTCAAATAATCAGTCAGAGACTTGTCAAACACATCCAAAATCAGAGTCTTCTGGAACATCCGACTCAAAGAATACTGAGGTAAACCCATCAGAGAAAATTCATGAAAAGGCAACAACAGGTGAACGACAGTCTAAAAAGAAACGTAAAGCTAAAAAATCAAAGCGACCGTCTCAGGAAAATGCAAATTCTAACACTGATGGTGGCAACAATTCAACTAAAGAAATGACAAGTGAAGAACCTCCTGGAAATTCTGTCACTCCAAGAAGAAACTCAAAAGAACTGACTGTTAATTTAGAAATACCCTCTTCTGCAAAGAATGAAAACCCATTAGAACAAATCTCCAAACATCCTCCTGGTAAATCGACAGAATCAAAGGGACCATCTAAAACACAGGGTACAGAGATACCGAAGAAGACAACATCAGAAAAAGCACCAGAAATCACAAAGCCAGAGAGAAAACAAAAAGGGTGCAGCATCCATCCATTCGACCAGCATTCTGTTTCCCACAGATACACAGAAAACTACACTCTACCTCCAGAGTCAGGACCAAATAATCTAATTGACCCAGTCCATGAATATAAATTCTTGGGAAGAGCAGAAGATACTGACATAATGAAGAAGAAAATCAACAAAGAGACGTTCAGGTTTGCTGCAGGCTGCATGAACAGTAGAACAAATGGAACAATCCATTTTGGGGTAGCAGATTCTAAAGATTCTACATATTTTCATGGTGAAATAATTGGGGTCAAAGTTGATCAGATGGACACTATAATTGATCACTTTAATCAGGGCATAAAATCATACTTTGAAGACAATGCTGATGATGCAAAGAGATGCATCAGACAACCCCGTTTTGTGGAAGTGCTGTGTTGTGACAGCACCTCCTCCAACAAATATGTTATAGAGGTAGACGTTGTCCCTAGTTACAGCATAGTACAAGGCAAGATTTATTACACACAGACTTTGGACGAAGAGAATCAATGGAAGAAAAGCAAAGAAAAATCACTGTTCATCAGAGACGGTGCTGCAACCAAAGATGTACATAAAATTGGCAACCCCAAGGAGTTGCAAGTTGAAATAGCAAAAGTGACCAAAAATGTGATTGTGCTGGATAAGATGAGGAAGGAGGCTGAAAATAAGCCTTACAGGAAAAAGAAATCCAGTCATGGAGAAAAGCTAAAGAACCTGTTGAGTCCAGATCTTTATGATTACTACATAATTGTGACAAACAAAAGCCACTCTGAACAAATACAACATCTACAGTTCTTAACCACTTTAAAACTATTCTGTGTGCTAGACTTTGATCCAGATTCAGTGAAAAATGGCTCGTGTCACTGCTACAGAAAGGTCAGAGTTGCAAATATTCACAGACCAGGACAGATGAATGGAGATCCAGTGACTACATTACAAAATTTGAACTTGTACAAACAAACTAGTTGGGTGATGTGCAATGGAAGAGTGGACACCAGCGACAAACCGCTGCCTCCTAGTGAGTGGTTAAAAACCAGAGCAGGAGAAGTGCAGGACATGATTTCCTTCCTATGCAATCCTGACACTCTTCCAAGAGGAAGGTTCTTGGTTATATTCCTCCTGCTGTCTGTTGTTGAAGCTATGAATGATCCCATTTTTGACACTTTCATGTCATTTTACAAGAATCTTGGAGGAACAGAGAACATTCTAAGCCTCTGCACATCAGAAAATGCCTTTGAGAAATGGAAGGACTTCACCCAGGCAAGAACTGAACTAGATGTAAATGAGCAAAGAATATATCAATTAGAACTCAGTGAAATCAATGGCTCCATTTGTGAAAAACACGATCAAACCACAAACAAACTTCTACCTTCTGTTGGTGGGAGCTCAGTGGTTCTGACCAAAATGGATGAAGACTTAATGCCAGCTCTTGACATCTTGTGCCAGAACCAGTGTGAAAATGTGTACGATGAGGACAGCAAAACATTTCATGACTTCAAAATCCAAACAGAGGCTGAATTCTACAGGGGGTTCAAAGTGGAATGGTGGAACTTTTATTTCTCAGACAAAAACCCAGCAAAGCCTTTCATAAAGCGAGACAAATACAAACCTCTGTCTATGATGATCAGAAATCAAACCAAAGATCCCACAAGCACTTGTGTCATGGTGAATCTTTTCCATCACCCTGGGTGTGGTGGAACCACTTTAGCTATGCATGTGATGTGGGATATGAGGAAGGAATTCAGGTGTGCTGTGTTAACTGATAACACAGTTTCAAAAACAGAAGTGGGGCAACAAGTTGCTCACCTCATGAGGTGTGGGAAATGTGAACATTCATTTAAAATCCCAGTGCTGCTATTAGTGGAAGACTCAGAAGAAACAGAGAATACACAAGAGCTGCAGCACTGTATAAGAAAAGTTCTTGGTGAAATGGACGCGTTGGTCGTAATCTTGAACTGTATACGTTCAAAAAATCCAATTGAAAAGTATAAAAACTGTGTGATCGATTGTCAGTATGTCACAGCAGCTCTGTCAACAGTTGAACAAAAAGCTTTTGAAGTGAAGCTTAAAGAACTGCATGAGGATCATGATGAACCTGAAAACTTTTACAGTTTTATGATCATGAAAAGTAACTTCGATAAAAAGTATGTGGAAAACGTCATAGATCACATCTTGAGAGACGTCGATGTTGGAACTAGAGAAACACAACTTCTCTCAATTCTGGCATTGTTGAGTACCTATGTGTCAGAATCTTCCATTTCGGTGTCTATTTGTGAGGATTTCCTTGGCATTATTAGGAGACTCTGTTGGGTAGAATCTGTGATAGTTAAAATGGAGCCTTATTCCTGTTTGCTAAGCGAGCACGAACTGACAGAGTGTGGGGTGTACAGAGCTGTTCGATTTGTGCATCACCGTCTTGCTGCAGAGTGTATCAAGGTATTAGAGCAGAAGCACAGCACCCCAAGAGCTGACATTCTTCTTAACATGCTACACACCGACTTGTTCTTTAAAAGGGGAATTGGTAAAGACCACCTACTGCAGTCACTTAAGTGTGCGCTAATCACCCGCCAACGCAAAACAGAAGGTGACGAGAAAGACACCCTGTTTTCCCCTTTAATTGAAGACATTAGCAAAGGGAATAACGGAATGAAGAAAGTTCAAGACGTTTTGACCGAAGCGTCAAGAAGGTTTGATAAAGACTTTACAATCCCTCAAGCATTAGCAAGGCATTACTATCTGGAGAAAAACTTTTGCCTGCAAAGAACTGGGCAAACAATGCGAAAAGGCATCAAAAGAAAACTCTACACAGCAGACACTTGCTGGACAGGTCTCAAGAAGCGAACTTAAACATAAAAATTGATAGGCAAAAGCAGAAAACAAACATTCACAAGCACCACAGATGATTTGAAGGAATTTCTCGAGCTAGCCAAAGATGCAATAAACGCTTTCCAAAGAGCTCAGAACTTGGCAAAGACAGATGCCGATAACGATGATGTTGAAGAGAGACGCCATGCGTCAATCACCCACAATATATCTGATACATGAATGAGATTGAAATTGCTATGACAGTCTTTTGACATTGCTAAGGACTTCCATTGTTTCAGAAAGACTCATGACAATGACTACATTAAGAAGTTTTCAAGGAAAACTGGCGGCTAGGTCTTCTGTCTCATTATTCAGTTCAAAACTAACAATGAATTTGCCTGCAGTTCTTAATGACTATGAGACATTTCTTACTCTCGAAGTCATAAGTGGACAACGCTTTTGAATTTCTTGAGGTATACTTCACGTACACAAGAGAAAAAGGAGTTGTTGACAAAGAAAGACAAGAAAAAAACAGAATGAGGATCTCGGATCTCTTTAAAGACCACATAGCACTGTTCTGCTCATCATCTGAGGAACAAGAAAGTGAGAGGCGCTTTTAAACCAAAACTTAGCCTAAACATGGAGATTGAAGAATGCAGGATGTTCTTGGAAGAAAACAGGGCAAACAACTTCCCAAGAATTCTTCAGTTTTTGGAATTCAGAAATGAAAAATGTGACCAAATTGCTGAGAAACATTCATTCATCTACCAGAACTCTAACCCAAAAAATCTTCACAAAACCAAATCATCTTCCGACACATGGCATTACCTGCTGATTCAAACTCCAAATCAAAATATGCCAAATCTCAGAAAGAGCTGACGGATCTTTTGAAAGAAATTATGCATAGTTCAGTTGATACCAGTACTCGAGCCCTAGCCACTGCCATATGTTGTTATTGTGGCCTGGAAAAACCATTAAGACAACCCTCATGTTCCTATGTGGATAAAATAAGAAAATCCTCCCAAAGCCACCTTTTACACATTTTCAGAGCAAGATCACCAATTGCTCACTTTTATCTGGGAAAATCAGAAGGGTTAGATAGGTTGGTTTCCAAACCTGTTCTTGATAGTTGTCAGTCATATTCCACGCACTGAATGTTCTCTGGCAAAGTGCAGATATTTTCAAGAGTCAGCTAATTAGAGACAAACTTAAGAGTAATGGTCTGACGAAAGCAAGGGGAGTTTGTTGAGTACGCAAGCTGCGGATCCTTGTCCGCCAACCTACCTTTCGGTGGAATAAGAAGTAAGTATAGACAGAAAAAGTGTCCTTCTATGTTGGCTTTGCCATTGACGGACCACTTGCCTATGACATTCAATATGAAGAATAGATGACAGAGAAATCTGATGACTACCAGTTAGTGTCCTGTGTTGGCTTTTGCCATTGACGACCACTTGGCCATGACATTAATTCTGCCTATGACATTCAATAATATGAAGAATATGAAGAAACAGGATGACAGAGAAATCTGATGACTACCAGTTAACAAAAATGCAAACCCAAAACCAAAACCAAAGCGCACAGGCTGATTAGAGTCCAAACATCATTGGAAAAACCCACTGCAGCTTTCTAGTGTTTCATGTTCAAAAAAGAAAAGAAGAATATAAAAATAATGAGCCAGAAATGAAAAATGCTAGTATTTGATAACAAATAACTACAATGTTAATGTTGACATGTTTAGAATAACTACAATGTTGATGTTAAAGTGAGAGAAATGTGATTCCATTCAGGAAGGTTGTCACTTAATAAACAGATAAGTTCCTAAACTGTGTTGTATAGAAGTAGAAAAAAGAAGCTAAATGTTCCTGAATTGTTCTCCGTGTTGTGTATCTAAGCATAAGTTTGAGTAAAATTTGTCATTAGTCTGTTCCTTTCAGTGTATGTTCTGAATGTCTATTACTTCGAGCAGTAACTGGCATGTACTGTAAGTTCCTTAGTTGTAATAAGATTCGAGTAAGTAAAGTGACAAGTTATATGGCACTCATTAAAAAACTTCATTTTGCATTTACCACCATCACCTCCCCCTCTACTGTGGCCTCCATTTATTTCTATTCTAAGCTCACCTCATTGCTTACTGTTTGTGTCACGGTTCCCCCCAGGTGACCATCAGATGCTGCCAATGTTGAGTGTTGTTTGTCCTGTCTTGTCTTTTGTTTGTCCAGTCTGCCTCTCTGTCTTTCTTTCTGTTGCCAATTAGTTTTGTTTTTAACTTGGTCTCAGTTGTTAGCACAGGAAGTAATCTGAATGAAGAAAAGTTCAAGACATATTGACTGAAGCTAAGAAGATTTGGATAAAGACTTCACAATCCTCAAGCATTAAAGGCAAAGGCATTACTATCTGAATGAGAAAACCTTTGCCCTTGCAAAAAACTGGCAACATTAGAAAAGATCAAGGAAAACTCATAAACAGCAGACACAAAGGCAGGTCTCAGAAGTGAACGTGAAACAAAAAATTGATTAGCAAAAAGCAGAGGAAAGAAACATCTATACCAGATGATTTGAAGGAATTTTCTTGAGCTAGCCAAAGATGCAATGGGTAAACGCTTTTCCAAAGAGCTTTAGAACTTAAGTAAAAGACAGAGATGCAGATAACGATGTTGAAGAGAGATACCGTATAAACTAATCATCACCTACAATATATCTGGATACATGAATGAGATTGAAATTGTTACACTAAAAAAAGCAAACTGAGTGTCTGTTACTTTATTCTAAGTCAAACATGTAGCTTCTATTACATAAAATCATGTTTTGTTGCTGAACAGTTTTAAATCATGTAGTTTTAGCATATCATGCAACAATCCTAAAATTTACTAGAATACTTGTTAACACAACATAATTCTAATATTTATTTGCAAATCACTTGCTGTTAACTCCAAAGAGAAGAGGGTAGCAATAATGTGCAAATTAGGAGCGCCTTATTATTTTATATTTATCAGTTAGGCCATGGTCACGGTGTGTTCCTGACAAAGAGCAACCATCGCCTGTGGAAGAGGTTCAGTCCTTTATCATCCATCGCCCAGAAAACAATACAGGTGCAGGTATGTTATCAATAGTTAGTTATTGACCTCTTGCATTTTGAGTTATTTCTTTTCGCTACCAGGTGTTTTATTAGGAGGCATCAATATATCTGTTCGCTGTCACTATGTGCATCCACACACTCAGTGTTACAGCTTAGCGGACTTTTGTCGGATTAATTAATGAGTATATTCAGACTTTAGCGACTCTTTAAAAAAAGCTTAATAATAATAAAATCGCTGGACTACTTTTTTCTTACTTTATACTTTTAACGACTTTTTTAGGGGCGTGTAACGGGTAGGGTGTGTTGGCCCCGTGGTCTGGCGGTCGAGGTTGTTCAAATCCAGGGCTGGCAAGTTACCACTGAGGCACTCATGAGAAGGTTTGATAAAGACTTTACAATCCCTCAAGCATTAGCAAGGCATTACTATCTGAATGAGAAAAACTTTGCCCTTGCAAAGAACTGGGCAAACAATGCGAAAGGCATCAAAGAAAACTCATACACAGCAGACACGGTTGGACAGGTCTCAAGAAGTGAACTTAAACATAAAATTGATAGCAAAAGCAGAGGAAACAAAACATTCACACCAGATGACGGAAGGAATTTTCGAGCTAGCCAAAGATGCAATAAACGCCTAAAGAGCCTGTGAACTTGGCAAAGACAGATGCCGATAACGATGATGTTGAAGAGAGACGCCGCGGCAAGCCAATCACCTACAATATATCTGGATACATGAATGAGATTGAAATTAAGGCGACAGTCTTTATATTGTTAAGGGACTTCCATTGTTTCCAGAAAGACTCATGACAAATGGTCATGAGCATTAAGAAGTTTTTTCACGGGAAAATCCGCGCTTGTCTTCTGTTCCCATTATTCAGAATGAAAAAACTAACAATGAATTTGGCTGCAGTTCTTAACACGACTATGAGACATTTCTTTACTTCCTTGAAAGGCCGCAAGTGGACAACGCTGAATTTCTTTGAGGTATACTTCTACACGCACACAAGAGAAAAGGAGTTGTTGACAAAGAAAGACAAGAAAAACAGAATGAGGATCTCGGATCTTTAAAGACCACATAGCACTGTTCTCTACCATCATCTGAGGAACAAGAAAGTGAGAGGAGCTTTAAAACCAAAAACTTAGCCTAAATTGATGGAGATTGAAGAATGCAGGATGTTTCCTGAAGAAAACAGGGCAAACAACTTCCCAAGAATTTCTTCAGTTTTTGGAATTAGAAATGAAAAATTTGACCTCAAATTCTTGCTTAGAAACATTCATTCATCTAACACCAGAACTCTAACCCCAAAAATCTTCAAGACAAACCAATCATCTCCTGACACATATAATACTCAAGCTGACTAAACCCAAATCAAAATATGCCAAATCTCAGAAAGAGCTGACGGATCTTTTGAAAGAAATTATGCAAGAAGTCTGGTTGATGCATCAGTACTCCCGAGCTCCTACTACTCTTTGCCATGCTGTTACTGTGGCTCAGGGAAAAAAATCTGCTGGTGACAACCTCATAAGTCCCTATGTGGATAAAATAAGAAAATCCTCCCGAAAGCAACTTTTACACATTTTCAGAGCAAGATCACCAATTGCTCACTTTTATCTGGGAAAATCAGAAGGGTTAGATAGGTTGGTTTCCAAACCTGTTCTTGATAGTTATTTCAGTCATATTCCACGACTGAATGTTCTCTGGCAAAGTGCAGATATTTTCAAGAGTCAGCTAATTAGAGACAAACTTCTAAGAGTAAATGGTTCGACGAAAGGTAAGGGGAGTTTCCAGGTTGAGTACGGCAAGCCAGTGATCCCTGTCCGCCAACCTACCGTGGAATAAGAAGTGGGCATAGTACAGAAAAAGTGTCCTTCTATGTTGGCTTTGCCATTGACGGACCACTTGCCTATGACATTCAATATGAAGAATAGACAGAGAAATCTGATGACTACCAGTTAGTGTCCTTCTGTGTTGGCTTTGCCATTGACGGACCACTTGCCTATGACACTTGCCTATGACATTCAATATGAAGAATATGAAGAACAGATGACAGAGAAATCTGATGACTACCAGTTAACAAAATGCAACCCAAACCAAACCAAAGTGCACAGGCTGATTAGAGTCCAAAACATCATTGAAACCCACTTGCAGCTTTCAGTGTTTCATGTTCAAAAAGAAAAGAAGAATATGTGGTCAATGAGCCAGAAAATGAAAAATGTTAAGCAGAGTTTGATAACAATAACTACAATGTTAATGTTGATATGTTTAGAATAACTACAATGTTGATGTTAAAGTGAGAGGAAATGTGTGATTCCCATTCAGGAAGGTTGTCACTTAATAAACAGGATATAAGTTCCTAAACTGTGTTGTATAGGAAGTAGAAAAAAAAGAAGCTAAATGTTCCTGAATTGTTCTCCTGCGGTTGTGTATCTGCCACGTTTGGTAAAATTTGTCATTAGTCTGTTCCTTTCAGTGTATGCCTCTTTTGAATGTCTATTACTCGATATAACTGCATGTACTGTAAGTTCCTAGTTGGGCTGCATCTGAGCAAGTAAAGTGACAAGTTATATGGCAATCATTAAATAGTTCATTTTGCATTTACCACCATCATCTCCCTCCATTTATTTCATTCTAAGCTCACCTCATTGCTTACTGTTTGTGTCACGGTTCCCCAGGTGACTATCAGATGCTGCCAATGTTGAGTGTTGTTTGTCCTGTCTTTGTCTTTTAATCTGCCCTGCCCTTTCTTTGTTGCCAATTAGCTCTTTGTTTTAATCCTGGTCTCAGCTGTTAGCACAGGAAGTAACGGAATGAAGAAAGTTCAAGACATATTGACTGAAGCGTCAAGAAGATTTGATAAAGACTTTACAATCCTCAAGCATTAGCAAGGCATTACTATCTGAATGAGAAAACTTTGCCCTTGCAAAAAACTGGGCAAACATTACGAAAAGCATCAAGGAAAACTCATAAACAGCAGACACAGTTGGGCAGGTCTCAAGAAGTGAACGTAAACAAAAAATTGACAGCAAAAAGCAGAGGAAAGAAACATTCATACCAGATGATTTGAAGGAATTTTCTTGAGCTAGCCAAAGATGCAACAAACGCTTTCCAAAGAGCTTAGAACTTGGCAAAGACAGATGCAGATAACGATGTTGAAGAGAGACACCGTGGCAACCAATCACCTACAATATATCTGGATACATGAATGAGATTGAAAATTGCTACACCCAAAAAAGCAAACTGAGTGTCTGTTACTTTTATTCTAAGTCAAAACATGTAGCTTCATTACATAAAATCATGTTTTGTTGCTGGAACAGTTTTAAATCATGGTTTTAGCATATCATGCAACAACTTAAAATTTACTAGAATAATTTCTGTTAACACAACATAATTCTAATGGGTTTAGTTTGCAAATCACTTCTGCTGTTAACTCCAGAGAAGAGGGTGGCACTAATGTGCAAATTAGGAGCGCCCCTTATTATTTTGTATTTATCAGTTAGGCAATGGTCAATGGTTTGTTCCTGACAAAGAGCAGCCATCGCCTGTGGAAGAGGTTCAGTCCTTTATCATCCATCGCCCAGAAAACAATACAGGTGCAGGTATGTTATCAATAGTTAGTTATTGACCTCTTTGGCATTTTGAGTTATTTCTTTCGTTACCAGGTGTTTTATTAGAGTGCATCAATATATCTGTCTGTCACCATGTGCATCCACACACTCAGTGTTGCCAGCTTAGCGACTTTGTCGGATTAATTAATGAGTATTCAGACTTTGAAGTAATTTTAAAAAAAAAAAAGCGACTAGCGACAAATCTGACGACTTTTTCTACTTTATACTTTTTAACGACTTTTTTAGGGGCGTAACGGTAGGGTGTTGGCCCCGTGGTCTGGCGGTCGCAGGTTCAAATCCAGGGCTGGTAAAGTTACCACTGAGGCACTCATGAGAAGGTTTGATAAAGACTTACAATCCTCAAGCATTAGCAAGGCATTACTATTCGAATGAGAAAAATCCTGGTTCTTGCAAAGAACTGGGCAAACAATGCGAAGGCATCAAAGAAAAACCTTCATACACAGCAGACACGTTGGACAGGTCTCAAGAAGTGAACTTAAACATAAAAATTGATAGCAAAAAAGAAGAGGAAACAAACATTCACACCAGATGATTTAGCGAATTTAGCCAGCCAGTAAAGATGCAATAAACGCTTTCCAAAGAGCTCAGAACTTGGCAAAGACAGATGCCGATAATCGATGATGTTGAAGAGAGACGCCGCGGCAAGCCAATCACCTACAATATATCTGGATACATGAATGAGATTGAAATTGCTATGACAGTCTTTGACATTGTTAAGGGACTTCCATTGTTTCAGAAAGACTCCATGACAAATGACTACATTAAGAAGTTTTTCAAGGGAAAACTGCGTTTGTCTTCTGTTCCCATTATTCAGAATGAAACTAACAATGAATTTGCTGCAGTTCTTAATGACTATGAGACATTTCTACTCTTGAAGTCATAAGTGACAACGCTGGAATTTCTTGGAGGTATACTTTCACGCACACAAGAGAAAAAGGAGTTGTTGGACAAAGAAAGACAAGAAAAACAGAATGAGATCTCGGATCTCTTTTAAAGACCAATATGCTAATTTGCCTGCCCATCATCTGAGGAACAAGAAAGTGAGAGGAGCTTAAAACCAAAAACTTAGCCTAAACATGGAGATTGAAGAGAATGCAGGATGTTCTTGAAGAAAACAGGGCAACAATCTCCCAAGAACAATTTCTTAAGGCTTTGGAATTCAGAAATGAAAAATTTGGACTCAAATTCGTTGAGAAACATCTATTCATCTAACAGAACTCTAACCCCAAAAATCTTCAAGACAAACCAATCATCTCCTGACACATATAAGTAATACCTGTTGACTAAACCCAAATCAAAATATGCCAAATCTCAGAAAGAGCTGACGGATCTTTTGAAAGAAATTATGCAAGAAGTTCAGTTGATGCATCAGTACCCCGAGCCCTACTACCTTGCCATGCTGTTACTGTGGCCTGGGAAAAAATCCACAGACAACCTCATAAGTTCCTATGTGGATAAAATAAGAAAATCCTCCTGAAAGCAACTTTTACACATTTTCAGAGCAAGATCACCAATTGCTCACTTTTTATCTGGGGAAAATCAGAAGGGTTAGATAGGTTGGTTTCCAAACCCACTTGATAGTTATTTCAGTCATATTCCACTTACTGAATGTTCTCTACAAAAGTGCAGATATTTTCAAGAGTCAGCTAATTAGAGACAAACTTAAGAGTAAATGGTTCGGACGAAAGCAAGGGAGTTTCCAGTTGAGTACGCAAGCCATGATCCCTGTCCGCTGAACTCTACCGTGGAATAAGAAGTGGCATAGTGAAGGAGAAAAAGTGTCCTTCATGTTGGCTTTGCCATTGACTTAATCAATTTGCTCATGACATTCACTTATGAAGAATAGATGACAGAGAAATCTGATGACTACCAGTTAGTGTCCTTCTGTGTTGGCTTTGCCATTGACGGACCACTTGCCTATGACACTTGCCTATGACATTCAATATGAAGAATATGAAGAACAGATGACAGAGAAATCTGATGACTACCAGTTAACAAAATGCAACCCAAACCAAACCAAAGTGCACAGGCTGATTAGAGTCCAAAACATCATTGAAACCCACTTGCAGCTTTCAGTGTTTCATGTTCAAAAAGAAAAGAAGAATATGTGGTCAATGAGCCAGAATGAAAATGTTACAGAGTTTGATAACAAATAACTACAATGTTGACATGTTTAGAATAACTACAATGTTGATGTTAAAGGCAGAGAATTGTGATTCCATTCAGGAAGGTTGTCACTCAATAAACAGATAAGTTCCTAAACTGTGTTCCACAGAAGAAGAAAAAATAAGCTAAATGTTCTGAATTGTTCTCCTGTGTTGTGTATCTAAGCATAAGTTTGAGTAAATTTGTCATAGTCTGTTCCTTTCAGTGTATGTTCTTTGAATGTCTATTATCGATATAACTGCATGTACTGTAAGTTCCTAGTTGGCCAGTATCTGAGTAAGTAAAGGACGTAAGTTATAGCGGTAATCATTAAAACTCTATTTTGCATTTACCACCATCACTCTCCCTCTACTGTGGCCTCCATTTATTTCATTCTAAGCTCAATTTCATTGCTTACTGTTTGTGTCACTTGTCTCCCCAGGTGACCACGATTAGATGCTGCCACAATGTTGAGTAAGTTGGTTTGTCCTGTCTTGTCTTTTGTCTGCCTCGTCCTTTCTTTGTTGCCAATTAGCTCTTTGTTTTAATCCTGGTCTCAGCTGTTAGCACAGGAAGTAACGGAATGAAGAAAGTTCAAGACATATTGACTGAAGCGTCAAGAAGATTTGATAAAGACTTCATAACTCTCAAG
Organism: Distichodus sexfasciatus; assembly: GCA_032718565.1. Lineage (NCBI taxonomy): Eukaryota > Metazoa > Chordata > Actinopteri > Characiformes > Distichodontidae > Distichodus > Distichodus sexfasciatus. The sequence goes on from JAVGVS010000273.1 coordinate 326,113, forward strand.
CATTAGCAAGGCATTACTATCTGAATGAGAAAAACTTTGCCCTTGCAAAAAACTGGGCAAACATTACGAAAAGCATCAAGGAAAACTCATAAACAGCAGAGACATTAGTTACAGGTCTCAAGAAGGAACGTGAAACAAAAAATTGACAGCAAAGCAGAGAAAGAAACATTCATACCAGATGATTTGAAGGAATTTTCTTGAGCTAGCTAAAAGATGCAACAAACGCTTTTCCAAAGAGCTTAGAACTTGGCAAAGACAGAGAGATAACGGCGTTGAAGAGAGATGACTGCGGGCAAACTAATCACCTACAATATATCTGGATACATGAATGAGATTGAAATTGCTACACTCAAAAAAAGCAAACTGAGTGTCTGTTACTTTATTCTAAGTCAAACATGTAGCTTCTATTACATAAAATCATGTTTTGGTTAAGGAACAGTTTTTAAATCATGTAGTTTTAGCATATCATACAATTTTAAAATTTACTAGAATAATTTCTGTTAACACAACATAATTTAATGGGTTTAGTTTGGTAACACTTCATGTTAACTCCAGAGAAGAGGGTGGCACATGCAAATTAGAGCGCCTTATTATTTTATATTTATCAGTTAGAAGCCATGGTCACGGTGTGTTCCTGACAAAGAGCAACCATCGCCTGCGGAAGAGGTTCATTCCTTTATCATCCATCGCCCAGAAAACAATACAGGTATGTTATCATTAGTTAGTTATTGACCTCTTTTGGCATTTTTGAGTTATTTCTTTCGCTACCAGGTGTTTTATTAGAGTGCATCAATATATCTGTCTGTCACTATGTGCATCCACACACACTCAGTGTTACAGCTTAGTTTACTTTGTCGGATTAATTAATGATATTCAGACCTCTCTAGGCTTAATTTAAAAAAAAGTTTACTGAAGTAATAAATCTGACTTAATTTTTCTACTTTATACTTTTTAACTAACTTTTTAGGGGCGAACGGTAGTGTTGGCCCCGTGGTCTGGCGGTCGCAGGTTCAAATCCAGGGCTGGTAAAGTTACCACTGAGGCACTCATGAGCAAGGTACCGTCCCTCTTATTAGCTGCCCACTGCTCCCTTCATGGATGGGTTAAACGCAGAGGTCAAGACGGTTGTGGTGCACTGTGTGTTCACACGACAAATAATAACTCACTGGTGTTACGGAGACTTTTGGAGACTCAGCCCAATCTGCTCCTAACTTCGCTGAGTTGTATGGAGGGGGCATGTTACGTGAACAAATAAAATAAAACCCTGCTGGCGCCCACGCTTCTCAAAAATTTAGCCTGTGATAACTTTCTATTTAATAATGAATGCCATTAAAGCGCTTAAGAGGATTTTCACAGCTGACGTTGTTCTTCTACGCCCTGTTTTATCCGTAAAATACGTATTTGTCTCGTTTGCTGTCCTCCCTGTAAAAAAAAAAATCTGTAGTCAGTGTGAGCAGAGCAGCAGCAGTGGACTAGCAAAGAAAAGTTAGTAGTTTAACTTGTTACCTCAGAGTTTAGGACATATGTTCCTGTAAGTACAGCTACACATGTTTTATGTTAGACATGTTAAGGTAAACGATTGTTTTTCTGAGTTTAAATTACCGGAAATCGCTAATTGTTTTAGCCCGTCTACAGCGTTTTCCATTATGTCAGGGTGACCAGACGTCCTCTAATCAATCAGAGACTTGTCAAACACATGCAAAATCAGAGTCTTCTGGACCATCTAACTCAAAGAATACTGAGGTAAAGCAGAACCCATCAGAGAAAATTCATGAAAAGACAACAACAGGTGAACGACTGTCTAAAGAGAAACATAAAGCTAAAAAAATCAAAGCAACCGTCGCAAGTAAATGCAAATTCTAACACTGATAGGTAACACCAACTAAAGAAATGACAAGTGAAGAACCTTCTGGAAATTCTGTCAGTCCAAGATGAAACTCAAAAGAACTGACTGTTAAACCAGAAATACCTTCTTCTGCCAAGAATGAAAACACATTAGAACAAATCTCCAAACATCTTCCTGGTAAATCGACAGAATCAAAGGGACCATCTAAAACACAGGGTACAGAGATACCGGCTATTATTACCTTTCCAATCATGAAGTGGGCATAGACAGAAAAAGTGTCCTTCTGTGTTGGCTTTGCCATTGACGGACCACTTGCCTATGACATTCAATATGAAGAATAAACAAGAGAGAAATCTGATTACCACCAGTGAACAAAATGCTAACCAAACCCAACCAAACAAAAATGCACAGGCTGATTAGAGTCCAAAACATCATTGAAAACCCACTTGCAGCTTTCAGTGTTTCATGTTCAAAAAGAAAAGAAGAATATGTGGTCAATGAGCCAGAAAATGAAAAAATGTTAAGCAGAGTTTGATATGAAATAACTACAATGTTAATGGTTGACATGTTTAGAATAACTACAATGTTGATGTTAAAGTCAGAGAATTGTGATTCCATTCAGGAAGGTTGTCACTCAATAAACAGATAAGTTCCTAAACTGTGTTCCACAGAAGAAGAAAAAATAAGCTAAATGTTCCTGAATTGTTCCATGTTGTGTATCTAAGCATAAGTTTGAGTAAAATTTGTCATTAGTCTGTTCCTTTCAGTGTATGTTCTTTGGAATGTCTATTACTTCGATGTAACTGCATGTACTGTAAGTTTCTAGTTGGGTCAGTATCTGAGTAAGTAAAGTGACAAATTATATGGTAATCATTAAACAGTTCATTTTGCATTTACCACCATCATCTCCCTCCATTTATTTCATTCTAAGCTCACCTCATTGCTTACTGTTTGTGTCACGGTTCCCCCAGGTGACCACCAGATGCTGTTTAGTTCAGACCCCTCTGGTTTCACTCGTTTAGTCTATCATTCAGTGACTAAGTGTACTGATTTTCATTCATTCATTATCTGAACCGCCCAATCCCAACCTGGGTTGCGGCAGGTGTGGGGACCGGAGCATGTCCCGGAATGCCAACACACCGCAGAGCGCACACACTCACACAATCACACTCACTTTCACACCATACTGGGCCAATTAAGAGTTGCCAATTAACCTATATTGCATGAAACGGAGCGCCCGCGCGAACACGGGGAGAGCATGCAAACTCCACACAGAAAGACCCTTTGGCCGACCCAGGGATCGAACCCAGGACCTTCTCGCTGTGAGGCGGCAGCGCTAACCACTGCACCACCGTGCCGCCCCTGTTTTAAGTTCACGTTGAATATTTCTTCCACTTCCAGCCTGTATTCTCATGCATCTTTGTTTTCCTTACTTTGTTAGTGTTCTCTATTCTTTTTTTTTTTTCCATTTTTAACATTTTGGACTAGTTAGTTAATAAATCAATATTACCAGTATAAGCATATCATATCAATGATATTTAATTAAGAACATTATGGGTGGATCAATTTGAAAGAAAAATTGTGTCAAATATGTCAAATTACAACTATGTTAGTTACAACTATGAGCTCGGTGCAACACATGCTCTGGCTTAAAGCAAATTAAAGTTTTAAATAAAATACGTAACAAAAACTTCTTAACACTTAAATCCTTTAGGAATGTTTTTTTAAAATTTTGTATTAACTCAATGCATTACTTTTAACTCTGCATTATTTTTACTTCTTCATAATGTGTAATTTAATTTCAATCTCAATGTTTATTAACAACCTCAACAAAATCAGTTGTGTCAACTAAAACATAACAGTACACACCACTGATACGAGAGCTGGGTCAGGAAACTCACCTTGTTAATCCATGTGGTCACAGCCTCTTCAACATCATAAGGGAAGTCTTCCTCTGGGAAGAAAGGTGAGTATTTCTGCACACAGGTCAGCACTCTCTCCACACTGATCATCTCCACTGTATACGCCATCATCAGAGTGTCGATCATTGCCAGGTGGGAGCTCTGAAATAGTTAAAAGTAAATTACATTCTCATTCTCTTTAAGTATTCAGAAAAGCACATAAACAACTATGGAAATAAAAGGCTATAACTGAAAAATACTTATCACTATTAGACATAGAATCATGTACTAGTATTAATATGTTGGTAGCATAACAGTTAAGGAGTTCGCCCTGTGATCGGCGGCTCGCCGGTTTGAATCCTATACCAGTAAATATACCCCTGAGATACTCACAAACAAGGTACCAAGATACTGCAAGAATAGCAAGGTATTGCTCACTAAAGTTGAGCATTAATTAAATTTGGATTATTTCATGTTTAACAATGACATGAAATCCCTAACACTTTAAAGCAATAACGACACCAATAAGAAGAATAAGATTTAAATTGTAATTATAGTTCTATTTATGGCATATTTAACAATCAGTTCCAGACAACTGAGCATCAGGTTTTTAACCACACTACAGGAGTGTACTTAATTAAGACGTTAGAGCTGTTTTTGGTTTTTTTTGCTTGTAACATCTTGTTTTGTTTGTCTACTGGTTTTTGTTTGTTTGTTTGATTTTTGTTCCTTTTTATTCTTTTTCTTTTCTTTTTTTCCCCTCTCCCTTTTTATGCCCCCCCCCAAGTGGATATTCATTTGGAACAGATTGTGCATGTATATTCTAATTGTTGCGTCGTTTGGGATTGTGCCCAAATGAAACTTGTAATTAAAAACAAAATTGTCCTCCGAAGAGGGGGGTGGTGGTGGGTTTAAAAAAAAAAAAAAAAAGAGCTGGTTTGAATGACCAAATTCTAGTGTCAATTTTTGGTTTTAAAACTGTAAACTACAGCCCCCGGTGGGTCTTGGTGGTAGTGCAGGGAGACCATAAATACATTTTTAAATGTGGATCAGAATTCAACTGGACTTATTCTTCAATACCTTCATGAATGTCAGCTGAATCTTTGAATTTCATTTACATTTAAGGCATTTAGCCAACATGCTAATCTAGAGTGCTGTACTTTCCTAATTAAAGGGATAGTCTCCCTGGAGCTGGATTTAAGTATCTTTGCTCAGGGGGCCATTGATGGTTTTAGGCTCACCTGAGATTTGAACCTCATATCTAACGGTTCACCAACACAGACGTTCAGCCATTCAGACCACTCATCATCCACTAAATCAGTTTTACAGAACATGGCATTGCTCTACTATGTTAAAACAAATTTCCAGTTGGTAGTGTAATGGTTAGGGCGTTCGCCTCATGATCAGAAGGTTGTCCCGGGCAGGTAAAGATGCTGTCTCCAAGCACTGCTCCCCAAGCACTACCCATGTTAGCTGCCCACTGCTCCTTCATGGACAGGACAAATGCAAACATCACATTTGGTTGTGGTGCACTGTGTGCTGTGAAATGGTGTGTTCACAATGACAAATAATCACTCACTTAACTCACTATCAGCGTTGGCTGAAATGTTACATGGGCTGAACAATAATTTAAAAAGAAAAGTCACAGAGGAACGTCACATCTAAATGTGGAAGATTAAAGCGTACTATCTATCATAAAAGATATGCCACAGGTTCAGAAGCACACGCAGCAATTTAACATGTAAATAATAGTGGAGATTAGAACAACACATGAATCTGTAGCTGTAATAACAGACAAAAACAATTCATACACGTCATATTTGGAGTTTCAGTAAGTCTACGGCTGTAATGTCATATCAAATACTACAGATTCTGTGTTCAGTAACGATTTATCTATCTAACACTAAAATGTTAAGGAAAATTGAATTTATATGAATTCAGTAGTAAAAAAAAGCATGTAAGTTTATATATACATTTTTAAAACAGTATTAGCAGCAAAATGTGAGGAAATCCCCCCACCTACAAACTTCTCTGTTGCTCTCTAATTCAAAATGAACGAGTAGAAAACAGCAGCACAATGGACTATTCACAGTCTGAACTGTGTGGGCTTAAGAGGCATCATGAGATAACGGTTTTCCTCATGCAGTCATGTCTTTTAGCCGAAATCAACAGGCGGTATGTCATGGATGCTAAAAATAACCTGTCGGGCTAAAAGCTTCCTCAGTGGCTAAGTAGTACGTGGGAAAAAACAAGAGTATAAGAAGTGTCTAAGAAGCCATGTTGAACAATATTTTCACACACAGACCTGCCAGTGTCCAAATACCGAGACATAATGAATTAAAATAAAAACTTAGCAACACAATGTTAGCAGCACTATGTTAGCAACACTAACACTATGTTAGTTACTAATGTACACTATGTTAGCTGCTAACATACTGCTAACTACCTTTGCAACGCTATGTTAGCAACACTACGTTAGTTGCCAATGTACACTATGTTACATGCTAATGTAGTTAGTTGCTAATGTAGTTAGCAACTGTGCTTTTGGGAAACGCAGCCCTGCTTTTCGTTCCTGAAACTCAGTGGCTAAAGTGTGTTGTTAGCATGTCTGTGACAATGCTAATACTGATTTTATTCTAAAGCTGTTATTTTCAGTTGTGAATGACACATAGTGTTATTTTAGGGAAAGGGGTTTTACAGGGTGTGGTTAGAAATTTAATCTGAAACTCTGTAACAGCATTCTCAGTATTTGTAAAAGGGTACAGTGTTTTAAAAATATACTTTCTGAGAATAAACATCTCTCTCTTTTTCAAAAAATCCAATTTCATCAGTGATTCTGATCGTATTTCCTCTTTCATTGTCATAAAGTTACGGTCAAAATAAAAATGTATTTAACTCAACTATTATTGTTTGTGATTACTGACCACACCATGACCATATCACAGCATAAAAATATGAAAATACCCATCACGGCAACCATTACATGTCTAACAAGATCCTTTAGTGACACCTGCTGGCTCTCAAAATATGTTCAAATGGTAAAAACGCAAACATGTTGCACTACATCCATATTTTTATGCATAATATATGTTTCACCAAACAATAAAACTTCCATATACACATTCCAGGTGAAATATCTTGTCCTGAAGATGTGAATAAAAATGTTCAAATTCAATAAAGCAGCTGAATAAACAACACAGCAGAGAAAGGCATTTTCAATATCACATATTTTACATGCTCAGCAAGGCTTGTTCATTTCCTTCAGGCGACTTTTGTCGGATCTGCTCTGAATTTGCTGCAAAGCTGGAATGAGTATGTGAAATAACCAAGAGCATGGTATGAATAAAGAAAGTAGCAACAAGCATTTGATATAAGTATATTAACGACAGTCATGTCAATTCAGAGCTCCATACAAGTTCCACTGATACTGAACAAATCAAGGTGGCAATGTTTTTAGACAAAGTAATTGCAGGAAAATGTTAAAAAGGAAAAATTAAGGATTTAAATGAGTGGTCATTGTGCAGTTCGTTCACAAGAGGGACCTCTACTTTTTTGTATTTTTATACATGACTTGTTTATCAAAAACAAGCTTTGGTGCATTTTGTTGTAATTTGAAGCAAATTATGAACTTCACTTTTCATACTTCTGCATGTTATTTTGAATAAAAACACAACTTTTGTACAAAACATTGTGCTTTTTCTGTATTTTTAAAACATATAATGTTCATCAAAAATGGAATACATATTCTGCAATTTCCTTGAAAGAAATAATAACGTACTGTTAATGACTTTTTTGAAATAATATCTTATGTCTGTATTATGGGATGTTATTTATTTATATTATGTTTTGGAATATCAAAAAATAAATATTACAATTTACCTGTCAAATTTATTATTAGCCATAAAGTCCTATGTTGACCTGACTCTACTTGAAAGCATGAATTTAAGATTTAAGTGGATCCATGAAAGGGTTAGAGAGAGGAAATTACATCATTCATCACCCTCCCCAACCTCGCAGCAAGCCCAGAAGAGATGACACAGCAGCATGTGCCTTGCTTCCCGAACCAACACACACTTCTATTCATCAAATATGTGAACATACTAAATAACAAAAGCTTACAATGAAGACTGCATTGTGAAGATGCATAAATGTAATGTGAAATTATATTCTCTTACATCAGGCTTATAAAACAATAACAATGCATGTTTTAGTGTATATTATACTATTATATTAGCTGTTATATTTTAATGTTATCATTTAAAGTTGTTATACGCACTTTAAGAACCTTTAATTTATAATTAAAAGCATCTTTTAAATGTCTCATCAATGCCATATTGTTGCATGATAAATGTACATATTTTCTTTGTTTATAAAGAATTTTAAATGAATACAATGGTGTATTGTCTACTTTGACTTGGTTTTTTCATTAACACCACAGAAAATAATCGCTAGTCTGGTAGACAAACACAAAAAATGCCAACATCCCACACGATGGAAATACAGTAATACTTCACCTAATGTTTCAACATGCGTCTTTTTTGATGCTAATTCAAGAAATAGCATAAAAACAGTCGTTTACTCAGACTTCACCCATTTGAAAACAAGCGCATAAAGGTGTAAATAACAAATAATAAGCCAAATATAAAATGAAATGTTTAATACATTGTTAAATACGGTTAAATAGCATGTTCTCAATCTCACCAACAATCAGAATGCATCTCCATGTTGAAAAAAGTTTTGTTATTGAATGACGTATTTCATCTGTGACGGTGCTATTGATGTTTACAGAAGGTGTAGCTGGCCTTAAATTGACCCATAATCCTAGCAAAAAAGTTGTGTTAGTGAAAATTACTAATAACTCACTGAATGTAGCCTGTTTATTTTCTTTACTAAAGATATGTATTTCTATATGGCTTCACACCCTTCCTACACCTACACCTAACCTAACCTTCATCTCAGGTGCTAAAGTTTATCTCAAATCGTCATGAAGACCAGCACATTGTTCATAATCTGCTCCCTGCCGAACAGCCGGTCGTAGTGGAGCCTGCTGTTGTTTACAGGTAATAAGGGATTTAAAAGCCTTGGTCAGATCAGATCCAGTCCAGCTGTAAAGCTGCAACCATACATGGCAGTTATGTATATAAAAACTCACAGTTCACATCGCTGACATGGAAACGCCAAATAAGGTCTTATGTGTCAACGTGAAGGACAGAGGCTCACAAAGCTGCAGGCAGCACTCTGCAAAAATGCTGGAGAAAAGAATAAAAGGTTGTGGTGCTGAAGATGTTGGAGGGTAAATGAAGCTGAGGACACACTTAGTCTGTCTAAGAGATTTCATTCAAGCTCATAAAAGCAATGTTTAATTGTAAAAGCTAGAAAAATTACTACCAATGAATATCCTAAAATATCACATAAAACTCTATGGACATAAGTGCATAAAGCTGTGGTCATCAATGTCTCACTAACTTCAGCCACACAAAACTGTGTTTACGGAGCTCCCGCATGGCTTCTGAAAGCCCCCCATTCAGCCCTGTGAACTGATGTAATGCAGATCACAGCTAAGTGACGAAGGAATGCGCAGGTACTTCTGCAGCCTCCAGTCAACTGATCCCTGTGTGAGCGATAGAGGGAGTGCACTTCGCAAACACCCCTTTCTTGACGTTTGGTCTGCTTTTTACCGCTCCATCGCTCTCTCTATCTATCCCCTTCAATGTACACAAAAAGGTGCCTTTGTTCTTCCTTTCCGGGTGTTAAGACTTGAAAGGTGGGGAACTGAGCGAGAGACAGTGAGAGAGAGAGAGAGAGAGAGAGAGAGAGAGAGAAAGAGAGAGAAATATCACCTAATTTGTCTCTAAGCACTAAGGCTATCGGGAGATTTAGAATAGAAGGAAGAAGAGAGGGGGTAAAGGGGGGCAGTGTGTCCTTTCTTTCCTTTCTGCATGTCTGCTCCTGCTTTCAGACCCCACCCATCGTCATACTGCACCAATAAATCCACACACCCACACACACAGTCGCGTATTACTATCTTTGTGAGATTTTTCCACAGACTCCCATAATGACTAGATGTATATAACTTTACACCTTCAGCTAACCCTAACCTCAGTAACCAACAGCACATCTTTTACCTTTTTTAGTTTCTCAAACAAAACAAGCACATTTTCTATAGTCATTTTTTTTCATGGCGACTTCTCAAATGTAGCCACAAAGCCCTCATAAAACAACTAAAAGTGATTTTAGGGGACAAAAAGGTCCCCACAACGCCATAAATCGCCGCCCACACATACACACGCACAGTCATCTCCAGATCAGGTAAAAACATACATAAAAGCTTGCATGTACACCAACAGTGGAGTATTGTTGTCTTTGTGAGGACCTTTCACTGGTTCTGACAACTCTCTCTAAAAATACTACGACTAACACTAGCCATTAAAACTGTAGCCTTAAAACTCAGAAGCCTAAAGCAATTATTTTGTCTTAAACTGGGGGTGGGCGGTACATGGAACATACTCGATGTATCGAGTTGGCTTGTTCCACACGCGATATATCGTGGATTTTGTGTACAAATCCTCATATTAATATTAATGTTAAACAGACAGCACGTACGTCACATTTCAGAGACATTAATTGGAAATGGAAGCGAACGCCTTGGTTCCCGAAGATAGACAGCATCAGTTCTGTAATTCTGTGCACAGAAACAGAAGAAAAAGTGTAAACATGCATAAATGATATTCTTGGCGATGTAAACGTGCCTTGCGTGGTTTCTCGCGACTCAATGTGGGCGCTCGCCATATGGAACGCCATTACTCACAAAATTCCATTTCAGTCAAATCTTCCCTTTTATTACAGATAAAACTCATATTTTAGGTCCTAAATACACATATAGATTCTTTCAGTGAATGAGCTGAAAGAGAGAAGAAAGGGAGTGAGATTTAATGTATGTGTTATTGAGAAAGGCTGTGTAAGGATGCGTGACATAAGCGTGTGTGTGTGTGAGGGGTGGCGGTGTTATGGATAGAGAGGCTGTAGAAAAAGAGAGATGACTGCAATGCAGAGAGCAGCAGTCACCTTTACAACAGCAGCTGTTTCAGCAGCATAAAATGGACATGACACCCACAGGCCTAATGCGTCTCCATTAGCTTAGCAACATTCTTGCTATTTTTTTAGTAAGCAGGGTTTGCCACATCAGCATCCAGAGTTCCAAAACATGATACAGCTCTGGAAACAATTAAAACACCTTATCAAAAATTTCAGTGTCTCTTAGGACTGTACGGTTTGACCAAAATCTAATGTCATGATATGAGTAATTTCATATCCTGATGATGATACTGTATATTTTCAGTAAATTCTGTGGAACTTTCTCAAGCTTGTGTCTGTGCGCGCTCAATCCTGCCTACACTGCAAAAAATAAAATCTCTACAAGTGAAATTGACTTGAATTCAGCATTTTAATCTTGTTATGCCATTTTTGGGATTTATTTTCTTGGTAAGACTGAATATTGTTTAGATTATTTGACTTGTTTCAAGAAAATTTATCTTGTTTTAAGAAGTCTTAGCAAGTGCAATTTTCTTGCTGCACTGGCAGATAATTTTGCTTGAAATAAGTATTTTTTTCCCTAAAAATAGTACATTTTTTCTTATTTTTAAAAAGGCATTTTTTGCAGTGTACACGTGTGCTTGAAACACTTCACTCGCGGTCGTATGGAACGCCAAAGGTGCAACAATTCGGCAATATTTTCGTGTAATTGAAAGTAAAACACTTGTTTTTGACACCATTTTATTGATTAAAAACTCAAATATACCATCGCTTTTTACACCGTTGAAAATCCAGCTTCAGGACTAGTGACTTCTGGTCAAACAGCATTTTTCTCCGCCGTAAAATGGCTGTAAAAGGCGATGCTTTTTCAGGCGCTCTAGTAAGGTGTCTTTAAGGCACCAAATTGTGGCACCTTTGGCATTCCATAATATGAGCCTGAGGGCGTTCCATATGAGTGTGAGGGCAGGCAGATCTGAGCGCACACAGACACATGATTTTGCTTGCAGAAGTTCCACTGTGCACTCATAATTAAGGCACAAATATAACGCCTCTGTGCCCACATCCACGTGGCGTCATGGTGACTACTGTAAACCATCATCCAGTTCAGTGTCTCAATCACTTACACCACTATGCGACCATCATCGCACTGTCTGCCTTCTGCAAAGCCTGCAAGGTTGTAAAGAAGCTAAAGCACGGCATCATAAATGGCAGTTGAGCTGGTGTGTGTGTTTGAGGCCAACAGCCCACTTACATCCCCAGTAGATGAATACAGTCCTGTAACCGTTTTGGGAAAGCATGTCGTTATTTTGACTGTCACGTGGTAACAGGCCTCGGCACACACTGATGTGGCCTTGTTAGAGGCCAGTGAATCAGTTCATTTTCCACATGGTCTAGAATGCAGCGCTCCAAGCGATTACGTAACTCCAGACACTACGTCCAACTCCCTGCTGCTGAGGTCGGAAATACAAGCAAGGCTTCTGGATCCCAACTTTTACCTTACCTCATACTAGACTGGAAATTCTCCAAACAATTCGAATATATGGAACATCAGTGCAGTACGGGCTCAGCTCCCTTCACTACTACACTATACCTCAGGATCGAAAGGTCGCAGGTCCAAATCCCAGAGCGGTTCAGGTACCAATGAGGTACTCGTGAACAAGGTACCGTTCCTAGCACTGAGGTGGCCTGGTGTCTTCACAATGACAGGTAATCACTCACCTTCACGCCCTTTCCCCTGCAATAACACGTCCGATTCAAATCCCATATTTCTTAAGTAGTACATACTGTTTATTTAACATTAATGTGAGGATCTGGACTCAATATTCACAATATAGTCATTTACTACATCGCATGTGGAACAAGCTGAGATATATCGAGTATATTCGATCACAGACACAGTTTTCCCAACTCTCAAAATAATTCTGACTGAAAAATTCCCCTCTTCAATCGCTATGACTAATATTAACATGACTAAAAGGTTTAAATGCTTGTCTCCCAACACACCCTTAAATCATGTCTAGATTTGCAATGTAGTTAACTTGAATATGAAACATTCCTGTGGTATTCAAAACTTGTCCAAGTTTCCCCAAGCACATTAAACATTATTGTTTTACCAGGGCGTGGATTTTCTGGAAAATGTACAAAATCATGTAAAGGCACCCTCTGTCTGCAAGCTTCTGCTCCTGACACTGTGACATTGTGTCACAAAACTTTCAGAAAACAAAAAGGTGTCAAATAAACCTTTTCTTCGACACAATTACCTGACTTTACCCTCTCTGAGACGATTCAGAGATAAACAGATAAAAAGGTCAAGGTTTTAAATTAATAAGATCAAAGATGATTAATGAGGTTTATTCACTTAAACACACTGCAGAAGTAGATTATTTGGGGGAGTTAAAACATTTTAACTGTTACTTTTTTCTTTTAAAAGTAAGACACTACTGGTGGTAATAATATTCTGGTATTGCACAAGAGCAGGAAATGAACCCACAAGGAGCAATCATTATAATCAGGGACGCACCAATCCGATGCGTAAACCGGATATCGGCCCGATAACGACTCAGGTAGCTGGATCAGCTATTGGTGGCATGGAGCTGATCTGTAAATTGTAGGTTTTTTACGTTTGCGTCACTCTCAATTTGTTCGACATTTGCGCTAATTCCTACTCATAGAAATGACAATGAGCAGAACAAGCAGCGCAACACACTACAACCCCAAAAGCAAATTACTGTATATGGGATTACACTGTTTAATTTCCTTAACAACGCCAGCTCTCACTCGCAATCTCTGTGTTCCTCGCTGTGTTTGTTAGTGTGCGTCTCTCACAGGGAAGTCCGACATTCACTAAAGCGTTCCAGTTCAGTCAAAAATTCCTTTATTACAGACAAAACTTATTTGAGCTGATAAATAACACAAACAACCAGCGTTCTACTCACCATTTACTCAATGTTTTCATTGTTTATTCTGAGACGCGAGTTTGCCGTGTTATTGTGTGGAACGTCATCATATCAAACAACTCTCATGTGAAACGCCGTCATGTCAAAAATGAGTTCAAAATGAGGTGTAGACAAAAATGAGTCAAACATTTTTTTAAATTCTATACTGTTAGAGTAAAAAATTTATATAGAAAGATGCATAAAATGTTGGATTTTTTTTTTCTCATAGTACTAAGCCATAGAATATCTTTACATAATAAAAACTCTGCAGTCCAATGTAGCAGGCACTGTCCTTATGCCCTAAACACAACAACATAAGGCATGTATGGCTAACTTCCACACAAACACAAAATTCTCTTAGGACTGTGAAGGTAAAAGACTAATATTGGATCGGTACTCGAGATCGGCCGATACCCAAAGCCCAAGTATCAGCATCGGTATCGGAGCTGGAAAGTTGGATCGGTACAGGCCTAATTATAATATAGAGTTGGTGGTGTTCTAGTTTGTCATTTACCTTTAGTTGTGGGTGGTCTGCATGATCCTATTAGTGCACACACGACAGTGACTTTTAAACTATTAAAATGATTTGTGGTGTGTATATATACACAGGGTAAAACCAATTTATCAACAGCAAAGTCCATGTGGGTTTTAATATAGCACACAATAAAGTGATTTGTCACTGTGAACACACCACTGCACACAGAGCACCACAGTGAAGTGTGACCTCTGAATTTGACCCGTTCGTGAAAGAGCAGCGAGCAGTTTTTTGGCACTTTGCTCACGAGTACCTCAGTGGTACCTTTTAATCTGTCCAGGATTTGAACCAGCCACCTTCCGCCCACAGAACCAAGTCTATACCCGTTACATTACTATAAGCAAGTCCATCTCGTTATTGTGACGCAAATCTCTTGTGGAACGCCATCTTGCACAAAACTGTAGTTCTCTCCCAGAAATGAGTCGAAAATGAATTATAGGCCAAAATGAGTCCAAATGGGCTAAAAATGGCCAAAACTTCAATATTTCTTCATTTTTAATTAATCAGATTTTTTTTCCATTTAACAATGTTAGAGAGTAAAACATTAATAGAGAAAAATAGAAACAGACGGTTTGGTTTATTTAAAAAAATGCTGGAAATGAAATATTTTTTTCCCCTTTTTATTTGATTAATAATCGACTATTCCCTAGTCTCTACTGGTTTTGAACTGTGACTGTTTTACAATGATGTTAGCAAGACCCTTCTACAGATATAATTATATATTTTTATATCAACTATGTATTATGGCTCTCAGTCTCATTCGCTAATTACCAGTATATCATCAATACCAGTATACCAACATCACTGAAAAACTCTCAGCAGTTTGCAACTAAAGATGCAAATCTTTAATCTTCAACCACGTCAACGGTTGTATATATACTGCAAGACGTATTGCAGCTGGATACATAAGCGTACTGCACAAGCCAGGGCTTCCCTACCATCTGGATGGGCGTTTTGCAGAGGTCTCTCTCCGTGACGAGTCGCTCCTGGTCCGTGACATATAGGCCCTTCTGGGCGAGAGCCTGGATGACCCCGTTGTGACCCAGGAGAGGTTTGGCTGCATCACTGCGCAAAATCAGACTACCGGCCCTGCAGTAGAGCTCGGCAGACAGCAGCAGTGAGACTACGGGAGGTTTCACGTGCTCCTGCTCATACTGATCCTTATAGAAGGGATCCTCCAGCTCCACTGGAATACTGTCTACAGACAGAGAGGGAAAACGAGAGAAAAAAGGTTAATATTATTAGGGAAGAACAGTAAGTCAAAAATGAATCAAAACATATTCAGAACCTCTAATCAACGTAATCTTATTTAAAATTATTTCAATCATTTAAAACATCAGTTAGAAAAGTATTCTATTAATGCTTTCCCCAGTGTGTATTGATGTGCACTACACTATGCCCTCAAAAAATGTGTCCGGAATAAACACCACAAATATCAAGCAAGTAGCTGTTTTGTGAGTTGACGTTATCATTTATCAGCTAAAATATGAGTTTTGTTTGTAATAAAGTGGAAGATTTGACTAAGGTGGAGCGTTTTTGCGAGCGATGGTGTTCCACATTGCTAGCTCTCGCATCGAGCCACAGCACGTTTACATCATTTATGTGTGTTTATGCATTTACTTCTGTGTTTGTGCACAGAATAACACAACCAGTACTGTTTTTCTTAGGAGCCAAGACATTCCCTTTTATTTTCAAATGAATGTCTCTGAAATCGTGTGGATATTCACTTCTCTCTCTGCACCCATGCGCTAGGAGAGTGTTCTGGATGAGCAGGATAGTGAGCCGTCTGCTTTGGAAGGACAGAAGCGAATCTCGAAAGTAAAGTACATGCTTTGTACTCGATATCCACCATATAGTCATTTACTACATCGCACATGGAACAAGCTGAGAAATATTGAGTTTCTATATATTGCCCACACCAAGAAGAGAGGTTCAATTGCAAACAGGGATCCGACAAATAAAAGATTTGGCCCAAAACTAAATATTATTTTCATTATTTTCCCGGCTCGCAGCTCTAGTCCCAGGATAGACCCCGGTCCCTGCGACCCCAATGGGGAATCAGCGGCTCAGGAAATGAATGAATGAATATAACTGACATCACCCGTTTCTGAAATGCAAAGTGTGAACGTTTCTAATTTGGCAGTCAATATATATTTGAAATGTACAAAGATGTAAGCACAGGAAATATGGCAAAGCATGTGATAACACAAGCACAAAATTCTTGGCCTGTAACCCTGCAACAATGGCATAGCAGTGAGATTCGGTAATAACAACACAATACAATCCAGCACATGTTAGGCCCTGATAACCTCACAGACCTCTGAGGCAGACCACCATCCACTGCTGATTCCAGACCTAGATACTGTCGGGGGGTCCCACAGCTCGTCTACTCAGACCCTGACAGAGCTCCTCTTTTAGTCCTCACAAATACACACACACACACCGCAGTCATGCACTCACAAGCAAAGTACAGAAATGTTTTAAGGTGTAAGTCCTACTCAGCAAAGTGAGTAATTATTCAATATATAATATTTTGATGCCAAAGATTTACAAACTACACCGTTTCTCTAGGATGGTTTTTGACAATGTTAAGAAGGTTTAAGACATTCCTTCAGTCTGATGCTGCTCTCTTATGAGTCAGACTGGCCGGGAGGATTCCTGCATTTCTCGGGTTATTTCCTCCGTGTGTGTGTGTGTGCGCTACTAGAGTTTTCCAAGCAGGAAGTGCCTTAATGTCTTAAGGGTACAGTATGTTCTCCGTACCTTCAGCATGTATGGACATGCCAAGAGCGTGTAAGTGGTCGTCAAAATGTTATGATCACGTCCCCTTGGCACAAACATGTAATCTTGTCTAAACCCTGTTATTTCTCTGTACAACAACACAATTCACTGTCTACTTCCTGTAACACAGATAGCCTGGTTCATCACGGCAAACACGTGAAATCGAGCAGAATAAGGACGATTCTTTTGATGTTTTTTACTGGCTGTGTTGTTCATATCTGTGAGCCGTCGTGAGCTGTTTGTACATGTTTGCGTTATTAATCTCTCTTAAAGCATTATTACCAGAAGCCATGTCATTACACAACTACAAATTCCAAAAAATGCTTTTCTAAATGTTCTTAAAAATATGCTGGGTCAGGAAAGCGTTTGCCAACTTTTGGGGAGGGGATAGTGGGTGCTGTTCAGAACACACACCCTCCTGACCCCACTCCTGAAGAGCGGTTTCCGTTGGAGGGGGACAGCCATGGCAAAGAAAAGCAACAGGAAACAGCTCAGTCCGGAAGACCAAACACACAGAGGAAGAGACGAGTCAGCCAGCAGCAGAATTCCTCTCAGCGGGACTTTACACGCGCTCTGGGCTCAGTGTAATACTGAAGGGACTCACATTGTACATTAGGTGTGTTGACATTAATTGCATAATCGATGCATCGCGATAGAGATGTGGGCGATTCTGCATCAATGCAATGGCTGACCATAATCGATCATAACGGTGGTTTTCGGCTAGTTGTCCGCTGCCCCCTAGTAGTCCGCGGCGGAACTGCAGGTAGTCCGTGACATGCAGTACCGTTTCACTACTAAAATCACTTTTTAAAATAATTCATTTTTTCATATTTAAAGATATTTCCAGGTGATTTGGGAATTGAATGCAAATATCTAAAAGGTAATACAAAAAATGCTCCCTGCCACACTCACACTGCTTAGTCTGAGTGGTGGTCCCTGGGACCGAAGCAGTTGATAACCCCTGAATTACGTGTCAAGTGAAGTATGTAATGTGGAAAAACTGATGTGCCGTGTGACATAACGGCTCCTAGAGGCGGCTCGACAGTCGACTAAAACCCCAGTGTTCTACTCACAGTACAGACATTTACTTGATATTTTCAGTGATTATTCCGACGCGTGTCCACCATGTTATTGTGACGTGACTCTCACGTGGAATGCCATCTTGCACAAAAATGTAGTTCCCTGCCTGAAATGAGTCAAAAATCAGTTATTGGCAAAAATGAGTCCAAATTGGATAAAAATGGCCAAAACGTCAATATTTCTTAATTTTCAATTAATCAGAAAATATATTTCTTCCATTTAATAATGTTAGAGAGTAATAAATAAATATAGAAAAATAGAAACAGACAGTTTGGTTTATTTAAAAATGCTGGAAATAGTTTTTTTTTTCCTTTTTATCTGATTATAGTACAATAATCAATTAATCGGACAAAAAATAATTAGCAGATTTATCGATTATCTAAATAAGCGTTATTTGCAGCCCTACATTCATCTAAATGTTATACTATACCTTTTAATGTATCAATAATCGGAACTGATTACTATTCAAGAGCTAGCAATTTTATCTCTTGTGACCTCTGGAAGCTAGTGCTCCACCCCCAAGCCAGCACACACCGCGCTCCCCGACTCCAGACTACTGAGTCAGGACTTTGTTTTTGCCCTTTGACTAATGACTGGTTTCACCTGTGTCCTCCCTTTTATAAGTTGGCCAGTGTGACCAGTAGTTACTTGGTCTTTTATGCTCTCCGCTGGTCATGTTTTCGTGTATCTGCGCCTTTGTGTCTGAACTTACGGACTCTTTGAAGCTGGCTCTCGTGCTGCTGCTTTTGTTGTGTTTTTGAATGTTGTGTGCTTGTACCACAAGAGAGGTTTCTATCTAAAATTCATAGCCTATAGGCACTTTTAATCTGAAACAGAACCCAAGTTACAGGGTCTCTGGCGTTAAGGGCAAGTTTATGTGTGTGTTTTTCCAACTCTGATTTTCTTCTCAGAAATCAAACATCTCTCTCCCATCTTTTTCATTTTCTCTTTTATCTCACAAACAACTGCAGCTCAGTTTGGAGTCACATGCATCTGATCTGCAGCTCTCTCCCCAGGCCTCTGTGACGCAACACAAACAAACCCAGTCATCCCTATTATGAACACGATGACACAGATGTTACGTATGGAGTGGACTTCTCAACAGATGTGCTCACTTCGTCAGCTCTGCAAGGAAAAACTAAAAAAAGCACAGCTAGACCGCTTATGAGATATAATTTAACTACTGCTTTTATTTACTAGCGGCGTGAACCTTCACTGGTGTCGCGATTCGATTGCGATTATCAGGTCAAGATTCGACTCGATACGATACGATATCTTGGTGCATCACGAAGCAGCCCATCAATTTTTCTACATTACTTCACATTGCCTGCAGATCAGCTGTGGATCGCAGACGGTGCAGCCATAATTACTAGCGGGATGTCGTTTTTAACTAGAATTTTGATGTGGCAGTCAAAAAATCACTGTCACTATGATATAATCCTCTACTATATGCTTAGGAGAGTATTTTTTCCTATTACTTTTTAGATATTTGCATTAAATTCATTATTCATAAAGATGCCCAAATGTTTTAAAAAACAATTCAAATGAAATACATTTTAAAAGTGTTTTTTTTTTTATGTCACCATGTTTTCGGAAATGTCGTCGTGTTTTATTGAAATGTTCTTTTCTGAAATGTCATCTTGTTTTCCCCAACATTGCCGTGTTTCCTGAAATAATGTTGAGTTTCCTTTAACGTCATTGTGTTTTGACCTTTAGGGCCACCGTACACGCACAACGAACGAGCTACCAGCATTTAAGTAACATGGCTCAGAGGGTTTCTCGTACCTTTAAAGGTTACAAGTAGTTCCTGTAGGAATGCAATCTTCTGCTATTGGTTCATAAGAGAAGTTGAAATAGAAAGTGAGTGATGCATGATTCTGTTTAACATAATCTGCATCCTGGTGAAAAGTTTCTTCATGAATGTTAACAGGAAGAAATCACTTAAGCCAACCTGAACCATTACAACTTGATGGACAATTGGTCAAACAGTCTGTCAGAGCATACATAATGGAACCCACTTTTTTCAACGAAATGCTCTATGGGCCGTGTTGCATCTATGCAGCCAACAACTGGGATTAAACCTTTGACTTGCTGAGCCCTTCTCAGTCTAGCTAATCTGATGCTAATGCCAATCTGGCTTCTGTGGAACGGGAGCTAATAGACAGCACATGGAATCAAACAAGCGACCACATGTTAAGCTGCTAAGCAGCTGTTTTGACGCGTGTTTTGGTTAAAGTACAAATACGTGCTGTAACAACAATGGCTACTTATCCTGTGTTTACGTGTCTCGGCGGTCAGTGGTGTTATTTTGCTGAGGTGGTGTTCCAGACAGGGGCAGGCAGGATGCAGATTCAGCTCTCTTTTTCCTTTTTAACATGATTTGGTCTTGAGTGCAGCATTTATGTGAAGATAAGATCTAGGGCTGCACGGTATTTGGCTTCAGTATCATCGGCACTGCATTGTAAGCTACAAATTTAATAAAGCACATCATTCTACAACAATTTTGCTGCTTAATACAAAAGGAAAAGTTGCCTGGTTCTTACGTATCATGACTAATCTACAACAGAAGTCGGAAGTTTGTCTGATATTAGGGATGCAGCAGTACAGTGTGCCCACGGTTCGGTCGGTATCACGGTTTTGGTATATTAATGTTATCTTAGCTCTAACATCCAGTAGGCTATTTGCCTTTTCTATTTATAAGGCTGAATCGATTATTCACATAATATACAAAGAATGGTCGAGGGGGCGGCACAGTAGTGCAGTGGTTAGCGCTTCCATGAGAGTCAAGATATACTTGACGGTACGTGATGCATACGATTACAGATGCTGCTGTTACGCAAGCGCTGCACTGACTAGACTCGCGCACGTACTTTTTGTTAATCTTGAGGATTCGATTCCAACAGGAGGCAGTGTACACTATAAAAGCGTCCAGTCCGCTGTTAAAAAGCCAAAGTCAAAGTAAACTTTGTCATCTCTGCTATCTGTGACCCTCCACGGCAAAACCAGTCACTTCTCTCAAATTTTCAAAATTGAGTTATTATGTTTTCATGAAAGGGCATAAATCAAGCTTCAAAACGATACCTATATGGAATGAATGGGACGACATATGACTGAGATATCAACAATCAAAGGAGTCGGGTTTCTCCTGTCACGCCAAGTGAGAAACGGAGAAATCTGCCTTTGAAGTTGACTATCGCCGTAGCACTCACAGACGCTTGGTGCGGTCGCGGCTACGTTTGCATTTACGCTAGCCTACGACTGGTTTCGCCGTACAGAGTCACATATACTGTACAGATATACAGAGAGATGAGACGACGTGGCTCCAGTTTTTGCAGTGCAATAGGAAATGAAGAACAGAGAAAAATTATTCATACAGAATAAACAATATATAAATAGAATAGAAAATATACATTTTAAACTAGGAATGGAATATTAAATATAACTTTAAACTAGAACTAGAAACAGAGGTAGAGGAGAGACAGTTTGGATGCAGTATTAACCTACAAAAGTGGAAGCTGACCTTTACACTGGATGTGCAGGAGGTTAGAAACAGTTTCAATATGAAAAATTATTTTAATAAAACAGTATTCTTAAAAAGTATGACTAAGAGACAGAAGAAGTAGAAGGCGGCAGTGCGTGAAAATATTGGCCGATTTTGCTGTGAAATGAGGGAAGAAAGATGTTGAAGGTAAAATTTATTTGCATTCAGATGCTACAAAGTTGCCAAAAAGACGGCGAAACCATTCAGCCATGTTAATAGTAAACAACAATACTGACTGGTCATGTACCAAAACTTGAACACACTGCCACCCCAATTTTTACTGCAGCTCGCACACGCGTCGCGTTGTTTCTGACAACGTGCTCAGAGAACGTGTTAAAAGAACACTGTAAACACGTGGCAGCCGTGATGCGTGCTCGTAAGCGTTCTGAGCGTTAAGTATATCCGGGTCCTAATGTGCAGCTCCGGTATGTGGATAAATGCTAAGCACCGCCCCAATCCAACAGATGATGCCACTGTCAATCTTCATTTTCACCGGAGAGTTCTGGATGTGCGGGGAGTGAGCTGTGTCTGTTTAACATTAATATAAATTGTGAGGGTTTGTGCTCGATATTCACGATGTATTAATTTACTACATGGCGTGTGGAACAAACCGTGATACGTCGAGTTTATCCGACATATCGCCCACCCCTAAGGTACATTTTAATATGTACACAAGCAGGTAAACACCTGCTCACCTCAACATACTGTGTTGTGGAGAACGCATCATTAGCTTATAATAATAGTTTTGGTGTTGGTGGCCCAGTGGCAGGACACTCACCTTTGGACCAAGAAGTTGTGGGTTCGAATCCGACCTCTGGCGTTACCAACATTGGGTCCCTGAGCAAGACCTTTAACCCTAAGTTGCTCTGTGGGAACTGTCCCTGAAATTAGGAAATGGAAGTCGCTCTGGATAAGAGCGTCTGCTAAATGCTGTAAATGTACATTAAAAACCAAACACACACACTATACGGGGAGCTGCAACTTCTCTCGAACCAGTAATCGGCTGAAATCGCTCCACGCAATGAAAATTTAAACAAGCCCATAGTGCATGACCCAAATACAGAGAGTCTGACAGGAAAAACAGACAGGCCAATACATACACACACACACACTCACACAGCCATCTGAGGCCTTCCTGTTATAGCACACACCAAAGGGGCTCTCAGTTGTGGTGAGTTGGACTGCCACATCTGTGTGTGTGTGTGTGTGTGTGTGTTCATGTATTTATCACATTGTGGGGACCTTTTTGTCTCCTAAAATCACTTTTATCTGTTTTTTGGGCTTTGTGGGGACATTTGAGAGGTCCCCATGAGGAGAAATGACTTTATAGAAAATGTGCTTGTTTTATTTGAGAAACTAAAAGAGGTAAAAGATGTGCTTTTGGTTACTGAGGTTAAGGTTAGGGTTAGGATTAGGTGAAGGTGTAAAATTATATACATCTAGTCACAAAGATAGTAATACAAGACTGTGTGTGTGTGTATGTGTGTGTGTTTCATATCCATCATCCACCACTTTTCTTACGTCCTGTTATCATCTTACAAATTTTATAAAGTACTTAAGTGTCTTATCATGAGATTTTCTTATGACGAAGTGATGAGGAGAAGATGAGAGAGGAGGAAAGGAAAGCAGAAGCTGCTCATTAGCAAGTCAAGCCATAGCTAGAGCTAAACCCAGCGAGAGGTGAAGCGCGCACTGCCTATGGCTCCTATATAACGTGCAAGAGGCAGAGGACATTAATGAGTACACTGAGCTGCCAGGCAAATATATTTCACCACCCGGAGACACACAATCCAATACTATAATACAGAAAAAAGATACCCAGAAGCAGAACAAATAATTCACTCAAAAATTAAATGAAACTGGCATTCAGAACCTTTAATCAACGCAATCTTGCCCATGGCAGGTATTTCGATTAGTTTTGATTTAAAACTCAGTTTATACTTTCCAGTGTGTGTTCATGCGCTGCCCATTCTGTGATTAGATCCGTGTTTCCTTAAGTTAATAGTTGACTGATTTGATTTAAGGGCGGCACGGTGGCACAGTGGTTAACGCTGCCGCCTCACAGCGAGAAGCCCCTGGGTTCGATCCCCAGGAGTTTGCATGCTCTCCCCGTGTTCTCGTGGGTTTCCTCCGGGTGCTCCGGTTTCCTCTCACAATCCAAAGGCATGCAATATAGGTTAATTGGTGACTCTAAATTGGCTCTGTAAGGTGTGACTGAGAGTGTGATTGCGTGTGCCCTGCGGTGTGTTGGCGCTTGCCCAGGGTAAAGGTACCACTGAGGTACTCGTGAGCAGGGTCCCGTCCCCAGGCATTGCCCATGTCAGCTGCCCACTGCTCCTTCACAGATGGGTCAAATACAGAGGTCACATTTCATTGTGGTGCACTGCGTGCTGTGCTGTGGTGTGTTCAAACTGACAAATAATCACTCACATTCACTAGAAACGTCTTCAGAAATTTGAAAAGAAGTTCAGTTGCCTTGGATTAAAGCCCTTAAGATTATAGTGTCCTGGACCAACTGAGAACCTACATAGACCTGTTCTTTACTGGAACTAGATATACTAAGAGAATCACGCTGACCAGACAGAAGAACACGAACCACTGTCCAGAACAGAGAGTCCATTGACACGGGTGAAGAGTGAGAAGTGAATATAGAGACGCCCGTGTCCGAGCTCCTACAATCAGGTCAACCTCATTCTGTTTCTTCTCAATGCTACTGCTGTCTGATTGTCTGCTCCACTGTGTTATCTATGTCTACTTAAGAGAAACTACAGTTACTGTAGTTAGAACTCTCAGTTTGTTCAGCTTGCCCAAGACCAAAAGCAAAGAGGCCAAAAGCACCAGGTACCAACACATTAGGGCGGCGCAATGTAGGGCTGCACGGTAATGGAAAAAAATGACACTGCAATATCTATTTTTGCTGCAATATTTTTAAAAACACATTTGAATTTGCTGTATTTGGAAAGAATAAATCATCCTAGAATGATAATCTTGAATGTAGAAATATAAAAATAATAGTAGTTTTTAAAAATCTACTTCATTACCGTCTTCTCATGGACATTTCAGTAAATGATGACAGACGTCTCTTGTAGATTATTGTTTAAAAAATGAGAACAGGGTGAGTTTTCCTTTTGTATCAAGTACTAAAAAAGATGCAGCATGATGTGTATTTTGTTTAATTTATCTTACTTGACACTGCAGGCTCTGCACGAGTGGACATTGTGATATCGATGTTGAAACGATATATTGTGCAGCCCTAGCGCAATGTATAATTTTACATTTTGCATGCGTGTGCACGCTCAATAGTTACATCTCAGGACGTGCAAAAACCAAGCAATGAAAATTAAATGTCAGGCTACAATTTTTGCTGCTTCATACAAAAGCAAAACTCAGTTTCCATCTCCGTGACTAATGTAAACGTGAAGTCTGTCTCATACTGCATAAATGTGCTCGGATTTCAATCCTTGGATTAAGTTTCAAGAAATGATGGTTCACAAAACAAGCTGTAAGAATGAACACTTATTTTTACTATTATTATTATTATTATTATTATTATTATTTACATGTATATATATATAGGCTCTAAAATATTTATTAAAACCTCTGTGCATTTGCAAACCTCTGACTGAATGTGTGTGTCTGTAATTTTCTGATGCATCGCAGGCTTTTCAATCTATTTAGTCAAACTATGTTTATCTGATTACTTCAAATTAGAATTTTCCTAGTTAGCTTATTTAACAATTATATTTTAACTCATTTACATCCCCTGCCTTTTAATATTCTTCCTTATGATCCTATAATTCAATAGCTAAAAACTAATATTGCTAACGAGATGAGAGCAGGCGTGTGTACATTCTAAAAGAAGCTTTTTCCGTCTAGCCCCGGGATAGATCCAGCCCTGTGGGAAACTCTGTTTTCCAGATTTCAAAGGAAACACGCAACAGTTTATCGCTTCCTCTGCCAACTACTACACTTATCTGTTAAACTCACCACCCGGAGGCAGCTGTGTCACTTTTTATCCTAATCATTAATTAAGGCAAGGCACAATGTAAAGAGTCTCACTGCAATAGTTTTAGATTATTTACTTATACACACGAGTGTTTTAAGACTGGAACCAGGACGACATTAGTCATACGCTGCCAAGGACGGAAAACCACGGAACAGCCACAGCTCTGGTTATGTAACAGTGTCCTGAGTGCAAAATTGTCATTTTCTGTTTGTTTCTTCTAAATACTTGTTCATGGCTAAACTGAACATGGCTGGATTATTAGCAACTCATGACCAGCACTGCTACATTTGCTAAGAACTAGGTCTGTATTCATATTTTATAATAGCGTAAAATATTAACCAGCCATATTTAAAACACATGCTGTTTGTGAAATATCACTAAGTGATAGCTGACCCAGCGGAATAATATTTGGTGTTCCAACAAAGGTCTAAATTTGGGGAGAGCAAGGTGTTATTTTTAGGGATGCACCGATCCAACTTTTTCAGTTCTGATACTGATGCCGATAATTGCTTGAAGATGAAGTTGCTCTAAGTGTTCTAGTCGCACTACTCTTCAATGTGATTCCTTTACACAATTTACTAACCATCACATAGTAATGAGACACAACGTTTCCCTTCTTCAAAATGTACCATTTTGTTTTTAACGTTGCTACGTATATTGCTGTAGTGTCGGTTAGGCCTACAGTAAATCAATGATTGTAATCAGCCTTTGTCTATAAAGTGTAATTCAAATTTTATTCAGTTCCAATAAAGATAGATATCTGGCCTCTGAGAACAGCCCAATATCTCTAAATGCAGCAATAAGTAGTATACGAATTAAAGCAGCAGAGCAAAACATTGCAACATCATCAAATGAGAGAAGTCACACACTGATGTTAACAAACTTGATAAAACAAAATCAAAATTCACACAAGTAGCAAAATCAAGTAATTCAACCGACCAGATTGGCATTTTATTAAAAAATAAACAATCCAGCTATTTTTGTTGAAATTCTTTACAATTGTATTGTGTTTGTAGGGACACGTTTTATACCACTTTAGGTTAGCATTTTAAAAACTTTAAAAAGTTCAAGTAAATGTTTTTAGTAAATTCTGATTTACTTATCTGAAATTCTTATCTGTCACCCACCTGTCATTTATTATATAGCACTTTACCCTGCCAAGTTATCCCAACATATGTACATGTACAGTTACTACTCATGTCTATTTTAGGACAGTTACTGCTGTCTATTTTTCTATATATTTCTGTACATTTTAAATTACAAATGATGTTTTTAACTTAATCTGTTTGATAATTTGTACTGGTTTAGGAATAAATGACTGAAGGGTGTATAACTATGTACTTATTCTTGTATAACTATGTATGAGACAGATTTTAAAAATTGCATTTTGAACGTATTTACTTAAATTTCTTTAAAATTGCTTTTACATTTTACATTCTTTAAAATTGAGTGTATCTATTAATTTTTTTTGCTACGATTTATACTTGTATAACATTGTATATGACAAATAATCGTGATTCCTTATTGCACTGATATCTGACTGATATCAGCATCGGATCGGTAAATGGTGAAATCGATTAATCTCACAATCTTAGACGAAAAGTCGAAAGAGCGCCACCTACCGGACCCGAAGGCCTTCGCCACCAGCCATGTCAAACTGCAAGACACCTTGGCTCGCATGAAATCGTAGTGGTCGAAGGACTTGATGGCCGGGACGATGAAGGTGCGTCTGCTCTCCTTATTACACTCCCCCATCGTCGTGACCTCCACCCGGGGCTGCATCGGGCCCCGCACCGCGCTACACGCACACACCCGGTGGATGTGACATTCCTGCGTACTGGCCCAATGCGCAAAAAAAACCAAAAAACACCTTCCTGCAAATAACGGAGCTGTAAAATATCCCACTGGAGAGCTCCGGGTCACGTTACAGAGAGAGCTGTACACACGGGCGATAAATCACATGCTGCTGCTCCTCTCCGGTGTCCGCCGGTAACCGCTCCTCAGTCGTGCCACCGAAATCCAGACTACTGCAGTAGTTTTCATCCGATTTTAACCCGGCATTATCCTCAGGTTGCTGTTCCCTAAAGCACCACTCAGACGCGAGAAGTCTTCACGACGCCGTTATTACGCGCGCGGTGACGCGTCATGGAGAGACGCGCGCGGAAAAATCGTTACGGCGCCACATCTCAGCGGATTTGCCTTTTTCCCACAAGTTTAAGGGACGGCACGCCGTCAAATCTCTCTCTCTTCCCCTCTCTCTCTCTCTCTCTCTCTCTCTCTCCCTCTATCCCTCCCTCCCTCTCTCTCTCTCTCTGCGGTCCGCCTGCCGCACTGGCCTGGAAAAGGTGGAGCCGCAGTGCGCAAGCGCGCTACGCCCAACGCGCGACCCGCCCACTCACTCCAGCAGCATCTGTGGAAAAAGTGCAGTTTCTCCCTCCCTTCAGATGCTGTGCTGCTCGTTTCTCCAAGACACACGAGCACAAGTCATCACTTTTCACACACTTGGTTGAATATATACAGTACTGTGCAAAAGTTTTAGGCAGGTGTGAAAAAAATGCTGTAAACAAAGAATACTTTCAGAAATATAAATAATGATTGTTTATTTTTATCAATTTACAAAATGCAAAGTGAGCGAACAAAAGAAAAATCTAAATCAAATCAATATTTGGTGTTACTACCTTTTGCCTTCAAACCAGCATCAATTCTTATAGGTACACTTGCACAAAGTCAGGGGTTTTGTAGGATTATAGTCATTATATTATTTTGTAGGATTATAGTCATGATATTATTTTGTAGGATTATAGGATTATAGATCTGTGGTTAGTTCTCCAAGATGTTTGGAACAACCTACCAGCCGAGTTCCTTCAAAAACTGTGTGCAAGTGTACCTAGAAGAATTGATGCTGTTTTGAAGGCAAAGGGTGGTCACACCAAATATTGATTTGATTTAGATTTCTCTTTTGTTCATTCACTGCATTTTGTTGATTGATGAAAATAAATGATTAACACTTCCATTTTTGAAAGCATTCTTTGTTTTCATTTTCTTCATTTTTTCACACCTGCCTAAAACTTTTGCACAATACTGTACACCCAGTGGCCGCTTTGAAAGGAACATGTTTACACTCTTTGTCCACTTCATCACAAAAAAAACCTTAACTTATACAAATTGCAATAACTGATCTCTCTAAAAGACAGTGACAGATATCATCTGGTACAATTAAAAAAATGCACCATAATCATTTCTACACACATCCACAAGTAAATCAGTAGGTTAGCCACAGGATCACTAGTCATTAAGGTCATACTTTAACATAAAGCGTTCTTCAAAGCACTGAAAATGATATAAGGTGTTATTACTTAAAGAACTCTCTTTTTGCATTCAGTTCTCCAAAGAACCTTAAACAGCATAAAAAGGTTCTCCAGAGCACTAATGAAGAACTAGCTTTTCTTAGAGTGTAACTGCACTTTTCACGTTTACAACCACAAACCCCAGCTCATATTTTCACATGAAATCCGCCTGTCACCTTCTATTATATCTACCACTGGTCAGTTTCCTCACCTGATCTGGTAACAGGGGTGTAAAAGTTACATTAGAAATTCCTGGTTTTTATCCTAACATTCAAATAAAAAGATAAAAATTCTGTGGTGCCAGTTTCACTAACAACATATCACTAATTGCATTTCCTGACTGACTGTATCTGCACAAATTATTGAAAGTATTGCACAGACGCTAGTTCTCCACTGCTGTTACAATATCTACACATACTAGATCTGACTTGAATGTTAGCTCAGACTTTATAAGATACTGTTTTATTTCATACACTGTATAGGATTTTTTTTTTCATATTAAAACTGTCACAGACCTCATGCACATTCAGTGTAAAAGACAACCCCAAGACCATAGTTGTAGACTGAGTACCGCATCCTAATTGCCTCTCTTTCTACTTCTAGTTTAAAGTTTATATTTTATATTCTATTTATATATAGCTTATTCTATGTGCATTATTTGTTCTTTGTTGCTTGTTCTTTGTAGAGTTAAAACTGGAGCCACATTGTCTCGTCTCTCGTGTACTTGTACAGTATATAGCAGAGATGACAATAAAGTTTTGACTTTGAAAGCTTATAAGGACTTTTAACAGGAATCCAACAAGACTTTTAACAAGATAAATTTCTCATTATAAGGGTGTAATGTCATTACAACACCATCACAGAGCTATCACTTTACTGTAGGTAGTTCAGGTCAAGCTAAATACTTAAATGAGATTTTAAGAATTTAGTGTTAATCAAAATTCAGATACAAAGCTTTTTAAAAATGATTTTTCTTATCATATTGTCCAACTCAAACCAAAGTGTTTTACGTTTGATATAGCATTTTGATACAGCAGTATGGGTCTTATGTGTTGATATGATCATGTTATTAACATTTTATGCACAAAAGTATATGATTGCATTCCATGATTGTAATTGTAGTTTTCTCCACTTGACTGCTGATACAATATTTACACAAATTATTGAACTCCTCACATAACTAAATCGCACATCTGTATTTTCTACTTCTTGCTTAGACTTTTCAGAGATACTGTTGTTTTTTAATAGATGGTCTGTTTAGAATGTTAATATTGAACTGGGGCAAATGGCTATAGTTTAGAGTTTTTATAGTATATTTATACAGTATGTGCATATTATATGTGTCTTCTTTGTCCTTTGTAAAACATGAGCCATATTGCTGAGATTTACTTTGACTTTCACTTTTTGTGAGACATTTTGTGTAAATGCTTGGGTTTCAGTTGCTTGGTGTGAGGCCTGTCAGCAACTTAAGCATCTGCACAATTAGTGCTAAATGAATATGGCACTTGACATAAGTGACACAGCGTATTGTTGTTAGGTTCCTGTTCTCTCTGGTCAGACCCAGTGCTGACATTACAGTGGAGCTGCACAATAGGACAGGAAGAGGCGGGTCCATAACGGGCACCACTGCCCTAGAGACCAGCTGTAATTACTGCCCTATACGCCTATACAGGATAATTACTGCCCTTTCATCAGAGAGAGCGCGAGAGAGAGAGAGAGAGAGAGAGAGAGAGGGAGAGAGAGAAAGAGAGAGAGAGAGGGGGAGAGAGAGAAAGAGAGAGAGAGAAGGAGAGCACTAAAAAAATGTATCGACCTCCTCACCTCCTCCTACAGAATCAGTGGGGATTGGAAGCAAAATCTTTTTTTTATTATGGTTTGTTTTGATCATAAATGTCATTTTTACTTTAATTCCAGTGTTCTGAGGCTTTTGCTCTAATTAATGACTAATTAGGTAGAGATTTATTGAAGAACAAGGTTGATAATTATATTTTTAAAGTAACACAGCCTTGATTTGTGATTTGTATATTAATAGGATAAAATAGATAAACATCACAAAGTACAACTTGTTTTGTTGTTGCAATTTTGCAAACCAACAAGCTGAAAGTGACCTGAAACTGGCCTTTTGCAGACAGTTAACATGAAACCACCATTTGATTGTATTAAATGATACAAGAAACAACAAATAGAAACAACTTGCAAATGCCTGAACTTTTGAAATCACTATCAAGTCAATTAGCAAATGTTCAGAGGCGGTTTATCTCTACAAAACGCCTTCATTACGTTATTATACTATATAATATACATGTAAATTAAAGCCTTATGAACTAAGGAGTCAACTTCATGTTTTATATCACACAGTGGTTTTTCATCTCCAGATGTTGCATTGTATGAGACATATTTTTGTACAGTATATTTAGGCATACGAGGCATTTGCATTAATAACGTCTTCAATAAAGTGTAGGTATAACCTTAATATATTTGCCAATTTAAATATTATAACATAATAACATTAACATATTATAATACATAACATTGTAATTACAATTATAACATTGTAAAATAATAAAAGGAAAACAATGCTTTACTGTGTTAAAGACATCTTCCAGCATTTAATGTAACACGGGCGCGTGGCGGGAGTCATTTCAAGTAAATAAATGCGACATAAATCACGTGCTG
This sequence comes from Distichodus sexfasciatus, assembly GCA_032718565.1. NCBI lineage: Eukaryota > Metazoa > Chordata > Actinopteri > Characiformes > Distichodontidae > Distichodus > Distichodus sexfasciatus. Next base: position 357,794 of record JAVGVS010000273.1, read on the forward strand.
TTTGTCGCCCCCTGGTGGATGAGGTTTCAACTTGACATTACACCTTCAAACGCTACATTCTCGTTGTAATAACGTTCTATCCACAATCCAGTCTAGCTGTTATGTTCCAATCAATCAAAGCAATGTGCAAACTCAGCACAGAAGCTATGAGGAGCTATGATTAACAAGGACAAGGGAATAATTCAATACACATGTGTTAGAGATTATTTGCCACTAGGTGGCAGCAACATACCGAGTAAAAATCCCTTGTGAGTCTTTATCACTAAGGCGAATGTAACACTTTTTTCAAAACCCCTAATAATTTTGTTTTTGTAATGATGTTGCATTCCTCATATTACATGTCTATACAGTATGTTGAAAAAAACAGTTACTGGAAAAAGCTGCAGCGTTTTGTTAGACCTTTCGCTTTTTACCTCATGTTATGATACATATACATTATATTATATGCATCTATTGATTCAAAGGTCTGAAAGTGGTGACAGAATTGGTGAAGAAACTAAGAAACGTGGAGGGAAAGAGGTGCTTGCAGTCGTGATATGTGTGTTAGAGAGAAAGAGAGACAGAGTGGTGAAGAGGAGAAAGAATGCCCAGTTGTGACTGTGTTTGTAAGGCCTTTTGATTATTCATATGACGTACAATTCACGCCATGATGCATTATCATGCAAAAGGACTATCTGTCACAGTCTCCCTCACACGCACACACACACATAAAGAGCATACATATCTCTTACAATGATGTCTTCTCTCAGTATACAACACAGAAAGTCTTTGAAACGCTGCATCAATTCATTTACTATTCTCTGTCCATACACAATTGACAGCTCCATTCTTTACACGCCTTCACAGATCTAGACTCTGTGTGTATGTGGGTGATGTGGGTGAGTGTGTCTTAATACTTACTGCCCTGTTTATACTCTTTTTCAACCACAACTCTGCTAAAAATAATAAAGCTTTCATTATCCAGATTTGGGCCTCATTCTTTTGGTAGAATGGTCAGTTAGATAAAGTAAGCATAGTGATAATACATGAAATAATTAATTGGCTGATTACGGTTCAGTTCAGATAACCCCCAGAGCAAAAGAGGAAGCTTGTGAAGAGTGGGAGCAATTATTTAAAAAATCTAAATAATTTATATTTAACAATCAGTGTCATACATTCTACTTAAAATATTTAACATATGCCCCACCTTATTAACAGACACACAACATTAACAGAACTGTAGAATCTACGCAGAACATGCATCGGTTTCTACATTTAGGAAATATTCTTCAGTGTGCCAAAATGTAAACCAAGTGGTTGATGTACACAGAGAATTTGGTTGAATGTGTTATGAAACTTAGATGATCATTTAATTAATTTGCTCTTCAAGAAAATGATGAGCAGTTAATGAGGATCATATAAACTGCAATGGAACTAATAAGGACTACGAATAACACAGTTTCAGTAATACTATCCGCTATAAGGAATAAATATCAATGAAAATGAATATTTTGATCACACATCTAAGGATGACAGACAGTACTGAGCACATTGCTATTGGCCTCATGTATTGTAATTGTTTCATGCTTTTGGGTAAATTGTGTGGACAAGTATTACAATTCAACCATCTTACATTTGTATCAGAATTACAAATCAAAATTAGGTATACAGAGTTAACTGAATCAAATGAATGAATGAATTTGACATGGATCATTGACTGTTCTATAAATTCAACACAATACATTAGCACCACAATTTTCTATTTTTTTTTTTTTATTTATTTTTTTTTTTTACAATTTTACAATAATCAGGATGAATATGGTAAACACAGAGCATTGACTTCTACATGGAACACTTACAGTGCTCCAAATTTTCCACTGCACATTTACAATGCAATAGACTCTCCATAAAACATTTACCGTGCTCTAGATTCTACAGTGCAGACCCATTTTTAAGAGCTCTATAAAGAGCTATGCATAAAAGATTATCTCTAGGCCTGTAAAAAGATAATGAGTGCTAACAATATTGTTTTTATGTTGTTGTCGTTGTTGTTTTGGCCTCTGTGTAGAGTTGAAAGATTAACTGAACCTCAGTGAATTTGTTTTAAGAAGGAAAAAGACAAAGAGTAACGAAGGAAAGCTTGACAAAGTGTGTGACAAACAGCCAGATTTGGGCCCTTTTCTCGGCCGAGCCCCAGCTATTTTTAACATGCATAGCCCTCAAGACCGCAATGGCAGGGTGGGGTCACACCAGCCTGGGGTTGGAGCATATGTAGCCTCAATATCCCGGCGACAGCAAGGCCGGGACAAACAGGGCCGTGGTTATGGAATCAGCCCTGCCATTTGGGGAAGGGGAGCTATAATTGTGGTACTTATATTCTTAGAAACAGAATAAGCTTCGAATCACAGTGAGGCAGGTTTTGTTCCTCTCTTTACTCCTTGTGACCTTTGTTGCTTGGTTCACGTGTGTGATGACCTTTGGCGGGTGACTGACCGTAGCTTTACCTGAGCAGTCTTGTGGAGTTTTAATTGGAAATCTACAACTGGTAAATATATAAATACATGGTTGTTCCCTGTTTTAAATAGACTCCTGGTTTTTACATTGTTATTGCAATATCGCAATAGAATTAACATTTACAGTAGTAATACCTCTGAAAGCTATAATTAAAGAAATCTATAAAGACCTGTAATAAAACGTCTAGCGTGTACTTATTAAAAACGTCCTGCGGCTGTTTTGATGGGTCAGAGCAACCACATGGTCAAATCAACAACTTAAGTACAAATGTAATTGTTTTTATTCATTTTAAGCAATGTCAGTATGTGTGGACCCTTTCAAGGATCTTCCAGTTTAATCACAATAATGGAATCATCATGGCAGTGATTATCATTATGTCATGGTAGGTATCTTGATAGGCCACTAGTGGCCTCCATATCCTCTGCTCATGTCTTTGACTATGGTTCCTTTGCCCTAATGTATTTTGCCCTAATGTCTTGATATTGATGCCAGGGTTGATATTCACACCTGCAGACTTTTATGCAACTGATGTTACAAAATCCTTTATATCCTTTATATCTATTACATTGAAGACACTGTATGTCTGTGTACGTTTCCAGTCATCCAGCACATACTAGTAGTTTTGAAGCCTTAAGTCAAGACTTCTTTTTAGGTTCTTGAAGGGTTAAACGTTAATGGAAAGTTAATCTTGAACTAAAGACCTATACCTTAAAATATTATCAAACATCCACATATGTCCCACTTACTCTGTGCCAAAATAGTGATGCTTAATGCCAGTCTGGTCCTCACTGTATTAGAGTGTGAGATTTGGCATCATAAACAACTTAAAGCAGCAGTGGTGCAGTGATCTAAGTGCCTACAAACCCTGCTTGGTGACCAGACGATTGGGGGTTTGAGTCACAGTTGTGTGTAAAACCACCACTGAGTTGCTGAATAAGACCCTTACCCCTAAATTTGCTTCAGGGAGACTTTCCCTGTAATTAAGAACATGCAAGTTGCTCTGGTTAAGTGTGTCTCCAAATGGCATAAATATAAAGATTTTGAGCCAAATATTTCTTGTAAAGGCTAACTTTAATAACACTGGCAAAATACTTTTATTACATTTGTACTGTTAACATCACATACTTAAATGCTTTCATGCTAGTTGATTTTTTCATATTCAATTTTTATGCTTTACCAAAGGGCCTTTTCTTTGTAAAGGAATCATTAGTTAATTCTCGAATTTTGATACTTCATACCCTAATTTATCTCAAATATTTGTGCAGCTCTTTCAATTGCAGCGATCCTACATAAGCTTTGCATACATTTAGGTTCATTAACCCAAAGGTGACAGCATTGAAGCCACACTATCTGATGATGGAGATAATTTTGAGAGGAGGAGGATGAACTCCAAAGGAAACGCCATCCTTCTATGTACAAAGATAAAAGACTGTGTCATGTTGGGGTCAGGTCAACCCCAGCTACAAATTGTGTGTTGTTTCATTCTGATTGTCGTAGTTGAACGGGAGGAGACTCCAGAGCTGCCGAGTTCTGTATTTCACAGCAGTGCTGAGAGGAAGAGGTTTAGCAGAAGCAGAGCTCTTTTGATGACTGGCACAGATTTGAAGAACAAAGCTTCTCTCTGGGCCGGGAGAGAGAGAGAGGGAGAGAGAGAGAAGCACTACTGAGACCTAGGAGTTCTGGTTTTCTCTTTTTGGGTCTGCGTTTTTTCATGCACAATCTGCATTTTTCACTTGCCAATTAAAAGTTCAGTCACGTATGTGCGTGCATGCATAAGTCTGTCTGTGTGAGTGTGTGTCTGTGAATGTGTGTGTGTGTGATTGTGCTGCTCCAGTTCACTCCCATGTTTTAATATGCCCTACATTTCCTCCATGAATATCTTTCCCTAAACACTCTCTCTTGGATTATGTATCCTGTTTTCCTCTCCCTGAAAGAGCAGCTGCCAGTGGGGATGTGCAAGTGTTCGGCAGATCCATCGCCACTTGGTTTGATGTTATATCGTATTGGCTTCAAAGAAATCTAATAAAATTATGATCTGTTAACAAAAAAAAAAATACAGTGCTTATGTAAGTGCCTCTATAAAGCACTGACCCAACATGAGAGCTACAGCATTCTGCCCTAGAGGCTGAGATGCCTTTATGCCACTTGGTAGAGCATTTGCTTATAGTTCAGCAGTCAGTCCTTTAGTCATCAGTTACATGTCTGAATGTGGATGAAACGGAACTTTGCGACCTTCAGTGAACATTTTTATCAACAATATAGACCATATAATATGTATTGTGGTCTGTAGGAGATGTCCATAAATTCTATAAATGTAAATGTAAAGTTTTGTTACTGCCAAACAATGCAGTGTTTCATTTGTTGTAATTTCAATATATTTCAGGATATTTCCCGTACACTTTATTAATAGAAATCATACCCTAAGTAAATTATATGATGAAAATATTACATGTGTAAGAAAATATATTGTCAGAGCTCATACCAGAATGTAAAAAATCTGTGTCCTGACACAAGCACTTCATACTAAAAATGTGTCATTGTGAACACACCACAGTGAAACCTGACCCACACATTTGACCCATCTGTGAAGGAGCAGTGGGCAGCTGACATGGGCAGCAGTGCTGGGGACGGTACCTTGCTCATGAGTACCTCAGTGGTACCTTTGGCGCTCTGGGATTCATACTGGCAACCTTCTGATCACAGGGAAAACTCCCAACCGTTACACCACCAACTGCCCCTATACTATAATCAACCTCATTAAAATTGGAGGAGAATAAATAATGTGTTTTAATATTTCATGTTTTTAGTATTTATTTAAACAGTGTGAAATGTTTGAATGGTTTCATAAAGAGCCCCCGAGCACCCCGCGAGAAAAGGGCAGGGGCTAAATGTAAGCAAACTAGAACAAGCATAATCACAGAAGCGAAAGTGAGCCAAAATAAGAGAACGAAATAATGTAGAACTAGGACAGTGCACAGAAACATGGCTTAGTAATACAGCATGGAACCCTCCACTGTGTAACTCCCTGACACAATGCGTAATGACTAACCGGGACACTAAAAGGACAACTACAGAAGGAAAGTGGAAACTGGAGGTCAATGAAGAGAGCACTTCAGCAGGAGGCACAAGGGCTCTACTAACTTACTGGATTCATTGCTACAAAAATACTATTTTTCTCTCTTTACAAAGACGTGTTTTCCAACTATCAGGTGTTGCTGAATGGTGTTGAATTCACAGAAATCACTGGATTTCACCCCTGTCCAAAGTTCCTGGCTGTGGCTGGTTGTATCTCATCATGTTTCAAACAGGTAGAATTGGGGAAAGTTATATGTAATGACTGTAGAAACTTGACTAGAGAGATTCTGGATCTAACTGCAGAGACAGCTACTGAAAAACATGACGTGACAAGGAAGAAAGAAAAAGTAACAGACACAGTGTTGTGTTCATCATCAAACACCAGGTTTTCCAGAGTGTGGTTTGGTGACGATCATTGTGGACTCACAGCCAGGCCTCAGATGATGAAATTTTAGTAGTAGCAACTCTAACCTCAATGGATTCCGTGACTGAAGCAGACCATAGCACACTCTGGGAAAGGAGTAGGCACTTTGGGAGTGGAGATAGGTCAGAAAATAGTTGATTAACTGCCTCGGCAAAGGGGAATAAAAGAGCTGGGCAACCAGTCGTACAGCCAATGTTTAAATGAAGTTTAAGGAGGGACGGTTGGTAATGAGCACGACAGTTGGTAGTGTAACGGTTAGAGAGTTGGCCCGGGTTCAGGAGTTAGTAGGGTAAGGGTTAGGGAGTTCACGTCCCAAACAAGTAAGGGTACCACTGAGGTACTCATGAGCAAAGTACCGCCTCCAATGCTCCCAGGCGCTGGCAAAGTTGTCCACTGCTCCTTCACGGATAAGTCAAATGCAGAGCTCACATTTCGTGGTGTTGCACTGTGTCCTGTGCTGTTCTGTGGTGTGCTCACAATGATAAATAATTCCTCACTTAAAGTGACTTAAATAGGCTGAAGCTGTACAAGTAAGAGTCCAAGCCAGAATATGGAATCAGACTCTATGACCGAGGGCCATAACATCATAAACTGATTTTGGCTGATCGCAACACTGGACCTGAGTCCAGAACAGAAGCGTCTGAAAAATTGCAAACGCCATCTCAAGCCTTAGTTAGAAGCACAGGCAGCAGAAAACGTAGAGGCACAGTCCAAGAGGCTGAAGCAGCTGCATTTGAGACGTACGGAGAATATATTAAATAAGAAACCAGACGAAATTGTCAATGTTCTAGAACAGAAGTAGTTTAAAATGGCATCAAACTAATCAAATCATTGTTCCATGAACTACTTCCTTAAATTCCTGCCAGAGGTGTTGCTCGAGTATGAATTCTAATTGAATTAATGTACCTTGGGAAGAGGTCATCAGTTCTGTTTGGTATTTAAGTATAATGACAATTAATTCAATTCAAATGAACTGGGCTACGCTTCAGCCCTCCTTAATCTGTATTGTAAATAGCACACCCACAGCAAGCCTGCAGCCGCATCATTCTTCCCCTGTAAAAACACCAAGTCTGGCCGTTTAGAAAATACCACACCATAAATTCAGTCTCTTTCAGTGTGTGTGTGTGTGTGTGTGTGTGCATGCTTGAGGGAGACCTCAGAGGACCCCACAATATATTTTGCACTTATTGTGTCCTGCAAACCAGCTTAATCCTCAACTCCAAAGTTGAAAAAGTCACTGTTTACGCCTTTTCTTTCTCAACATTGTATTTTAGTACAGTTTATGCCTCTTACATGCTGAGTCATTTAACACTTCCAGAGCTGGAAGAAACTCATAATCCAGGAAAGCTACAACACAACCTTTTTCTACAGACTCGTATGCATGAGGATACACACAAAACACTCACTGCAATGCACAACTAGAAACTCACACACACACACAGACCCACACAGTCACATACATAGCTTCAGGATGTTCTCCACAGTCTGATGGCCTTTTTGAGATGTTTATATAAGTGGAAACTGTCCTTTATCATTAAGGTCAGCCCCACCACACACACACACACATACGCCTCACACACAGTGTGTCACTTCCTGTTTGCCCCACTCAGTCCCCCCTCAGTGCTTTGTGTAAAGGATTATTCTCAACAACCGTTTTTACATTCATTTACTTTGGTAAAGCTGGGTTTACACTGTGCAATTTTTGGCCCATTTTCAGCCTATTTTCACCCGTGCGACGATTTTTTTTATCTGCTTGAGTTTCAGCTTAATCGTGCATCGTGCAGTATGCATGGGGTAAGGAGCGGCGGTTAACCCCACGTGACCAGCTGCCGATCAGCAATCATATGGTCAGATGAAAATAAAATACTCGCACCCCAGCCCAACAGCTATATGGATAATGAAAAATGTCACATGTATTTATGAAGTTCCAATCTCATTCACGAGGCTCAACTGACCTGTAAATATTAGTGCTCTTTATTTTTTTTAACACCTTCTATTTTAGCAAGTTCTTACTTTACTCAAGCAATACACTGAAGCAATAACTCACCTTTTATGAGGAATCCATCAAAGGAAAGATCTTGGTCTGCTCAATCTTCTGACCCAAACTCCACTGAGAGCTGATTTAGGATGAAGTGGACAGAAAGGTCACGTCTGCACAGCCAACTAGTACAGATCATTTTTTGTGCAATTCCCCAGAAGTGAGGGTGTGAACTTTTGGAAAAATATCTTGTCTGAGGTGGTTTCACTGCAAAAGTCTTAGTGTCTACTTTTTGATTTTTAAAAAAGTGGGTTAATTTATTAATAGTGAAAGTGAGTGATTGTTTGTCATTGTGAACACACCACTACCAAATGTGACCTCTGCATTTGACCCATCTGTGAAGGAGCAGTGGGCAGCTAACAAGGGCAGTGTGTAGGGAGTAATGCTTTGGGGGCGGTACTTTGCTCATGAGTACCTCAGAGGCCCCTTTACTGGTCCTTGAATTGGAACCGGTGATCTTCCGGTCACGGTGCGAACACCCTAGCGTTACGTGTTATCAACTGATGTATTTACAGTGATAAATATCCAGGATTGAAGCTGAGATCCATCAGCCATAAGTCTTTCTCAGTAACGCATTGTACTTGTAGGCCTACAGCAGAAACTCTGCGCTTAGTGTAGTTTGGAACAGATTACAAAATCACTGCATTATTTAAAAAAGTAAAAGAAGAAAAATGAATCTGAAAGATGAAGTTTTATGTGTAAATAAAACAATGACAGCTGGTGGCTTATAAATACGGCCACTTCCTTCTCTGGTTAATCTTTTCACTGTGGGGCGCTAATGATGAGTTTATGAAACATATGGAACGAGAAAGATAATGTAGAAAGGGAGAGAAGGAGAGGGGGAGAGAAATTGTGTGGGACAGAGAATCAGCGCTAGAGGAAGTGAAAGAGGTGAGATGAGAAAGTGTTACCGAGAAAATAAGAAACGGAGCCTGAGAAAGATACAGAATGACAATGAGAGCGGGAGACAGCGAAATCAAGAGAAAGGGGGAAGGTATAGAAGAGAATGAGGAGAGTGGATGAGATGGGGGTGGTGGAAAGAAGAGAGCAAGAGCGAGCATGATGGACTGCAGTGGGCCAAGCGCTCCGTCTAGACTCCACCAGATCGATACGGAGTGTGTATAAATGCATAATGGAACAGCAGGAGGGGGTGGAGCGGAAGTGCAGGGCTGCAGATCCCCTCTATCTCTCAAACCGCCCGGCTCGCATTAGTCACACACACACACACACACACACTGCTACTGCTCCAGGCCCTGACAGCCCAACATGGAGCCAAGCACACTTCGTCCTCATGTTTAGCAGGATGCTAAACAAAATCTGGTCATATCTTCCCATAATATGCAAACAGTAACTGTTTATGAAACAAATGTCTATCTTAGTAAACATATTTTTCTATATATTTTTAGTTTTTAGTTTTAGTTTCTTGAAATGTATCTTTAACTTAATTTGCTGGTAACTTTCCATTTTATTTTGCACAGTCTTCTCATAATATTCACATGTACAGGAACATAAATACTATATGCTCCAAATTTGTTTCTATACAATTTTAGTTGTAGTCTCTTAAACGTAACCTGTTTGTATTTTCTTATGCACATTCTCTCCATAATATCCACAGTTATCCCATACCATGGGATACTATATCTATAGTTACTATTTATAGTTTAAACGCCTATTTGTGACCCTCCACGGCAAGACCAGTCGCTTGTCGCAACAGAGGTTTCCGAGAAAAACGAGCGTTTATGTTGCGTGGGGTAAAATTTTGGATTTTTTTTTTTTTTGTGTTTTGAAACAGTGGGAGGTCTATACTGTACTGTTGTGAAGAAATTTGGCTGAAAAACTTACCCTTTCCATCCTAAAAACGTGACTTTCTTGAGGTGAGGAATTCAATTCCAGCAGAATGTTAAAAGTTTGTGTTTTGACCGCTCTACTTCAATATTTACGGTAAATCCACTGGTTGACTAGCGTGAAGATATTTCTCCGGAATCCATCTTCGTCTCCCGAGTTCAGTTAACCTAACGCAGGTAGGCTATCCGTGTGGCTGTGAATGCAGCGTAGGCTACCGTAAATGCAAACGTAGCCGCGACCGCACCAAGCGTCTGTGAGTGCTACGGCGATAGTCAACTTCGACGGCAGATTTCTCCGTTTCTCACTTGGCGTGACAGGAGAAACCCGACTCCTTTGAATGTTGATATCTCAGTCATATGTCGTCCCATTCATTCCATATAGGTATCGTTTTGAAGCTTGATTTATGCCCTTTCATGAAAACATAACTCAATTTTGAAAATTTGCGACAAGCGACTGGTTTTGCCGTGGAGGGTCACATTTTAGTAAATATATTGTCTATATATTTACATTACATTTATATATTTTAGTTAGATTTGGTTTCTTACACTGTTTCTTAGCGTAATGTGTTTGTAAATTCCTGTTTTGTCTTATAAATATGTGTTATATATGTTACTTATATAACTATCCAAGCTGCTAACCAGTTCTAAGTGAGCAAGTATAATATATGAGCTTAATGTTGCTGTTTCTTTTACATGTACCACGATGGGGTGACCAGCCATGTCCTAATTACTACCACTTATTTCCTTAGGCTACTACCCTTGCTCCCTTAATATCCTTCTCCTTTTTCCCATATTTAGTCCCAAAAATGGATTAAGAAAGCGTTAACAAAAATATACAAGACAAGACATGACATACTTACATTAAGGATCATGAAACAGCTTCAACAAGTCAAATGAAAGCCAAAATGTATGATTAATTTATAAGAGCTTAATTATAGCCCCTAATGAATGGACAGTGAGTAACAGAAGCATGGCTTGGAATGCAGCCCTGTCATTTTTAATCACAGGACAAATATTGTCATGCTAAAATAAGAAGGCAAACATGACATTAACTGAAACATTACCATAATTATAATGCCTATTATAATATACACCCAGGAAAGGGGGTGCATCATGTCGTAATTAATTTGCCTTTTGCATCACTCCCTGCTCCCTATCTAGTGCCCTATAAATGCGAAGACTGCCTTTCTGATTTGTATCACGCTACTTAGCACGCAGTAGTCACGCTCATATGTAGTGCGATGCGTAGCTAGTGTTAAAACCGTATATAATGCATAACGTCTTCACAAGCTTTTTAACGACTTCTCTGGCAGTTATGAGGGTGTGCGGTGGTGCACGCTTGGCTGAGCATGTAGGCCACACCGACAGCCGCTCTGCACAATCCCCGGGAGCATGCACATCGCGGAGACAGCGCATGCGGCCTGCAGGACACGAGCTCGACGGACGCCGCGTGCAGTGCTCGTCATGCACTGTGGAAACGCATGAAGAAAAACTCTAGCGTTATTTACTGACGACTCTTTTAGAGTTCCATTAAGTATTTCCCCTTTTCGTGCATGCCTTCAAAAGGAGTCACGTCACATTTAAATACGTAAATGAACGAATGAACAATTACATTTACATGCAGAATATTTGTACAACGTCTCATGTAGTTTAGTCTTCACGCATCTTAGAACGGCTAATTAGGACTTCGTGCTGTACCGCGTTTATGTGCTGTGTATTAGTAAAGTCTCACGTCATTTTATAACAAGATAATCATTTATAGTTCTTTGGATGAAGAATTCCCAAAAAATGATCTACAGAAATAGTCAATATTATTTACAGTTTTTCTCGGGTGCTTAACTACTTTTTTCAAAACAATAACCATGTTCTCAAATCAGCCAGTGCACCCTCCATAACACTAACAATTCCGGCAAAACTCCCCATCTTCCGTACAAAACCCTCTATGTGAATCAAAACACTAAATAGCTATTGCAAAATTGCATAATTCACTCAAACAGTAACACACATCAGTCTAACAGAAGATACATATAAGCAATCAGTCACCACTCTCAGACAAAATACTCGCTGCAGTAAAATCAGTACACACACAGAGGGAGCAGCAAAGAACAAAAACACGTCTTCTGTGAAGGTAAAGTGGTTTTATTGGGTGTGTACGAAAACGCAAACATCAAGAAAATCAGGAAAAAAAGACATATGATTCACTCTGCACCATCTCTTCCGTAGCATTGTCTCTCCCTTCAGACTCCAGAAGTGCTCTGTAAATCTCATCAAGGAATACAATAAACTTTCCAGAGTTATATGGCCCAACTGTTGGGATGTATACGACAGGACCAGTCTCTGAAATACTGAGTGATGCACAGAGTTACAGTAAACAGTGGACAACTCATATAGTGAGGTTTTACCTGTACATACTGATATCTCAGTTGATAAAGTGACTGAATGAATGTTGTGATATGTTGTGTGGTCTGCAGTTACAGCAGCCTGCATTTCCTGTAAACGGAGTGTATTGTTCCCCAGCACCATCTTCTTGGTCAGCAGTGAACAGTGGCCACTCCCTCCAGCTGCAGGTCTTCTTTCGAGTCTATAAAGACAGATGTGTAATGTAGAATACTGCAGTAAATATACATCTGATAACTGCAAGAACTGTGGTCTATATTTGAATTACAGCAAGTGAATGTTACAGGACTATTTTCCCTCAAATGTTCGAATAATTGATGCAACACATGACGATGAACATTGACGATGTCAATGACAGTGGCTGTAATTTTATGGCTGTCCTCTGTCTTTGACCTTCCCCATTGTTTCCTCTTCCACATCTACATCCATGTCCTCTCCAGTCTTGTTTCATTGTGTGTTAAAAATTATACCACTGCAACTTTTGAGTGATTGAGAGTTAGATTTGAAGCAAGTAGTGCAACCAGTTGCGAGTTTGGCCCAAGTTCAGTAGTGTTTTGGGATTGGGATTTAGCAGCTGCCACTATTTTGAAGTGAATTGCTTGATCAGACACTCCCATGTGATTTTGGTGTTGCCAAATGATCACTGTGACTAATGTTTTGCAAAAATCCTTTAGCAATGAAAAATGATGTGCAACCAATGATAAGTTGGTTTCTGTTGTGTAAGAAGGTTTGCTGATTTGCTTGTATTTATTTGGAATTGACAACTTGGACTAATGGCATGGTCAATGTAGTTACAGTTTTATCTGATTGCTAACACACTAAAATCTAATGTAAATCTCAACTGCAAACACTGACACTCAGAGAGCAAAATCTCTGCTCACATTTGTAATACTCGAAACACAAATCACACCTTTCAACACAATAAGCAATTAACTTGACATCTTTTGCATTAGAGTGCACACACTTTTCTAGAGAAAACACAAGAATCTGACACAAAGACACTTTCAGCCATTTCCAAACACACCCATTCAGAAAACCACACCCATGTATCCATTAGGCTAACACACACGTCACCTGGTCAAGCACTGCTTATTAGTTAGCTCAGCAATCACAATGTGAGAACTATAAAACTCCACAGATTTACCAACACTAAAGAACAATGGGGAAGAAACATAATAGGTCACAGAGCTATTGTGAATGTTCCTGGCGTACGTGGAGGAAACATTACAATGTGTGCTGCCATCACAGGACATGGAGTTCAACATCACCATGCCATTCTTGGTCCATACAACACAGGGTTGATCCTGACATTTCTGGACAGATTGCGAGACATCTTACAACAGGCAAACCACATGGACGATGAAGGGCAGCAGCACAGACATGTTGTAGTGTGGGACAATGTGAGTTTTCATCGTGCAGCCATGGTGCAAAATTTTACACATTTTACAGTGGTTTACCTTCCCCCTTATTCTCCATTTCTGAAGCCCATAAAGAGTTCTTTTTAGCATGGAGGTGGAAGGTGTATGATCATCAACCCTAGGTGCGTGAGGGGCTTCTACAAGCAATGGAGGAGGCATGTGAGGAAATTGACATAGGAGCTATCCAGGGATGGATAAGACACTCCCGACGCTTCTTTCCTCACTGTCTAGCAAGGGAAGATATCGCATGTGAAGTGGATGAGGTGCTGTGGCCAGATCCACTGAGACAACATGACACTGCATAATTTTGTTTCGTTGTTCATTTGTTTTTTTCACTTGCACATGTTTCTCATCCTGTTTTCCAAAGGTTTCGAATTTGGATTTTCAGTTTTCAGTAGTCCAGTAATATGGATTTTATGTTTGTTTTTCTGTTGCAAATTGTAGCTAAATAAATGATTTGTTTCAACCCAATTTATTTCTGCACATATGTTTCTGTGTCCAATTCTCAGCACTTGCAGTTCTGACAGTCCCTAAAGAGATAAAAGTGTTTTGGCTTTTACATAGCGGTGTTTGGTTGGTTGGAGGAAAAATTAGGCATGGGAAAGAAATGTTTACTATTTGGGGCAAAAGTTTGGTTTTGATAAGTGTTTATATAGTTTTGACTGCCAAGCTTCGTTTTGCAGGATATGTGAGGTGTTTTGCTCTTTGGGTGAGGTGTTTTGTGAATTGTGCTAAATGATTTGCAAAAATGAGCCTTGTTGTCAAAATTGTGCTTTAGCAATTGGAAAAAACTGTAAGCACCCAAGAAAAACTGTAAGTTAGTAAAGATGAACCAGGATCAAGGAACCAGTAAGGAGAGATGTGTATGAGGAGTTAAAATCTAGGGGTGTAACAATACATCTGTCTACATTGATACATCAATTAAAAAATCAATGAGCCCATAGCATCAATTTATAATGAAGACAGACATCATAACATCACTTTATATTGAAAAGGAGGTTTGTTTTATTAAAAGAGAAGGTTAGTTTTTCATTTAAATGTGTGGTTGAGTTTAGGAATAAAAATTATATTTTAGATTGTCATGTTTCGTGGTATAATACGAATGGAAATGCTTGTGTTAAATCAGTTGGCTCCTGCAAAATGCTGGCTCCTCAAGTGATTCCAATCAAAATAGCATTGTTGCAGACTCTTTTGTATTATAATTTGATGAAACCTGTCTCCTGCACCCTCAGGATTTACGGTGCCCAGGACCTTCTCGCTGTGAGGCGGCAGCGCTAATTACTGCACCACCGTGCCGTCCATGAGGTACTTCTTTTGAGTCCCATAATTTGTATGTTAATACAGTTTTTCTCAGGCGCTTAACTACATTGACCATGCCATTAGTCCAAGTTGTCATTTCCAAATAAATATAAGCAAATCAGTAAACTTTTCTGCACAACAGAAACCAACTTATCATTGGTTGCACATCATTTTTCATTGCTAAAGGATTTTTGCACAACACTAGTCACAGTGATCATTTGTTAACACCAAAATCACATGGGAGTGTCTGATCAAGCAATTCACTTCAAGATAGTGGCAGCTGCTAAATCCCAATCCCAAAACACTACTGAACTTGGGCCAAACTTGCAATTGTTTGGACTACTTGCTGCAAATCTAACTCTCAATCACTCAAAAGTTGCTAACACGGTATAAAAGTAGTAATAAAGTAGTGTAATTTTTAACACACAACGAAACAAGACTGGAGAGGACGTGGACGTGGAAGAGGAAACAGTGGGGAAGGTCAAAGACAGAGGACAGTCATAAAATTACAGCCACTGTCTTCGTCAATGTTCATCGTCATGTGTTGCATCAATTATTCAAACATTCAAGAGGGAAAATAGTCCTGTAACATTCACTGGCTGTAATTCAAATATAGACCACTTGCAGTTATCAGATGTATATTTACTGCAGTATTCTACATTACACATCTGTCTTTATAGACTCGAAAGAAGACCTGCAGCTGGAGAGAGTGGCCGCTGTTCACTGCTGACCATGAAGCAGCGATTGTTCAGATGGTGCTGGGGAACAATACACTCCGTTTACAGGAAATACAGGCTGCTGTAACTGTAACAACATTCATTCAATCACTATCAACTGAGATATCAATATGTACAGGTAAACCTCACTATATGAGTTGTCCACTATACGTTTACTGTAACTCTGTGCATCACTCAGTATTTCAGAGACTGGTCCTGTCGTATACATCCCAACAGTTGGGCCATATAACTCTGGAAAGTTTATTGTATTCCTTGATGAGATTTACAGAGCACTTCTGGAGTCTGAAGGGAGAGACAATGCTACGGAAGAGATGGTGCAGAGTGAATCATATGTCTTTTTTTCCTGATTTTCTTGATGTTTGCGTTTTCGTACACACCCAATAAAACCACTTTACCTTCACAGAAGACGTGTTTTTGTTCTTTGCTGCTCCCTCTGTGTGTGTACTGATTTTACTGCAGTGAGTGAGTATTTTGTCTGAGAGTGGTGACTGATTGCTTATATGTATCTTCTGTTAGACTGATGTGTGTTACTGTTTGAGTGAATTATGCAATTTTGCAATAGCTATTTAGTGTTTTGATTCACATAGAGGGTTTTGTAGGGAAAATGGGGAGTTCTGCTTAATTTGCTAGTGTTCCGCAGGCTGAATCTGCTGATTTGAGAACGTGGTTATTGTTTTGAAAAAAGTAGTTAAGCGCCTGAGAAAAACTAATAATACTACACCTAACCCCAACCTTAACTCCACTAACCAAAATCTTATCTTTTCACACTTGTAGTATTCAAATAATGTTGAAAAGGGATTAGTATCTTGTGATGTTCTTCCACTGACTACTAAGTAGATGTATACCTATCCCTAACACCAACCATCAACTAAATAACCAGAAGGAAGTTGTTAGACCCCACAGAAGCTTTTATTCCTCAGCTAATATACATTCAATATTACATATACAGTATGTGTGCATAATTAACAAGCAGATTTGTCTTATGAGGTGTTGAATTGCATGATGATGTCATTAGATGGCATAGGCTTGAATGTAAAACATGTTGAAGGTGCATAACAAATTTGAGTTCATACATTTAAAAAGTGGTCAGCATGTCACAACAGCTTGAACATATATTTAACTGAACTGAATTTTCCTTGTATTGAAAAATAAAGGTTTAATGAATGTGCCGATATCAAAAGAATTTTCAGTTTTACACATGGCCCTACCTTTTAGGTCTATGCCAATTTTGGAATGAGCTTTGCATTAAAGGAGGGATTTGCCATGCCAAACACTGTGCTTAGAAAAATAACGCTTATAAATTTTTAATCATGCAAATGAAAATCACTGCAGGAGTTTTTTGCTGCTTAACCAAATGAGAACCAGCAAATGAGTAAACGATCAAATCTTATAAAGTGAAGCAGGAGATACTGAGTGCATGGGAGTGATAACTACTGAACTATGATAAAACCACATGCCTGAAGCAGAACTCAAGCCAGTGTCCTCTGCTTCTGAATCCGAATGCTTATCTGCCCTTATCACGGTTGAGCTGGCAGAGGCTGCTGCTGAGTTACTCTGACAGCTTATGGGATGCCTTTGTCTTGTCTTATTTGAATCGCATTGAGTTATTGTTATGGAGGGCTGACAAAAGCCTAATCACAATGCTTTGTGTGTTCAGTGTGGAAATGTGACTCATATTGTGTTATGTAAAACAGTCTTCTTGACAACTCCACTCTGCTTCCACTTTGGGTTAACACAAGTGGTTTCACTTTCAACATCCGAAAAATGTCAGTGTCTGACAGTGACTTAACATGAGACAGAGAGTGAGAGATGGAGGAATGAGATAAGCTAATGCAATCAGCTCATTCTAAGGGTTGCAGTGTGAAGAAGCCATTATGAAGTTGGTCACTGTCTAATAGATGTGTTCCTTTGGTATAAGCGGCATCTTACAGCACCTGACTGTACGGTATTGATATTTTCAGTTTACTAAAATTTTCAATTGCAGAACAGTCGAATCTGTCATCCATTCATTCCATTCAGTTTAAAATTAAAACTAAAACACACAAAAAAAATATTGTCAAAAAAAAGAATAATGAAATTTTCCTGTTTTGCACTTAAATAAAATGGGAAAAAACTAAAACACACTCAAATTCCAGTTTGGTTTGGAACAACAACTCGTTATTTCTTTTTTCATTTTAAAGTCAAAGTAAACTTTACTGTCATCTCTGCTATATACTGTGTAAGTAAACAGTGAGACAAGACGACATGGCTCCAGTTTTAACAGTGCAAAGAACAAAGAACAAGGGAAAAATAAGAAATAAGGCACATAGAATAAACAAAATATAAATATAATATTAAATATGCACTTTAAACTAGAGGTAGAAACAGAGACAATTTGGCTACATCTGGAGTCAGTCTACAATTATGGCCTTAGAGTTGTTTTTTATGCTGATGTGTATAAGTTCTGTACATTTTTGAAAATGAATATTGAAAATGAACAAATAAATGAATGCTCTGTATCAGCATTTCAGCCTTTCCACTTTTCAAAAGTTGCAGGCTTGTTATGTGAGACCACAAGACAGCTGGGATCCAGATCCTGGACTGCAGTCCACATCGCAACATAGCTTTGGATTGCCAAGATCAGGATCACCTGATTCTAGCCTATTTGAAGGAAGCAAAGCACAATGTATTGCCCAGATTTTTCTCTTCGTCTACTCGTTCTTTGATCTATTGGCTGTTTCTCAGGTTCCTCTTCCTGTCTAATGCTGTGTATCTCCTGATTTGACCTTTCTAATTTTTGTATTTCTGGACCGTCTCCTTGTTCAGAGAAAGACTGCTGCACTTAGGTTTCGGTCAGTTACACCTTTTTATTTCTTAATACCCTTGCTAGTTCCAGCTTTGGGGCAGTTGGTAACTTAACTGTCAGGGAGTTGACCCTATGATCAGAAAGTGGCTCGTTGAATTCCAAGACCGGTAAAAGCACCACTGAGGTACTCATCAGCAAAGTACTGTCCACGTCCACGTCAGCTGCCCACTGCTCCTTCACAGATGGTTCAAAGGTAGAGGTCACATTTGCATTACATTTCATTGTGGTGCACTATGTGGTGTGCTGTGTTCACAATGACAAATAGTCAGTCACTTAAATTCACTTTATCTGTTATTCTCCTCAAACAGAAAGTAGTGCCTGGACCCCCTAGACTTCACACTTGCCTTGTGGTTTAACACGGAATATTTTCTTCTGTCTGTAAATTGCATCACAACTTGCAAACAAAAACAAATATCACACATTTACAGCTTGCATCTCTGTTACCATGTTTCAAACAATTTCGGCATGAAGAATGGGAAGCAGGATCTAGGAGTGAGGCGACACACTAAATTTATCATCAAAACTGAAACAAACTGGACCACTAGTCTATGCCCTGAACCAAGAGAGCCAAAAAAAGAAAAAACTTGAAACTGGAAATCATGAAGCACACAAATAAAAACAGTCCACGGCAGACAGCGTGATACAAAAGAGATGCAAGACTAATGGTGCTTTTGGATAATCATTGCACGGCTGAACAATGCAAAGAAAAAAAATTACAAAAACCCAGAGTTCTGGATTGGGTTTGCAATGGAAAAATATCAGTTTCTTGTGCATAAGGGGTTCACTGGTCAATTTGGAAACACACCATAAGGCAACTGCAGGTTGGACAGTCATTACAATGCTATTGTACTATTTCATGGCCACAGATTCCTGCTTCTATCAATCAGGTAGTTAAAAAAGACTTTTCTTGGTAAAGAGAGAATAATAATTTGTGTAGAGATTTAGCATTTTGGGTAATGACTTTTAAAGCCACAGGATTTGGTAAGTTAGTAGCATCACTACTTGTGGTAAGCTATGTCTGTATAATATAATAACTGGTGTTGAGAAACAGCTAACTGCACATTTCAGACTGTAATGTGTTGTAACACGAGGTCATCCTTTAATCACAACCAGTTTACTGGTCATACCACAGGAACCTCATTGACCTATTATTTAGTTGGGTTATTTTTAACACACCATTGGCACCTACATGCTTCTATGCTGACCTTTAATAGGTTTTAATAGGCTGTACAAGACAATAGTAGATGCTGGTTGTTTGTAATAAACTGGTTGTTTGCTTGTGGGTGTGTGTGTGTGTGTGTGTGTGAGAGAGAGAGAGAGAGAGAGAGAGAGAGAGAAAGAATGTATTTTGAAAGACCCATTTCCTCTGGTGCTGTTTATGTCTCTTGTGATTTTCCTGATCCTATTGGAGCTTCAGGGTCTCAAACACCACACAGCAACCTCACACACAAACACACACACACACACAACATGCATGAACAATCTGTGCTGCCATATTGTCTGCAAGAATGCAGTGGGATTTGTAATCAGCTGATGACATGAGTGATGTGCAATTGGCTGAAACAGTGGGGGCTTCGTTAAGGCCCTGTCCCCTCGTTACGAGTTAATCACACCAATTAACAAACATCTGGCCTTTATCCTCCTCCGCAATCAACTCAAGACAGCAGTTAAATGAGGCTTTAGGCTGCAACACTTTGCTCTCTTGCCTGCACCAATTTTTAAAGAATACTTCAGCACCTTCTACTATGTGTTTGAGAGAAACAAAGAAAGATGCATTTGCGAAACTTAATGAAACCCTAGAAATAAATTCATGCAAAAGGTCATTTGGGAGAAATTATATAATGAGTCAATGCACCGCAGGCAAATGGAGAACTCTGGGTTTCGTCACACTAATCTCTCTTTCACTCAGCGCTACTGTTAAACTATTGCAAATCAACATTGCACAAAACATGTGAAATAGAATACTTTACAACCATTGTATATTTAGTATACTCATGACATTGTACTTGATTTATTACAGATAATTATGCCTATTAGAATATACAAACAGTTTGCAAGCATTTAGGGCTAGCGTTACTGTTACAGTTTCCTTTTAGCAGTTTGGCATTGAAGACCTTGCTTAGGGTCTTATTGGTGGTAGTGCTGGAGATAGAATGGAGCTTAGTTTTAACCTACGACCTTAGTTTGGGGCCGTTGGTACCGTAACAGTTACTGTGTTGACCCTGTGGTCAGAGGGTCAACGGTTTAAATTCCAAATGACATACAGTAACTCTGTCATGTGACTGAAAATCAAAAGAATCAAAATGGTTTCTGTTTGTCGTCAGACTGGGTTTAACTGGACAGAAACCACCCGCAAGATCTTTGTTAAACAAGCAGTAACGGGGCAGTTGGTCGCGTAACAGCTGGGCGTTCGCCCCGTAATCAGAAGGTCACCAGTTCGAATCCCGCAAAGTTACCACATGAGCGAGGTACCGCCCCTA
Organism: Distichodus sexfasciatus; assembly: GCA_032718565.1. Lineage (NCBI taxonomy): Eukaryota > Metazoa > Chordata > Actinopteri > Characiformes > Distichodontidae > Distichodus > Distichodus sexfasciatus. Next base: position 378,844 of record JAVGVS010000273.1, read on the forward strand.
AGCCCTGCTCCCCGGGCGCTGCCCTTGTTAGCTGCCCTCTGGTCCGTCACGGATGGGTCAAATGCAGAGGTCATATTTCATTATGGTGCGCTGTGTGCTGTGCTGTGGTGTGTTCACAATGACAAATAATCACTCACTTTCACTGATCTAGGATCAGGAAACTGTACAGTGTAAGTAGTTATAGATGCTGCTGAATCTCTAACCCTAACCCTATAATCTCTCTCTGACCATGCTGATGATTTGACCGGATTTAACTATCTTTACTTCATTTAAGTTAAAAGGTGAAGCTAATACGTATCTCGGACTGACGAGCATGCCTGCGCACACACACAAATGCAGAGAGTGAAAAAAAATGTGTGTGCCTCTCATTCTCTCTTCTCTCTCTCTTACTCACACACACACACACACACACCACACAGGCATCTGTTTGGCACAGATATGGTTAAATCCCTGGCTTTGAAATGTTGCCATGGTAATCGAGTGAAGCAGATCAGACACAGAGTTGAATTCGTGATGACAGTGACAAAGGATGGAAAAATCATGTTACACACACACACACACACACAAGCATGCACATGTGCACACATGAACTTGTGCATACATGCATACACGCTCACTCACTCATTCACTAACTCTCTCTCACACACACTCATGCACATACACACAGTATTACACACACACACACACTCACACACATACACACACAGTATTACTGTGATCTCCATTTAAATTGATTTTCAAAGCATGAAATAATATCTGACACCGCCCTCTGTATCCTCCCTGCTGACTCGCATATACGCAGCAAACACCAACAAAAAATGCAGAAAAGTCTTTAAACATCTTACTCATATGAGCAAGTAATTTCTGTGGGTTAACATAAAACATTATTAAAAATTGTATGTAACTACTGCATGTCATGTGGCATTTAAAGGATTTGTACAAACCTCTTTCTTTATTGATAGTCTACGAAGGTCACTCACATCAAGCACTAAATAATGTTACACATCAGAAATGAACAAGAAATGGAATGGCATTGTAATTTTAGTTACAATTTTAGTTGATTTTAGTTGGGGGTTTACAAATCAATGATATTTTTAACCAAGTGTCATCTTTGCTTCGCCTCCTAAGTTGTGAGGACAGTTGTTTGAAGTTTAAAACTTCAACACCATTTTCAGATGTGACAGATATGATTCCGGCTGGTTTTTTAATGTTAATGCGGCTTCTTCAGCCGAAAAGTACGAGTTGGCACATTTTCCCAAGGGATTCTCTCATGAGGGACTGTAGTGTTGTGGCGAATTACCATGAAAGTAGCGAGTTAAATTTAGAAATAAAGTTCTCCCCCCTGAAAATCGTCTCAATGAAGTGTTTGGACCACATATGGGCATCTGTGTCAAATCACCATGGAGACCAGGGGGAAGTAGCCTCCACTGCAGAAAACCTGCTAGTTTTTCATTAAGGATTATCCCTTTCGCTCTGAAAATGTGTCAGCCTTCTTAATAAGTGCTGTGTGTATGTGTGTGTGTGTCTATGGGTGTGCAAGTAAAAAGGCATAGAGGTTAATTTTATTGCGCTTTACAAAGCGTATGGCAGTCAGAGTGAAGCCATTTAACTGTTAACATAGTATAACTTACTGACCTTTCCTTAAATATACAATAACTATACTGCCCTTCATTTTTCTAATCCATTACTGCAAAATTAATTTCTAAAATTCAATATTAGTTATAATAAATAACATGTAACACTTTTGATTGATAAGTAGCTATTGAAAGTCATTTAATCGATTCTGAAGGGGTGTGTGTGTATGTATGTGTGTGAGAGTGTGTATGCATACATGTACAGGTTTAGGTGGTTGCAGGAACCTGAATGTCCCCTTAATGATAGAAAAAATCTGAGATGTGTGAGGATGTTTTGGTACAGGAGGACTGGTGCATGTGTACAACATTTGTGTGTGTGTGTGTGTGTGTGTGTGAGACGCTTAAGATAAAGCGCCTAAAGGGCGGAGCACACAGTTTCTATTCATGGTGGGGGTTTTGTGTGTTTTTTAAATAATTCACAAAAATGTACCACAACACTCCACTGCTCTGCATAAAAGTGCACACACGCAGCTTTCTCTCTCTCTCTCTTTAAAGCAACAAGAGTCGGATAGGCCTGCAGCTACAATCCTGCCCCGCTCTTTCACATACTCTGTGGAATATGCTCCTCTTTCAAGTGTCAGTTTAGCAGAGGAATTTATTCATTTATTTTATTTTGCTTGGGCTGTGCGTCTCAGCGGATCCCAGCCATGTTCCCAATGTTCGTCTACTCTCATGCAAAATAGATAAATGCCATTTTGAAGACGTCTTTCCCCCGAAAACCGCTGTACGTTTGAGCTTACATTAAAACTTAAAAGACCTCTTCAAAAACTATTTCATATGCGGTACTAGGCGACTCAGTTAAGATCCACTAGACAATATTGTAACAGGAAAAGAGAAACCTCTTCCTGGCGAAATGCCTCTTTTGGATAAAAAAAAAAGTCTCATAAATGAAAACTACGCCCGGATCTTGATGAAATAAAAGCTTTCAAAGCTACCGAATGTGCACTGCGGCCAACAACCCCACCCTCATTTTTTCCCCCTCACTGAATTCTGACACAAATTCCTGTCCGGCTTTTACCCGAGAGCTCCTACCACGGCGTCGGCAGCATTTTTTTCCCCCATTTTGCCCTCGTCCAATCACAATCACCTGTGGGTTAACAACCTATCTCGCCTCGGCCAATAGAAGGGCGCCTCCGCCGCCACGTGACGCAACGCCCACCCCTTGAGTCCGTGATTGTCGGCGGAATGTTGAGAAATTATAAATCGGCGAGTGGAGCGCAGGCTGTGAGGGACGGGAAAATTACAAACAGCCAGGTGTTGGAAGCGGACCTCGAAGAAGGCAAATGTCGACAGAAAAGCACGAACGGACTCCTCCTCTCTCCCCTCCAGTCTTTTAATCGGGCAAGAAGTCGGTAAGTACACTTTATTTCGCACCTTGCACGGCTCTGGAAATCTCATCCTTCCTCTATATAGGAGCGAGGCGCGTTATGAAGCGCGGTGAAAAAGAAACTGTTGTTGGGGATTTAAAAAAAACAAAACAACAACAAAAATAACAGTTTTGCGCAATTCTTGTTGAAATAGACTGAGTTCCCCATTTTCTCTCTCCCTCCTTGTTTCACATCTCTTTATTTTGTTTTTCAACATGTTTGCTGCGTATATTTAGAATTATATTGGGAAAAAACTGAGACACATACTCTCTTTATCGCCCTTTGGAATAAAATTCATGAAGAATATGTGAATGTAACTCCTACTTTGCTTTATCACGCAGATAATTGGGTAATTCTGCTCCAGGCGAACACTCAGCATTTTACTAGAACGAACTGGCTGAAAAGTGCGATAAACTCCGCGACCCTGTGTGTGTGTGTGTGTGTGTGTGTGAGAGAGAGAGAGAGAGACAGACAGAGAGAGAGAGTGAGTGAGAGGGGGAGAGAGAGGAGATCCGCCCGCAATACACCTGGCCGTTGCGACTGAGTAGGTTTAAGCATTGATTTCTCGGGACGAAGTGTTCTTTTTACTGTGTATAATAAACTTCACATAATAATAATAATAATAATAATAATAATAAATAATAATAATAATACAGAAACCCTTTTCAATCTGCAATTACAATTGGTTTAGGGGCTGTTCGACTAAAATTTCGCTTTTTTATTACATAAATAAAAATAGTAAACTAACTAAATCGATGGCGTGTTTCATCTCTTAAATCGCTTTATGAAGATAAATTTTAAAAATATTTTCTACAAACTGAATTGGCACAGGCGATGATGGTTTCCTTCCTTCGTTTAGGTCCTGCCTGGCGTTGACTAGATCCAGATGTGCCTGATTAGGCTTTTTAATGGGGAAAACAGTCGGTTGTTCCTGGTTCTGCTGTTCCGGTGTGGGTTTGTGTATGAGGAGAGCTGTTAACGGAGCAAAGCTTTGAGCTGTTAAATGCATTAGGAGCCCGCGTGATTATATCCGCACCGGAACATGCCCCACCCCTTCCACCTCTTTTGTCTGACTCTGTGGTTATAGCTTAATACCCCCTTACACACACACACACACACACACACACACACACACACACACACACACCGAGCCCTGCCCTCTGCTCCGAGAGACACCTGAGCGAGACTCTCCTAATGATGAAATCCACTGTCTGGGCAGATAGTGGGTCAGTTTGCAGCGGTGTGTCCGTCCGATCCCGGGACCAAGAAATCAGCCTCATCTGGGCCACTGCAAGCACGCAATCGACTAAGATCTGCATTTTTAAATTGCTCATTCTTCTCACGAGTACCCCCCACAAAGGGTAAGGCACAACAATAAGCCTCATTCAGCAAATATTTCTTAAATTCTGTTTCAAGAAAGACGAGACATGGTGTAGTAATTAAAAAAATGGTTGTACATCTGTGATACAGCTGTTAAATTTAAGAAAATCCAATAAGATGTTTTGCACAAATAAGAGCATGCACAAAATTTTATGTGCTCTTGACTGAGAACAAACTTGTAATAACAAAACGAATTTCAGAATCTGAAATCTGCATAAGTGGGTCTTTAAGAAAACAATTCTACTTGAGAACAGTTGGTGGCTTTCGCCCCGTGCGCTACATGTCAGTTGGAGAGGATGTACGATTCTGATTCCAGTTTTATACGTTTAGTTATTAGTTTATTAAAGAAAAGCAGAGACATTTTGCAAATGAGTTTTGTTTCAACTGTACACTGTTTAAGAACAGCAAAAAAATCTTGAAGTGATTTTCAAATGGAACTGTTCCTTGAGTGATGCCTAGTGTTCTTAGTGGTTCGGCTACAGGTTAAGCGCAATGAGTACATGAAGTGCAATGTTGTGTCGAAAAAAGCTGCCAATAAGCAGCTTGATATCTTGATCTGAGTTGCTGTAACAAATCATATTTCCTTTCTAATCTATGCCCATGGAGAAAATGTCTCATGTTAGATCTTTATTTATTATGTGTTGCTAAAATCATACAGTTCAGCATGTTGGTTGCTTAATAATACCTTAAACTTGTCTATAAATCCTAGATTTCCAAAGATTTATTTGAAACCATGGAAACTAACACCTGCTGAAGTCTCAATTAATAGCATTAGCAATGTCCTTAAAATTGCATTGCATTCAAACCATCGCCCTACCATAAAGCATAAAAATCATTCATTTATTGCAGCTCATCTTTTAAAACATGTGAAATAATGCCCAATAAAGCACTCCATTTACTGTTAATGTTTTGAAGGCTTCAAGCTGTACCGTGTTGTAATTTCTTGACTAGTTAGACCTTTATCAGTCATGAACTAGTTTTGGTAATCTACACTTTGTCCCAGCAGAGCCTTTTGCTTTGTCTGTATGCAGGTTTTAAAAGCAGTTTCAGGCCATGCCTTTAATGTGTTAATATTATCTTCCTAAGTAGAACAGACCCACACTTTTTGAGGGTTTCAATGATGCAGGCCAACGAAGTTGGCGCAGCGACATCCTCTGTGATTTGCCAGTGTTCTATCTACAATAAAAATAATCTGCTTCTCCATGCAAAATACTGTAAAATCTGTCAGCATCTCATGTGATGTTTGGATCGTGCGTCAGACACAGTCATCAGCCACACACTGCTGCCTAACTGAGTGGTCAGGTGTGTTTGTCAAGTTTGATTGTGTGACAGGTGGTATTCTTCCTGTATAGGCTGATGTTACTGTTTTGAGGTTGGTTGTTTTGATGTTGGCTTCTTCAGCCTGTATGATATTTCTTCATATTTATCATCATAGCCCTTGGCCTGTGTATCTCAGAAGCCAAATTAATCACAATTCATCCTGGATTTTATGTTTAATTTCAGATGCATTTTAAGATGCATAGCTTCAAAATAACAGCAAAATGTTGTTTGACAAAATTCAATCATTTTTTCATGACATTGTAAAAGGACAGTGAAATTTTAAAGAGTGGTCTTTAATGATAGATTTTTAGGTGAAATTGAAACGAAGTATCACACAGTGTCATTTAGATTATTGGCTTTAGCCTGAACATTTAGAAGAGTTTTATGTTTTGTGTTGGTATCATAGTTAGGTAATCAGTCAAATGAATTACTTAACTTTTCCTTCAAAAATCCCTTCAGAAGAACCACAGTGAATTTAGCTTGAGTTTGGTGGGTAGAAGCCATTTGAAGAAGCATGTTCCTTAAAAATATTTGAAGATGTAATAACAATACAGTATTTAAGAAAGCTAGTATTTTTAAAGAATTATTTATTAATCCCAAATGAATTTATTTATTTGACTTTTTTTCCCAATGGTTATATACCATTGTAAAAATATATTGCAATGTACAGTATATTGATATTGTGAGTCTCAGTATATAGACATTTATATGGATTTTAAGAATAGCTTGATAATTATTATGGTTAATTTACACCCAGTACTAGAGCAGTTAACTGGTTTGGAAATAGGCCCATTTTACTCACCATTCCATTGCGGAGTCAACCTGCAGCAGGAAATTCAGGATTTGCCTTTTTTTAGATTTTAGTGTGTTTGTTCCTCACTTGACTTCCAGTGTTCACCCACTGGTGTGTGTGTGTGTGTGTGTGTGGTGCACATTTAATTGACTCTCATTTCTGTTTCACTGTTTTAATAGCTCCAAGAGCCGCCTCATCGGCAGTCCCTCCTCTCATCGGCAGGCCCCCATTTTTCCTCTTTCTACTTGCTCTCTTTTCCCTACTTTTTGAGTCGGCTACTCAGTGCCACGTGGCGTGCCCTCTGCCTGGAGATTATAGCGGCTTGTGGGAGGTAATTACAAAGAGCTAACGATGCTGCATTTAGCTGCACGCCTCTTTCCCCACCAACCCCGAACAGGCTCTTAGTTGACCAGGTGGATTATGTCACCGCACGCTAGAGTCGCATGACCCCTGGAGCATGTTCAGTGCAATTTGCTGACCTGCCGCCTGATAAATACAAGCATTCTTTTTTTCTTTCTAAAAAGAGAGAAATAATCAAAACAACCCTGCCCACAAAACCCCTCATTATACTGTTTTGCAGACAGTGGAATGTAGAGAAAAACCCCTGATGGCTAACTGTGGAGTGACAATGTTTTGTGAGTTCCATAAAGGCGGCATGATGTGACTCTCAAATAATATTATGATAAATTTCATCTCACTTTAATGAAAAGAGTGCACATTCAGGATTTTAAAATGATTCAAAACGCGACTCAAGACTGATGAGTGTGGAGCCGCCATGACAACACAGACAGTAGTATGTTTTTAAGGGACAGTGCATGAACACACTGGGGAAAGTAGATAACAGAATTTTACAAATAAATATATAAGGGCAAGATTATGTCGAATAGAGGTTCTGAATGTCACTTATGATTCATTTTTGATTAGTCACGCTGTCTCTTCCCAGAGATAGAGTGACAAGGTCTTTATGTTAGTCAAAAGCTTGCAATCACAGAAGCTTTATCAAATCTGCCTTCTCAATTGCATTTCCTGAGTAATGCAGTTATCAGTTAGAAGCTTTAAAGACTTGTTTTTCTAGTTATATATATATATATATATATGTGTGTGTGTGTGTGTGTATATATATATGCATGCATATCACTTCGAACTAGAGGCTTTGGAGTATGGCGGAAGGCAAGTTGGGTTGATTGCCTACAGCGAGTTGTTTCTGAAGATTGATTGTGGGATTATCGGAAGGAGAAGCTGAGATTTTCTTTCTCCCTCACCATCGCCGGAAAGCTTTGATCCATTTCTCGCATGTGCAATGTGACTAAAATGTGCCATTGTCATATAAAAATCACCCAAAGGGAAATTTTCTGTAATAATAGAGTCGGGCGAAGACATTACGAGTCACACACAAATACACAGCATGTGAGTCAGAGCTTGCCATGCCGTCAGTCGGTCGGGTGGAAAGAAACATTTTCTTCACGTTCAGCAGACAGAAAGTGAGGAAGCACCTCGTAGAGAACGCCACTGGAAGCTGCAAGTTTTCATTCGAACGTGCGACAGGAGGGCCGGAAAGGGGGAAAGAAACTGCCTTTAAACACGGCGGAGTCTGGAGACGGAAACTATTTTCAGTCACAGGAATGTGACAGGCGCACTGTAACACGGCATCTTCTTTTTCCTCCCTTTTAGTTTTTTTTCTCCGGCGTGGTTGCAGCGCGTCTTCGCCGCATCTTCTCCGTCTGAAGTCGTGCCATGCTGAGCGGGTCGTTAAAGCGGAGAGAGCATCGCTGCGGGGTTAATGAACCCATCTGCATCAACTCTTAACTCCATCTGGAGCACGCGGCCTCAGCGCCGCAGCCGGCTCGTTCATACTAATGACGCTGCTCTCTCCTCTTCTCCGCTGCCACATTTCTCAAAAGTGCGCAAGGGGCTGGGGATGTTCTTTGAACCATGTCGTTCAGTAGGAGGCACTCGATACAGGTGCTTCATCAAATCGTGACAACCCGGAATATTTTTCCACTCGCATAAACAGGACATAAATAACAAAAGAACTGCTTATAAGGCCGGCTTTTTATACTTGTCGTGAGAAGCTATTTAGGCAGCTTGGAATGGCTGTCTCGGTGTAAAATGTGTAAGTAGTTTTTGTCTAACAATATTCTCCCAGGCAGTAGGCGGCAGCACAAAAAACCAAACACCAAAAAGATAAATCTGCGCTCATCAAATGTCCTATGAAATTTTAGACAAGACAAAGTTATAAGGCCCTAGTAAATGTAACGTTGTCCACGACCAAATCACATTCCCACATTCCAAAAAGAATTGGTTCCTTTATTCCCTGTAACTGGGAAGCGCATTCAATTGTTGCTTAAAATATCAAAAACCTCAGTTGAGCAGCCTGTGGTGAACATTGACCTTAGAAAAGTTAAAGTTCAGTTTCTGGAATAAAATAAATAAAAATGGCTAATTCTAAACCTAAGGTTTTAGTTTTGATACACAACTAATTTAATCACTGCTCCAGGTTGTCACAAAATAAACTCAATGCAACTTGCTCTGGATAAGGGCATCCGCGGGACGCCATGAATGTCAGTGACCTTTTAATGAATCATGAGTTTAGATTGGAGAGTGTTTCTTAATCGCTGCTCAGCTAAAACAAGGACGCGTAATTCTAACACAAAGTGCAAAGCGTGTATCTGTATTCAACCTTTGGAATCGACTCCATTAATTCCCAATAACTGGCATCAGAATCTGAGCATGTTACTAATATTTGGCAAGAGTGCCTTTAAAAATAGCCGCAATATTCTCCTGGCCTGTTGTTGGCAGTGTTGTTACAAAGTGGTTTTCATTTTTCACATCTTTTAAGTGTGAGCATCATCTCCCACTGTGCTTACTATTTCCCAGCTCGAATTCATTGCGATTTGCATGACTGATGAAGACAAGCACATGAAAACATGCATTTGACCCCAAACCTCTCACTTCAAACACATCCACCTTGTCAAAAGTCTGCCATTGTTAATTGTGACGAATTTGTCCCTCGTCTTAAATTTCCACATGCCAAAAACCTTGAAGAAACCCACCATGTGGTGGGTTTCCACCACCACCACCACCACCATCACCACCAAATGCAGATACGGTAAGTGGCAGAATGGGCTTTAATCTGTTCCAGAATGAGTCTTAGTGTCCCGACTTTAAATGTTGCCTTTCCACAATGTTGGTGTGTCTTCGTGCTAGAGGTCGGCCGATATTGGTTTTTCAGGGCCGATATCGTTACAGATTATTGTTAATTAATGGGGTCGAGAACTGATATGTAATAAAAAAGAAAATCTGTCAATTTTTTGCGTTGTTTGGCTTCTACTCGTGTGACAAATAGCCAATCAGAGACTACTGCGGGCAGGACATTAAATGAAGCAGTTGGTCGAGAGAAGAGACGGCAGTTGAGCCACAGTAGCGCTCCTTTTAATTACTTAATATAGGTGATGGTCAAAATGAAGCACTGATACCGATAATCGGCAAAATGCCTAATATAAGGTCCCGACAATTGGCCCGCCCAATAATCGCCCATCCCTTACTGTATACATTTTGACTCTACGTAAGCAGTTTGAGTTCGGAAACCAAGCCAGGGACCCTCATTTTCCCGTTTGTGGAACCTTCTGCGTAATGTGGGTCTTAAAGCGTCTTTCCAACGGATGTCAAAATCCCATTAACTCCCTTTTTCTGTTTTCAAATATCACTGATTCGATGAGCTTGAGCGGTTGGCCCAGCCCTCGTGTTCCCAAAACACAGGGGAGGGGCCGATTCAAAATAAAAATCCAACGCAATCCGGTCATTTCCTGCCAGCCAATCGCATAATCAAGGGGATGCGATGTGTTATCATCTCCCTTCGTGCAGCTGTGCTCGCCTCAGTTTCGAGGTAAAAACCTGGCGGCATTAGACGTCATCGCCAAACTCCTGACAGCTGGGGCTTGTTGAGACTAGCCCTCGTCCGGCACAGCCGCCTTGTGTTGTCTTGCGCTCTTCCTTTTTTCTTTGTGCCGGTTGAAGGGCCTTTGTTTTGTTACGTGTCCATGGAGGGAGCCCCTGCCTTTAGGATGCCTTGGTCAGAGACTTGGCCAGGCGGATGCACGGGAGCTTTTATCTTCTATGATTCATGGCGAAAGCGAGCATTAAGAAGTGAGACATATTAGAAGAAGACTGGACAAGTGATCTCGTGTGCAGCTGAGATGGGAAAACTCTCTTGGTTGGTATGAATGGTTTACTCTGTGACTTTCTTTGAATATTTGACTTGCCTATTTTCAGTATTTATTTTTACTGTTAGTATTAATAGTTAGTTTCACGTGTAGAATAGGGCTGCACCGACTGACTGGTGAGTTTTGTACATCGTTGCCTTGTTGTCATAATGTCATTACCAAAATAAAATCAAAAAGAAGAAAATGTAAACTTTATGCAAAATATGCTGACAATAGTATAACCTAATATAATGCTGCTTTCTTTAGGGTGCTAAAGCTATAAATACAGTTTTTGTATTTACATCTGGTGTGTGTGTGTGTGTGTGTGTAATTACTTGACTCATTAGAAAAATCTAATTAATGTCTAATTTAAACTGATCTGTTAATATAATCAATAATGAAAACAATCCTTGCTGTCATAGTTTAGAATTACTTTATATTCATATGTATATTTGTGGAAGTATATACATATACACACAGATATATTTATGAATATAGTGTGTATATACAGTATATAGCATGTAGGTATATAGACAGTGTAGATGTATATCTGTGTATGTGTATATACAAATATACATGTGAATATAAAATAATTTTACACTATGACAGCAAGGATTATTTGTGTAATTGGTTAGTTGGGTTCTTTTCAGATTAACAGATTAGTTTAAATTAGACATTTGCATGAGATCAATTAAATCTTTAAAATTAGTAAAATAAAGTAAACCACAATTAAAAAGTTTGTTTTCTAATGATTCAGGTAGTTTAAATGTATATGTGTGTTTGTGTGTGTGTTTAAGAATATGCAGACATACACACATTTTATGGACAGAACCAGAGGGCAGTTAACAGAAACCTCCAGTTCCTCTTTTTCCTGTGCTTTCTGTTTTAACAGACATATAAACTGTCCACAGTCTAAAAAACACACAAACAACTATCCAGAAAAAACTGACATCCAACAGAAACCCGTTTCCATGCACGGCTAATGGGTACGAGTGCTTCTCTTCCTTCCCATTACCCAGAATGCCAAACATCCGGTAGATTCCCTGTTAGATCCCACTGCCAGAAGATGTGGAGCCAATGAGCCTTTTCTTTCCCTTTTTTTTGCCTGCGTTCTTTTTTTTTTTTCTTGTCTTACCCCTCCCTGTGAGAGTAATGAGTCTGAAATGTTAGTGATCTTGACTCATTTCAATATCTGAACAAGGAAAGCGTAATAAAGAGAAGCTCTTTTGTTCACGTTCTCATTACAGCGAACGGGAGCTGAGCTATAACAGAGTAACGAAGTGTAAATCGTTTAGTCTTGGTCATTATATCAGTTAATGTTTTTTTTCTGATGAATCTGCTTTGTGAATTGAATGGAAAATACTGCCTTGAGTTCTGGGCTCATGTACTAGAGAATTAGCAATGCATCCGTTTGGAGATGATCAGTAAATTTTCATACAGTCATTCATACAGGTCACATTGTTTTCTGTATTATAGATTGAACTGTATTGGAATTAAACATAAATAGAGGTGTTGACACCAGGTACATCAGACAGTCCCATTTTGCTCGCCAGTGTACCGAATTTGGTTATGTAGTTCACTTTGACTATCCAGTTTACTTTTGGAACAGGAGTCTAAACCACAGAGAGCTCTATATGTGTATATTGATATACAGATTTTAATATATTGCTTCTTGTTTTGTTTCTGAAACACACACACACAGATTACATTTATTAGGTGTAGTTATTAAAGAGTCCTCGTTAAAGTAACATGATAAAATGCAGTTAAAAAATTATCTTTATTTTCTGTTACTACATTGAACAATCCAAATATGTTACTAAACTAAAAAGTACACAAATTGTCCCTTATTTTGTTGGATGATGTTAGTGCTGTTACGCTAGTGAGGACACTGTGTGCACAACGGTGGAGTGGCAGTGCTCCCTCTATTGGGCAAATTGGACCATGACAACAGTCATAACATGATACAAAAATTAATTTGTCATCTTTCAGATTAAAATTCTTTAATCAGATGATTCTGATATTGTTATATCTGTAATAACTTGTAATAACAGTTGCTGTGTTGTGTTCACAATGACAAATAATCACACACTTTCACAATTATTAATATCGGCATGCTGGTTGGTTAGTCAGAGCTAGCTTTAGCTACTAGTCTCATTTTCTTGGACTGGAAACAATCACCACTTTCTTAGGACACATATTTCGTGTCCTGCTCAGAAAACTCAGACTGCGACTCAAGTGGTAAGTTTATTCCCTCCGTGCTGGCTGCAAACTACTGTGCCTCAAGAGTGCGACTCAAAGTCCTGCTTGAGAATATGACTCAATGTGGACAGCATAAAAATTCAAATCATTCAAGCATTCAAATCGTTCGATTCAAAAAGAGCTGATTTGGGATTAGTTCCTTTATCCCCGCTTCCTAATGAATTCCTGTCTTCTAATCAGGAGGCAGCTGTGTTGTTTTCTGATCTGTGATTAACAAGGACACAACTCGGAGAACATCTATCCCAATCCGGCTTGAGGGTTCCCGAGTTCGTATGGAGCTCCACACAGGAAATGGCACTCATTCCTTCAGTCCGATTCAAAAATAAACTCTAGCCTTCCTGCGGGAGCCCAGAGCTGGAGAGGAGATCAGGGAGGGGGAAGTGTGAGAAATGAGGGGGCTCCATTCAGCGCTCGCCACCGCCAAACCAATTGGAAACTCCTGGCATGCTGCTCTCTGGCTCGTTCCGTCGGATCATGCGTTTCTTTTTTTCTCTCTCTTCCGTAAAGAAGATTAAAGACCTCGCTGTTGCCACGTCGCTTCGCGCTTCCTGTATCGGGGGGTTTCACGGCCGTACGGAAGCGCAAGGTCGACTCCGGCCGCCGAGACCCCTGCTGGCTTCTGGAAACGTTCTTTTCTTAAAGAACCCTTAAAAGTGTTGGTTCCCAGACGTTTATTTTTCTGCAGGGCCCCCCTTTTGAAGATAAGGATTTTTTCACGGCCTGCTTTCTCTTCACACAGTATTGCAAACCCCTTACCCCCTCTTCATCACCTTATTTGTGCCTTTCAATCGCCCAGGTCTGCTTCATAATGACGTTTCACGTGAGCGTGAGGTTAAAAGCGCGTCTGACGACGTGGTGAAAAGACTGCTTTATCTCTGTACTAAACCAGGCCTTAGTCATCTAAACATCACAGGGGGTGCTGGTAGAAGTTTGGGCCAAGCTTGGTTATTAGTTTAATTTGCGTAAAGAAATAATACATTAATATCCAGATTAATTACCTTATTAATTAGTTACCTCATTAACAGTCCTACTTTATCATATTTTTCTCATACAATAATATCAATATCAATACAATAATATCTGAATCATATCAGATCATATCCGCTAATTGCTTGTTTAAAAAGTCATCGGCATCAGACTAAAGCTTTGATTTGCCCGATATTTTTAATCAATATTTATTGTAAGTCACTATGGTAGTGCTTGTGTCAGGCATGTCCAAAGTCCGAGATTTTATACGGCCCGCGCCTTCTGTTAAAAAATGTATGCTGTTATTTTGTGCCAAAATTCTGAGTACGCAGTGGAACGTTCACCAGCAAAGTCTTGTCTTTTCACGCTCAAGTCTGCATGCACACACAAAATTACACCAAAACTAACGAAATTGCGTGTACTGCTGCACTTAATAGTATGGTAGGTAAGGCGCTCTTATCATACTTTTCTATGTGGTAATATGCATCTTAGGAAATAGCCGGGGTTATAGCTTAACGACTCTGAACGCACTAGGTAGTGCACATGGAGTGTCACGCACACTATTTGACTCACTATTACACCACATAGGGCGGGAAGTGACTTTTTCTTACAATGTTGTGCACTACACTTAAAATGCTCCACCCTCGCGCCACTCTGACCTGGTGCTATCTTACAAATGTCCGTTACGGTGCTATTTTTGTGCCAGAATTCAGAGCGCGCAGTGGAACATTGGTGCACAAAATATCTTTCTTTACACGCTCAACGCTTGACTCTACCTTCTTCAGCATTGTCAGCGTGAAAAACATTGGATATCGAATCTGCCAATAATTCCTGTATTGTGCAACCCTAAAAAATAGCTTCAAAAATGAACCAACTCCCTGAGAGAAACAAACTAAAACTTGTGCATTTCGTGAAATCGTAGTTGCAGCTGTGCAACTGCCACTCTCAGTTCATTTTCAGTGTCATTCATTTGCTTTGTGTCCCCCACTTCGGGAACCACCGCCTTAAAGTAGCCCGGAATTACTGTCCGTCCATCCATCTATCCGTTCGTCTGTTTAGGCCATTCACTGCAGATTTTTAGCCAGTAACCGCCTACTGCGGGTGCTTAAACTACTCTTAATCCCTCAATCCTGCCAACCTATAATTAAAAAAATAAAGGCAATGCCACACTGCTTAACACACTCCTACCAGCGTGACGCACATTACCATGCCGCTAGCGTGCTGTTGTTACTGCTGCGTTGATAATGATTTGCCCCCAAGTATCTGGCCAGCAGAATATCTTGTGTGGCAAAAATAATGAACAAGGATTATCAATTGCCACAAAGAAATGAGGATTATAATTACAAGATTTGTGTACTGTAGCAATTACTGTTGCTAAATTTGTGCTTCTGCTTCTTACTGCTGGCTAGATTGCATTTAGCAGACGCTCTTACCCAGAGACAGTCTCCCTGGAGCTACTTGTGGTTAAGGGTCTGGCTCAGGGACCCAATCATGGTAGTGCCAGCCATGGGACTCGAACCCATATTGAAAACTGTCAGTCAATTTCCACTTTTAGCATAAAATGTATATTTTGTGTCCTGTTTATTTATATATTGTTTATTCCATGTGTCTTATCTGTTCTTTATTCTCTATTTCTTGTTGCACTGTGTAAACTGGCGCCACGTCACCTCGTCTCTCTGTATATCTGTACAATATATAGAAGAGATGACAAAGTTTACTTTGACACTTTGACACAACCTCTTGGCCCAGAGGCGAATGTCCTAACCACTAGTCCACCAACACACGTAGATGTCAGTTTGCTAACTAGTAGCTAGTAAAACAGAATGTGAGCTGTCTTTTCCTAAATAGTATGACGATGATATTTGCCAGTAGATGTCAAATCGTTTGGTAGAATAGTTGCCAAAGGTGGAGCTGCAGTGTATCCTCACTAGGGAAGGGTATCATTGCGATTTTAACAGAGCTACCACTCTTACCGGTTACTGCTTATCGGTCCGGTACTTTAACAGTATTCTTATCTGTACTTTTTGAAGACAAAAATCAAATTAACAGCATAATTAACGTTGCTTTATTTAACAACTTACTTTTATTGTTCGACAAACTGTCAACACAGTAAGCTGACAAATACTCACCTCACATGGGAGTTACAGTATTGCTAAAATATCTTGTTTATATGTAACTCAGGCTGTACTTGTCATATATTTAAGTGTCTACTAACAGATATTAAGTTATATTTCGTACAGTGTATTAAAATGTAGTTTAAAGTGTAAATCTGTGTGTGTATTCTCGCCAGTCGGGCCGGCTCCGCCGAACGCCAGTATACAAATCACATACAGCCATAAGCAGAACACAACTTTCCACATACGCACACGGATAGGGCAGTGACGCCAGCATCTGTGGGCGTGAGTTTGCGTCGACAGAGAACGCTCTAGATTAACATCTTAATCAGCAATGAAGCTGGCCAGATAAATTGGTAAAGATTACTTTTATGTAGAAAATGAAAACCTGATTTATTCATTTCTCCAGCACCGATTAAGCGATACCATTAACGTCAGATCTTAACCATATTCCGGTCTTTACAAATTTAGCCTCCGGACCCGTTAAGTACTAGGTTTTGATACCCATCCCTAGTGTTAAGGGGACAGTACATGAACACACCTGGGGGAATGTATTAACATAATTTAATAATTGAAATAACAATTATTAGCAAGTTTACATTATCCTGGATGTCAGTCTCGATTAATTGTGAGTATCGTGAATCAAATGACAAGAGCTGTGTTAAAATCACTTCACTTCTACACATCCTACAGCCCTAATTCCAGTCTGTCCAATAATAGTGGTATTACGGTTCATTTGGAAAGTTGAGAAAGGATCAACTTTTAATTGATGCCTTGGTACTTCAAAATTCCCCTTACTGAGGTTGGATGTCGTAAATAGAAGTCTCCCACCAGGGCCTCCTTCATAAGAAAGATTTAAACCGGTGTGTTTAAGAACCCTGTGTGTGTTACAGCTGTACGTCGGCCCTGGTTTGGACTTTACTCCTTCTTATCGTTAGTCGACAGGCAGTAACCGCGTCTAACCCACAGGTGCCCCCATCTCTCTCTCTCTGTCTTCCTCTAGTCTGCACTCGTAATCTCCGTCTGTTTGAATTCCGGCAGCGAGACGGTTTTGCTGGCGATGGTCTGATTGCGTGTTCGGAGCGTGTAACATTTTTGTTGTGCCTGAGAGGAAGCAAAGTCTCTTAACTCTTCTAATCTCGCTCTCTCTCTGTCTGGTCTTGGAGACTTTTGCTGAGTTGGCAGGGGGAAAACGTACTGAAGCAATAGAAATGAACTGACAGACATCAGGCTGCTCGTAAAACACACACACACCTCTCAGCACATGTAGCGGTCGTAAAGGTGAAAAGTATGTATTAAGGGCTGTGTTTTCTGAGACTGTGAAGTGTAGATAAGATTCCAGTGTTGCGTTAAATAGTCGCTTGATTGTCTATTCAGAAGGGTATGAGTTTTTTGAAACACTGCTGCGTTTCAGCCTCTACTCTGCTGTGTATTCAGAGCGGTATGCCAAAATGAACTTTAAATGTGTATTTATATTCCTCACCAGAAATAAATCCCTGCAGAAAAGCTTTAAGAGAATTAAAGGGGAAGTTATTGTGATGTTTCTCCAATAGAGGGTGCAGGGGATTGTGGGAAATGCAGTTCTCTTCCAGAAAGGCCAAAAGCAACTCATTTTATTGGCCAAATTGGTTCAAAGTGACCCTTGAACTTCATGTTTCTTCCTTTTCAATTGAATACAACAACAAAAAGCGTATGTGACTAACTTCTACTCACACTACAATAAGCCTAACAACAAATGTATTGTCATTTTTGTGACAATGTATGAAAAAAATGTATCCGATTACTCGATTAATCGATAAAATAATCGATAGATTATTCGATTACAAAAAATCATTTGTTGCAGCCCTATTAATGATAAATACAGATTGTTTTTAAACTTCACCACATCGTGTTGTATGAGTTCTCTTAAATAACTACACCGAACACGTTGGGGAAAATCACTTCATAAAAGTCCATTAATGTCAGTTTATCCTCCATCTCTTCAAAGATTTGCAGCTTTCGCACAGTGATTTACATATAAATTTGAGTGTAACTTCAAGAAAAGTGCTGAATTTGAAATGATTAGGAATGCACAAAAATATCGGAACAGGCTGATAATTGTTTTTTTATTTTTACGTCTGTGTTGAGATGAACAACATTTATGCAGAAATCGTTGGTCTTATTGCTGGGCTGATGCTATTTTTCAGGATCTACACTTTGGTCTTAAGACATGCATGGTAGGGCCCATGTGTACTTGTAGAAATGAGAGTTTAATCTTTCTTTATCGTCTCCCACCCCCACTCTCCCTCTCTCTCGCGCGCGCGCTATCTAAAGAATTATTGTTTCAGTCTTGGCGTCCAGCCAGTGCTACGGAGGCTTTTTGTTCCAGCTTAAATCTAGGCCAGTTTTCTTTACCGTTTCATTTGAGGTCGCCATTCTACCTCGCACGACCTTTAACAGAGCAGAGCTTTGTTTGAGTTTTGGTGACTGCGGGGCCATGTGCTGCCCGTACAGCCTCGATGGCTGCTTTAAAGACATGAACGTAATAGACCACCATTGCTTTTCAGAGCGAGATAATGTCTGATATAAAGCAGCTGAGCTCTCGACGTGTCGGAACTTTGATCAGACCTGAGACCGACGTTGGCCTTCGAGGCGTCTTCCAGATCAAAACTCAGATGCAGGGAAGGCAGCGTTGGGTGCATATGTGAGCAAAAAGCCACAATTGGCAGAATAAATGGTAAATACAGTTCATTCATAAAAAGGCACAGGATGGATTGTTTGAATGCGTTTTACAGCCATTTCCAAAAAGATCCTCCTGAACGTTTATTCTTATCTTTGCGTCTACTGTGATATGCAGATATGGCAAAAATTCCTACCTCAAAACGCACAGCATCCAGCCTATGTTCTAACATACATGTCCAGCGTATATCCCAGTGGTTTTTGTAGTCGGATTCAATTTGTAAGTCTGATTTCAGCATTACTAGAAAGTAGAGGTTGATCGATATTGATTTTCTGAACCAATATTGGTACCGATTATTGCTGGCTAATCGGGCAGATCGATATTTGGAGCCGCTTTGCAAAAACCAGAAAATCTGTCAATGTTGAATTTTACAAACACCAAGCTCAGCTGAAACTTTTCTTTTCCTGCTCGGAACTTCACGCTGCGCTCGTGTGTGAGTGGGGTGTGAGTTACAACAAGGCTTCAGCGTTGATCGGCTACTACTCGTGTGACATTTAGCCAATTGGAGGCTGTTGTGGGCGGGACAATAAATAAAGCAGCCAATCGAGAGCAAACGGAACAGAGAAGAGACGGCGGTGGAGCCCCCGTAGCGTACCTTGTAAATAGTTAATATCAGCAATGGTCAAAGTTGAACACTGATACTGATCAAATGTCTAATATCAGCCCCGATAATCGGCCCGGTCTTGGGTCTGCCTACATCTTACACTTTGAAATAAATAAATACGTAAGATGACCTGATGATGATGATTTAAAGGAGACACTCCCAATTCAAGAACGTTTCTGACTTTCATTGGTTAAAACGTGTATTTTCCAGACGTGAATCCTGGCATGTATCCATTTCGAGTAGGGCCTTAAGAAGCCTTTTAATGGAGGAGAGGAGAACAAGAGGAAACATGAAAACACGGATATTGCAGCTAAGTGCTTAAGGAAGTCCTTGAGGCGTGAGAGAGAGATGAACTATTGTCTTGCTGTTGGAGTCAGACCTTACCCTTGGAGCTTAGTCAGTGAATAACGAAGAAACGTTTTATTCATTTCCTTAAATCGGAGCCTCTCCTCTCTCTCTCTCTGCATTGTCTCTTGTGGAGATCAGCGCTCCGCTTTGGAAGAGTTTTACATGTGTGCATTTGCTCTTTCAGAAGGGAGATGTGGGTGCGGCAGGGTCTTAAATTAGAATCATCACAATTTGCTTGATGTAGTGTGCTTTGAAACACAAATATTATTAATAACCAAGAGATCAGTCAACTGTGTAAGTAGACATTGAATAGAGACCTTAACATTTGGAGGAATACATTTTACTACATTTAAAACATTATTTAATAAAAACGTTGCTAAGTATAAAGCAGAATCTGTGATACCATAACACAACGCTTTTTTGGGATTTCACAAAGTGTGGCTAAAATGAATGAACTAATTGCAGCGGAGGGTGGCTTATCTTGCTCGAAAGCTGTATCTTTGGACTGCTTTGCTAGCGTCAACGGCACGAATTGAACAATAGGGGGCGCTATAAATGCTAAATGCCTGTATCTTAAGAACTTAAGTCTGATTTTGCTGAAATTTGGCAAGAAATAAAACGAAGATATGGAAGACGGAAATATGCAATGTTGCTGTTTGAACATTAGAGCGCGCTAAAATGCTACATAAATTTATGCAGTCTGATTCACTGACTCTTTACTTTGACGCTAACTGCATCAGCTGCTGTTGTGTGGCTTTTTGCGACGTTTGCTTGGACCCCACTCATTGCTGCTTGCGGTTATATATATTTTTTAACATTATCATTTTCTGGGGTTCATGTCTGTATGTATACAACCAAAAAAACCCTCAGCCGTGAAGTATTGCAGTATTTTTTTGTGATATCCATCACCAACATGTTGCGTTTTTGTGGCCCGTCAGGGTTCTAGGGTTTATCTTTGATATGCTTATGGTTGAAGTGGGGCTGCGCTGGGTCAAAACGCTCCCTCAGAGACCGCGGGGCACCGCACATGACCTCTTTACCTGAATATATGTGCGTGTCTACGTTCTCTGCTCCTAATTCAGCTCAAGAGCCCTTCATGAGACGACTCGGGCAGGTTGCAGCAGGGAAAAAGGTGAAAAAACGTGGCAAAATGGGTCTGTCTGCAGGTCCTGGATTAGACCCGTGGCTCATAGTGCTGAAAATTGAAAAGCATCAGAAAGGGTAGAAGTGTCTCGCTCCCTTCGTGAGGTGTGGAATGAGGATGTTCCAGGTGAGGTGTTCCTGTCTGTGTGAGGGCGTCACGTTATTACTTTTTCCTTATTCAGTTTTTTGAGGGTAAAAGTGGACCTGTAGTTTATTTTAAACTACGTCTGAATTATGTTACTCTTCTTAAAGCCTTTTTTTGCAGCATGTCCACGAAAACGCCCAGTTTTAACAGATTACAGTAAACATACAGTATACCCTTTGTGTTTGCTTATATGGAAAAATGTAAAGTATATTAAAATGTGCTATTAGTGTGCTTCTAAACAAAAACATGCATGTATATTCTCAGTTCACGTTTTACGTACTTGTGGAGATATACTAAACAAAGCTTTACCTAAATATACTTGACTGACACTTATTGTTCCTATACGTTTTAGATCAAGATGAAGTATATTTGCCATGCAGCTGTACATACTCTTGATGTGCCTTATTTCTCCCAGACGGACTTCTTTGGTGTAGTGTTTCAACATACATTTGTCATTGTGAACACACCACAGAACAGCACACGGCACTGCTACGAAATTTGACCCACCCACGAAGGAGCTTTGGCAGCGTCTGGGAGCACTGGCAACAGTACTTTGCTCATGGGTACTTCAGCGGTACTTTGACTGGCCCGGGATTCGAGCCCCTAACCATTACGCTACCAGCAGCCCCTGTATTTGTAGTACCTTTTACATACTATTTACCAGCTTAGAGCAAATAGTACACGTGAGGAACTGAACCTTGTGTTATATATAGTGATATTAAACCATGCAGAAACAAATTGGCTGGTTTTATTCCTCTAGGGTG
Source organism: Distichodus sexfasciatus (assembly GCA_032718565.1). NCBI lineage: Eukaryota > Metazoa > Chordata > Actinopteri > Characiformes > Distichodontidae > Distichodus > Distichodus sexfasciatus. The sequence goes on from JAVGVS010000273.1 coordinate 400,602, forward strand.
TGAGAATATTGTCAGACTTTCTTCATACTAGCTTATACTGTAAGTTATGTCTGTAAGATACTATATACTGCAAGTACAAATAGTATATATACTTGAATAAACAAAAAATATTGTATATAATTAGTCCTTTAAGTTCACTTATAGTTAGGGCTGGGTTCAAAAAATTGTTTCACCGATCAATATCGATTCTTGTTCGAAAAGTACGATATCGATTAAAAAATTCATGGATCGATCTTTTCCTGCGGCTATGCACTACTTCTCGCGACCGCGCAAGGAGAGCTATAAAAACGTGAGACCGGCGAAACCGAAACCAAATTGAGCCATGGCTGAAGCTGCTCCGCTCAAATCACCGTCTGGCCTAATTTTATAGCCAAGCAAAACTAGAATTGACGCAAAGAAATCTCTAAATAAATCGAAATCGAATCGAATCGAGAATTGAATCGGATCATGACCTTATGAATTGGAATCGAATCAGTTCAGGAAATCAGCAACGATACCCAGCCCTACTTATAGTTCACAGATTAATTACTTTACAAAATAATACTTGTGTTGAATCAGGTACTTACTTAAAATTCTACTTTCATTAACATAAAACTGAACGTGTCAAGAAGTATTGAAAATATTGTTACAAGAGTACTGCGAGTACTTTAACATTAGTATTCTCAGTACATAAAGGACACACGGTTGAACCGTCAAGTGTGTTTAACTCGAAATGGACTTTAAATCTACTTTGTGATAAGGGTGATCTGGATTGCAGAATATGAAGGTGTGCCGCAGCCACTTTGAGAGTCTTGCCCAAGCAGCGTGGGTGTAGGGCTCTCTCTCAGGAGCTGTAGTGTTGGAGGTAGAGCTGGATTTGAAACTAGAGAAAGAAAAAGAGTGTTTCACCCAGAGTTTCGCAGTTAAGGGCTGAGCATGAACTCTGAACCTACTGACCTTTGACTGAAATAACTTGAATGTTGTGTTCTTTCTTGGTCAAAAAAAGTGTGCTGCTTCCAACGGATCCAGTTGTGCTGCCGTAATGCTATCAGTCGGAAATTCAAACTACAGACATTTTAAAATGTATACATTACGAAATTATGCATTTTAGCAAATACAGTCATTTTGTATTCTTATGAAATGATTTTTGCCATTTTTAACCTCTTTTAACCTATTTATTATTACCATATAATTGTATTATGTATATTTCTGCGTGTTTGGAGTTTGACATCCTTGGTTTGGGAGATTGTCCTCATCAGCCGCTCTGTCTAGACAAAGCTTTACCCAGCGCTTGGCATCTGCCCAGGTGCACTGCTCCTCTATAGATTTACTCTCAGAAGCTCACAAAGCGGTGATTGTGGCCCGTTCCTGTAGCGAGCAGCGGGTCATGTGCTGAAAGAACAACAGAACTGTCTGATGAAAAACTTGTGAAGCTCAACTGCAACGCCGATCCTGTACAGAGCTGTACCAACGTCACTCACCTGGAAAGTGGAGTTTCTCTTTTCACTTACAGTTCTGAACGCTCCATGTAACACTAGAAGAACCTGAAATGACTCCAGCACTAATTCTCTCTGTCTCTATTTTCTCTACCTCCCTCCCTCCCGCTCTGTCTCTCCCCTGGTTGAACTTTTCCAAACTCTAAAATACCTTTTCTTCTCAAATAATTGCTGATAAAAGGCTTTTTCAATCAAACGTCTTTTTAATACAGGCATACTGAAATATATTCATGCCATTCTCCACACACACACACACACATATATATACTGTATATATAAAAGAGCAGCGTAATGGATGTGCTCCATCAGGTCAGTTTAATTAGCAGGAAGTCTTGAGGTCCATGCCGCTGACCGCTCTGATGGACAGTCTTGGTCAGGTGACTTGCTTTCCGAATGCTGCTCTGCTTATTGGCTCCTCGTTCATCACCACGCCTTCTCATGCTGTCAGAGGAGAATTAAATGGCTTATGGTAACTAGGGCTGGACAGTATGACCTCAAATCAATATCAATTAATTAATCAGTCATTTTTGATGAGTTGTCCAGTCCTAATGGTAACCAAAAGTGAGTATTAGAGTTAACTGAGATCCAATATGTAAGTATAATCTTAGTGGTAAAAATATCTCTCTCTCTCTCGTGTGTGTGTGTGTGCTGGTGTGTGATTCCATCAGCAGTGTCTTATCTCAGCAGACACCCTGTCTGGCTTTTCCTCCTGGCATTGCAGCCAATCAGAATGTGCTGTTGCTTCCCAGCCAATCGGAACGTGCGCCGTCTGGATTTGGAGGCAGAGATGTCATCTATATTGTTAAACACGGCACACAATATTCTTGGATTGTAGATGTATGTCGGTGCCTCAGCTAAGCAGAAACCCAATTTCATCTGCCGCTGCTTTACATTTCCAGTGCCACTTTATGCTTCTTTTTTGCTGGAAATGTTCATGCACAGTTCATTAACATACACAAAATACACCAAAATGGAGGTGAGTGATTATTTGTGGTTGTGAACACACCACAGCACACTGTGCACCTCAGTGAAATGTGAGCTGTGCTTTTCAGCCATCCATGAAGGAGCGGTGGGCAGCTTTTTGGCAGCACCCGGGGAGGAGTGGTAATGAGTACCTCAGTGATACCTCATACGGTCCAGGGATTGAACCGATGGCCTTCAGATCACGGGGCTGACTCCTTAACCGTTACACTACCAACGGGCAAATTCCTTTTAACCAAACCGAAAAAGCGCTATAACAACGTCACTGTCAACATCATCTCAGTTTGAGAGGACAGAACCCATTACCACTGCAAGAAATAAGGCATTAATTTCACAATTAATATTTACCCAGCTTTGGTTAAAAGAACTTTGGTAGTTCTGTTATTCAAAAAATGTAATTAGTACTAATTGTTAGTGGGGTTTTTTTGTAATGGAAGAAAGATTCTGTTGCTTTTTTGTCATTATCGCATTTTAAAATCCTTTATTTATTAACCAGTGTCAGTTTAAAAATCCCATAACAAATGAATACATTTTGTTCTACTTTGATTAATTTATTAATATATGTAACTTCTGAAAATTGCTTTGTTATTATCGTCGTTGCTGTATTTTAAACTCCTTTAGTTATTATATCAGTATCATTATAAAAATTCCATATCGGTTTGCCTCCTCACAAGTTCATTTTTAGTTCTGTGTTTAAGTGACTATATAGGAGGACCCGCAAACGAGACCACACACACACACACACGAGTCGTTTTACAGACACACAGTAATTCTTGCAGCAGCCAGCGTGTGTTTGTGCCTTTCCCTCTGATGTTGACAGCACTACGGCTGCTTCGACGCCACACTATTTTTACTAGGTCACTCAAACGCAATTATTTATTACCTCCCAGAAATACTTTTTTTCTGCTTTTCTTTTCATCCGCGTCTCTCTCTCTCGCTCTCTCTCTCTCTGATCTGGAGTTTGAGCTGGATATAAATAGTTAGCGAAGGCTACCCTCTCCCTCCCCGCCGCCCCCTTCCTCCCCACAACAGACGCTTTTTGTCTCGAGCGGGGAGTCTGAGTATTCTGGTCAAACTTAAAATATAAAAAAGCCTAAAATTATAAATCCTTTAGGGCTTAAATGGCTGGTAGTAGTGTGAGGCCATAATTACAGCTCTTCATTACAGATTTCTTCATAATGACGCTCCTGAGTTGGCCCTGGTCCCGTGCTGATTGACTCGTTATTTTTGACCCAGTGGTTTTAAAGCCACATTAGTCATATCTGTATTAGCCTCTTTATATGTGTGTGTGTGTGTGTGTGTGTAAAGTTGTTCACTTTTGAGCTTGAATATATGCAGGGTGATATGAAGCAACAGTGATTCCCATAAGTCAAAGCAAACTGTCATCTCTGCTATATACAGTATAATCGTACAGAGAGACGAGACGGCGTGGTCACAATTTAAACAGTGCAGAGAACAAATAAGGCACTAATATATATATAAACAGAATATAAAGTTTAAACTCTACACTGGAAGTAGAGAGATCAGTAGGTTACATGTGATATTCATTATACAGTTATGGTCCTGGAGGTGTCTTACGATCTGCAACTGTTTCAATATCTAATTCTATACACACGATCTAATAAATAATAACAGCATCTTTTATAAAGTCTGATCTTATATAAAATCTGACATATAAAGCTAACATTTAAAGTCTGGTCTTATATAAAATCTGACATATAAAGCTAACAAAGTCTGATCTTATAAAAAAATCTGACAAAGCTAACATATAAAGTCTGATCTTATATAAAGTCTGATATATAAAGCTAACATATAAAGTCTGATCTTATATAAAATCTGACATAAAGCTAACATAAGTCTGATCTTATATAAAATCTGACATATAAAGCTCACATATAAAGTCTGATTTTATATAAAATCTGACATATAAAGCTAACATAAGTCTGATCTTATATAAAGTCTGACATATAAAGCTAACATATAAAGTCTGATCTTATAAAATCTGACCTATAAAGCTAACATATAAAGTCTGATCTTATATAATCTGAGATATAAAGCTAACATATAAAGTCTGATCTCATATAAAGTCTGAGATATAAAGCTAACTTATGAAGTTTCTGTTTCCTTTGTCTCTCTTCATAGGCTGTAGTTTTGGTCGGTCTCGCCTTGATTGTGCCCCTGAAAACGTCACTAATAAGCGTCCGTGTGAAACCCGAGCGGAACGTGCTCCAGAGCGTCAGATGAATGAAATGAAGCTTCGGTTCAAACGTAGAGATTTGGACGTTCACCAGTGTTCACCTACATTCAGCTGCTCACATGCCTTAACTCTCTTAAGAAAAATGTAGAAATATATTAACGAATGAGGCACAGTGATGTTATTATGGGAAAGTATTGATTCCAGCCCTCATTGCATTGTTACACCCGACGTGTGTTCGTGTGTGTGTTCGTGTGTGTCCTTTACATTGCTATCCCATGTAAGCCGTCCCCCTCTGCCCCATTTCTCGTCTAGTATTCTCCCCAAGCAGCGGCGATCCATCCAAACACAATCGCCATGTTCATACCGGGGTGCAGGGTCCTGCCCTGACCTCCTCCCCCTCCCTACACACACACACACAAGCCCCTAAAGAGCTCTGTGGATTAACACATGCCTCGTCCATACTGCTGTCGCCATGGTGAGCCCCGTCTCTCCGCCCTCTCCCTTTTCTCCTTGCGCCTGTTTGCACATCGTATTTGTACTTAAGTACGAGTGCTGTTACATTGCTAAAATAAAACTCATTTACAAGTAAAAGTACTGGTGGTAAAAGAAGAAGTGCTCAAGTAAAAGTACAAAATACTCTTCTCAAAAACTACTGCAGTTCCAGTCACTTTTTAGTCCTTGTTGTTTCTTGAATAAATGTTCAGTGTCTAGTCCAGAATTAATTTGTTTCTTTGTGAAGTTTTGAATATAAATTCAAGTAATAAAATGTCATTTTAAAAGCAGTGAAGTAGATTACTTACCTTAATTAATACCCAAGTGCAAGTAGAATTACAGACTTAAAAATATACTCCTAAAAGTGCAAGTACCCAAAAATTGCAGTAACGTAAGTAGTTGTAATTTGGCACTTGCCGTCTCTGGGAGTAAGATTGGATTTGGAGACTAAATTCATAACATACTGTACATGAACAGAGATGGAGTGTGTGTGTGTGTGTGTGTGTGTGTGTGTGTAGGTGTGTGTTGGTCTGCCATATGAATGAAGGCCTGGGCCTCTTCGAGGGTTTCGTACAGAGCCAGGAACCACATGCTGGGCCGTATGGGAGCCTGGGGGCGAATACTGATTAAGAAAGAGCCTCTGCCTTTGTCATATAGAGGGAACTGATCCTAGATCAGGGCAAATATGGGCTGAAACAGTGGGCTTTGACCAATCAGGTTAGTGGCGTCCAACACGTATGGTTGGGAGAACCTGGTCATGGAATTAACTCTGCGGAATGGAAAAGAGAGTGGGTGTGTGGGGGTGTGTGTGTGTCATGGTTCAATGCTATTCAACAAAATAAGGCTGGAAACCAGTAAAAAGATATTTCAGTTATCCTTCATTAGTAATTACTTTTGCCAAATTTTAAAAACTCTTATTTTCCTTGCAGTTTTCCCCTTATTCTGCAGACTCTTACACAAAATCCAAAAATGTAGTCTGAAAGTCTCCTAAACGTAAAATATTATTTCTAAAAAAAAAGGCAAAGCATTGATTAGAGCCCTTGTGTTATTACACTTGGGGGGTGTCAATGATAGTGACATGTATGGGTGAAAGAACTCTTATGCGTCTATATTTCTTGGCTTGGGCTGGGGATTTTTAGAACGCTTCTAATGGCTTCATGTGTTGTGTGTGTGGTTGCATGGTCGACTTGGCAGTATATCAGTGTGACATTTTGTTTTTTAATGATGACTAAACCCTCCATTATTTTTCCCGTTCCGAGTCACTAAAAACAGACAAATTTCATGAAACATGCCTTAAGAAAAAAAATTTATGAGAAGGAACGTGTTAAAAGTTGTTGTTTTCCATATTTTGCAAAGCTCTCTGGACATCATGATCATCATCAACATCTTTTTAAAAAAATTTCGCACCTAAAAGCTGGTGATTTCAGGGCGTATTTACAGGAGAAATTCAAGAAATATTCTAATGGCCTAAAAAATTAGCCATACCATGTTTTATGCGTGTGACAACACATTCTTAGATTGATCTAAAGCTGAATTTATTTAGGGCGTTAATAGCTGGAATACTTGAAGTTATTTTAATAATCAAATTTTCATTGTTACACCACTAATGTTTCATACGTTTTCTTCTGTTTTCTGTCTTTTTAGGATTCTTTTGGGGGATGTCAGTCTCAAAAAAGGGTTGCACTCAAAGCCAAGCCAGCTGGTTTTGGGGAACATTCAACGCTGTCGGTGAGTTTGATGGTAATCTTCAGAAA